>JAOXNO010000001.1:192450808-192474464 GCA_028565335.1 Limnodromus scolopaceus | reverse complement strand
CAACCTGCTCTAGTGGGAGGTGTCCCTGCCCATGGCAGGGGGGTTGGAACTCAATGATCTTTAAAGTCCCTTCCAACTTTAAATATTCTATGATTCTGTGATTAAAATCCCCACGGTTTCCCTGAGGATATAGGACACAGGGAGCAGCAAGCCCTGCAGCAGGCTGAGGAGCGGCTGCTTGCATTCAGTCCATTACTTGGGTTTGAGGCCACAAAGCCCCCAGGCTGTCCCGCAGCATCCCCGGGGCCGGCGGCGGGAGCGAGCGATGCTGCGGCCGTGGGAAAGGCTGCGCTGGGCCGGGAGCTCCTCGGGCAGGCAGTAATGCTCACACAGCCCGCTAGACGGTGCCGTCCTAAAAGCTGAAAAAAAACCCGCCCTGTTAGACGCCAAATCTGCTTTTTCCTGCCAGCCGCCCTGCGTGTGCAGCGGAGCCCCGCCGCTGGGCAGCGGGAAGAGCGGCCGCGGCCGCGGGAGGAGCCGCCGTGCCGCCCCTCTGGCCGGAGGTCGCCACCCGAGCACTCACCCGTGAGACCTGCCCCACTGCAGAAATGCCTCTGCTCCTGCCCCGGAGGGCCCAGGGTTCCCGGGGTGGCCCCAGAAGCAATGCCAGTCCCATGCAACAGCAGCTGGGGTCATGCTTTCTTAGAGAGTGCCAAAAAAAAGCAAGCAAAAAGGAGTAACCCCATGAGTAAAATGCAGGATTCCCAAGGAAGTGCTGCTGCGTTAACCAGCCCTACAAGAAATGGCATTACTGCAGTGAGCACAGGGCACGCGGCTCTTGAGGCAGAGGAGGAAGAAAAGCTTTTTGCTCAGCCAAGGAACTGTAAGTTCACATCCCCTTAGACGGAGCATTCAAAGTGAGCTCGGGTCTCACACATCCTGAGTCGTGCTGTAGCTAGTGAGCTTAGAGATCGTAAATAGAAGACTGCCTCATCAGCAGCCCCTGGAATTGCTTTTAGGGAAAGCATTTGGCAAATTGGGTCATACTCACTAATAGTCTGGCAATGACCAACACTGAACTGTTGCAAATGAAGCACTCACCCAAAGCAGTTCAGCCAGTGCTACTGAAAGGTCCAAATGGAAGATCAGGGCCCATGGCTTTGTCTAAAATCAAAACTTTCTGAAGTTTGATGGAATTCAATTAACAAACCAAATTAATTAAACCAGTGCAAATCCCTGAGCAGGCCGTCTTAATCTGCTATGTCTTAAGGCTTGTTTACAGACAGTTTTATGCTGCATTGACCGTTCCTGTATAGCTTCTTTATATCAGTGTAACTCATCTGAGGAGAGACCTCATTATATCACACCAGGGGATGCCCTCATTTAGCTAGAGTGGTTTCCAAACAGACTTAATGAAAACAACACAAGCATTGTGTGTGTGAATTCAAAAAACTACCTATTTGATTTAAGCTAAACTAAGTTTAGACAAAGTCAAGCTGTGCCTACAATATTGTGCTAGTCTTAAATCATGCATAAGAGAATCACCTTCTCCAGTCGAGAAACAGTCTCATTATTAAGTGAGACTATAGGACAAGACGTGCATTAGCTCTAAGCTGCCATGAGTAGGCTCTGAATGCAGGTAACACATTAACTTGAGCTGAATGTCATCAGCACAGTGCAATTACAGCACGTATGTCCTGAGAATAATGCAAATTCTGCATGTCTCCTTATTTTAAATTCTCCACATACCCACCTCAAACCACTTGCAGTTCATTGCTGAAAGGCACTATCATCAAGCAGCAGCACCTCTTATCTTTCCTCCCCTGGGGCATTGCTCCACCATCACGCGCTGACAGCCATAAGCCACTCCATCCAGCAGAACCAGGTAGGAGGATTAATGCAGAACCATGTCTGCTTGAATGAATTCAGCCTCTCCCAGCACGGGCACAAGCTAAATGTGCCTGAATGGTTTTGGCACCAAAGCTATGAGATGGTCTTCTTAACTTCCGCATGACTGCGTGCCCCAATGATAGACACCACCCCCGAGAGAGGCCTGCCTTACCGTGAAGGGCTGCATAGCTGTGTTGCTTCTGGAGAAACTGGAAACTACATAAAATCAGTGTCTATAGAACAGTTTTTGTTGACCTGAGTACCAGAGATCAGGCCTTTGCTCCTGGCTCTGCCCCCAGCTCTCTGTATGGCCCTAATCCACTGCTATGACTTGGCTACTCTTCTGCATTGCTCTCTCTTCTGTACTTGGAAGTCACACGTGTTTTGGGGCAGGGACCAACACTTCGTCCTTGTAGGTTTTCAAGTCACAACTGTATCACACCCTGAACAGCCTGGTCTGACCTCAGAGCTGGCCTGCTGTGGGCAGGAGGTTGGACCAGAGATGATCTAGCCTGAGCTATCCTGGGATGCTGTGATTGACAGCAAATAGCACATGGAGTCAGTGTGGGGTTGGGAGAAAGCGGATGGAGAAAGGTTTCAAATAAAAAATATTTTTGGTTGTAAGACCATCCTTACTACAAAAAATACCTTCTGCATTCTAAAATATCTGGAATTCATGAAATTAAAGGGGAAAGTCTACCAGGACATTCAACAAGTTATTTATCTCACAGAATAGTTTGGGGAGCAACAAATTCTGTCTTCTGGGAGTTCAGACCAAAACTTTCAACCTTATCTGTTATAGTTTAAACTTGTCTGTACAAAGACAGAAAAATGAAACTACAGCTACTTCATCTAAGTGCAGATTGGGCCATGAAAGTTTCAAATCAGACCATATAAATGAAACAATCATGAAGGTCAGAGGTTATCTCCTGTATACAGCTTCCTCCTTAACACAATCAATTTATTTCCTCTGCAGACTCAGAAGAATAGTAGCAGTAACCATAGCAACACTAAAATATAAGTATCATTTTTAGCTTCATGATGTAAGCTGCATAAAATAAGAGAACATATTTTGAAAGTTTCCGTCACAACCTACGTTAATTTTTCATGGGTTTATTTTAATAACAAAACATGAATCCATTTTTTTTTTAATTGTTCTTAAAATTTTCATTGAGTGATGATTGGTTTGCATTCATCGTAGCTCACAGGGAGGAATTCAGTGGAGCCCGAGCTCTTCTGCCTCCCACTGCAACCTCCTCATCACCGAGGAGATAACTTCAGTCCCCTACCCTCATCTTTTCTGGATGCAAAGCAGAGTTTGAGAACCTTGTTTCAACCTGTGGAAGAGGTCCAAAGGGTACTTCTGAGCAGTGCATCACCAGCCAGCCCAACAGGTCCCATATACCTGAATCAGTGGCTTCCTGCCACTCCTCCCTCAGCTGGAGGACAGCATGGGTCCATGCAGGCATGCTTGTCCTATGGGCCCTAAGGCACTGGAATGTAGCCGATCAGACCACAGCACTGGGGGCCTCTGCACCATGTCTCCATTGTGCCTGGGGCACAACTGGTCCTGCCTAGCACAGCACCCACCTGAAAGGAGCCCATGCAGCAGGGTGCCCATCACAGCAACCTCTAAACCCCATGTACACCAACAAGTTGGACACACTGTCTTCGGAACATCAATGTGGACCTTGGGAGACATCAGTGCCCAGGCACCCTTCAGGCAAAGGGGTGGAGGCCACCAGAGAAGGTTGCAGCACAGACCTCCATCATGAGTCGAGCTGCAGAGGTGATGGTTCTTTACAGATCCAGAGGCCGTCCTGCAGGGAACTTCCCTGTCCTGAGGTATGGGACGTATCATTGCATGCTTGTTATTGTGATCCCCAGCCAGGTCAGCTTTTAGAATTACCATATTTAACTTCAGGTGCTGAAATAGAAGAAAAATAATTTATCAGCAGTCCTGGCTAACCAGGGAGGTCCCAGCTGATGTATCACCCATCTACAAGAAGAGCTGGAAGGAGGATTGGGGGAACTACAGGCCTGTCAGTCTGACCTCGGTGCTGGGGTAGGTTATGGAGCAGATCATCTTGAGTGCTGTCACATGGCATGTGCAGGACAACTGGGTGATCAAGTCCAGTCAGCATGTGTTTATGAAAGGCGAGTCCTGCTTGATTAACCTGATTGCCTTCTGTGACAAGGTGACACACTTAGCGGTTGAGGGAAGGGCTGTGAATGATGTCTGCCTAGACTTTAGTAAAGCCTTGGGCACCATTTCCCATGGCATTCTCCTGGAGAAACTGGCTGCTCATGGCTTGGATGGGTGCACTCTTCGCTGGGTAAAAAACTGGGTGGACGGCTGGGCCCAAAGAGTTGAGGTGAATGGAGTTAAATCCAGTTGGCAGCTAGTCACAAATGGTGTCTGCAAGTGCTCAGTTTTGGGGCCGGTTCTGTTTAATATCTTCATCAAGGACCTGGACAAGGGAATTGAGTGCACCCTCAGTAAGTCTGCAGACGACACCAAGTTGGGTGGGAGCGTTGATCCGCTTGAGGGTAGGAAGGCTCTACACAGGGATCTGGACAGGCTGGATCAATTGGCCAAGGCCGTTGGGATGAAATTCAACAAGGCCAAGTGCTGGGTCCTGCACTTGGGTTACAACAACCCCAGGCAGCACTACAGGCTTGAGGAAGTGTGGCTGGAGAGCTGCCTGGCAGAAAAGGACCTGGGGGTGTTGGTTGGCTGTCAGCTGAACATGAACCAGTAGTGTGCCCAGGTGGCCAAGAAGGCCAACAGCATCCTGGCCTGTATCAGGAATAGTGTGGTCAGCAGGACTAGGGAAGTGATCGTCCCCTGTACTTGGCACTGGTGAGGTCACATCTCAAATTGGAACAGGTGGCCAGGGAAGTGGTTGAGTCACCATCTCTGGAGGTATTTAAGAAATGTGTAGACATGGTGCTTAGGGACATGGTTTAGTGGTGGAGTTTGCATTGTCAGGCTTACGTTTGGACTCGGTGATCTTAAGGGTCTTTTCCAACATAAATAATTCTTTGATTCTATGAAAAGAGTTCCTTTTTACAAAATAAAACCCCCTTTAATCAGTTAATAAGAGAAGTACATTGAAGGAAAAAAAAAAAAAAGCAATGAAGTGAAGATTTTAGATGGCTGAGGAGAAACACCAATCTTCAGAGTGCAAAATCACTTTCACTGAAAGACTTGACTGGACCAAAACTGGAAAAGAAGAAACTGAATTAAATCCTTTGAGGTCCTGACATGCTACTGCTTTTTTGCAACTAAGAGACATTTGTTCCAATTCTCACGTCATTCAAGAAGGAAATGCTATTAAATGAAAGTACAGATATGACCTGCCCAAAATACTTACCTGACACTTCCCCAACTCCAGCAAGAGATTTAGTAACTCCCACAGAGGATTCAGAAGTCTTTGCAATACCTCTATATCTATGGCATCATTTTTCCCCATCTTTTAATGAGCTATTAATCCATGAGCAAATGTACACCTTTATCTCAGCGACTTATTATCTTTGAGAGTCTTTAGAGGCGGATCTTCCTGAAATCCTTCTGGAAATCCAGTTACCTGAACCAGATTGCCTTAGCTCACATGCTCACTGGCTCTTAGCTACAAACTCTACAGAAGATCTCTACAGAAGTCCATGTTTGTCCACGTATCTGCTAATCCTCCTCATTACTGTAGTTCCCTCCTAGTTCGCTGAGGGTATCTGTAGAATCCAGATGGATCCTAGGTGTTACAATATACCAATGATTATTGTTTTTTTCTTTCCAGTTCTGAGGTGTCTGCTATGTCAATTTCCAAATTTAAAAGCCAACATACCTGTTCCCTGATTTCAGCTTTTAGACTGCTCACATTTCAACAGAAGCACATACCCCTTGATACAGTTACCATCCTGTGATTCTATGATAAGCGTGAGCTCTGCATCATTTCTTTTCCTCATTTCCTAAATCACAGCCGTTCTGAAATGTGGCACTGGGAGCATTTCAGCAAAGATGGCAATGGCAAAACGCAGACCACCGTGCAGCTACTCCCTACAAGCCTCTGTAGAGGTCTACAAGTTCTCCCACTGTTGCGTCCAGCTGGCATCACAAACCCAGTTATCTACACGCTTGACAACCCAAGCACCTTCCATTTTAACTTGCCTCTTCCCACCCATGGGGAGAAATTCCCCATGGCACTCCCAAAGGACTATCTCCAGTGCAAGCAGGTACAGAGTCCTCACTGGGCAGAAGGGGCTTACCTACAGGGTAATGCCCCCCTCTTGTTGCCTTTCTGCCATTAAACTCTTTTCTCCTGCAGCAGCCTGGGTCTGCTGGTCCAGAAGTGAGATTTTTCTATTATTTGCCTCAAAGGCTTGATGACGAACCTTCCCCTTTATTTCCAGCTTTAATTTTCCACTAAAATAGTTTTCTTTTTTTCCCTTAGTCTCACTAGAGAGCAGTTTGTACTGAACTGAGCCCTTTTTTTCCCAAATGGAAGACTTCTTGCCTCTGATAAACTAGGATCCTCCATGGGGATTTAAATCTGCAGTACAATGAAAGTCAAACTATATCAATTACGTGTTATCCTACAGAAGGCTGTTCATGTACCTGAACAAAGAGAATATGACAAAGCCCTAGAAGTGTTTATCAGATTTGAGAGATTGTATAACAGCAAGAGGTGGTGAACAGTGGGTAGCATTTATACATGTCCTGTGAATCATAAGCTTCTTCAAACTAGGGTTTAACAGTGGAAAATAATCCTAAAAGTACTGTCTGCTTTTCTTCAGAAGCAGGGAAAGGGCTTTCTTCAAACAGACAGCTACAGACCCTGTTATTTCACCAAAGAAATGACAGGGGAGAGAAGGGAAGAGGAACAATTATTGTAAGGCATTGTGAAAATGAGTACAAAAAGCGTATCTTGGACCTAAGGGGCATACAGACCCATTATCTTGTCAAGATGCTGCCAGGATGTGTTGGGTTTGGGAAGTTCATCTCCACAATCAAAGTCTCCGATAACAAAAAAGCTGCAAGAATGTCTCTGGTGGGTGCCTGCTGGTGGGGCATTCGTCCCCCTCAGGTGACGCCAGGACTCACACTAACGTACCAGTGCAGGACATCAGGCTCGGTGGGATGCTTTGCAGCCTAAAGCCTGACACCTAGTTAGCCTGCACAAAAAGATATGCCTATAAACAACTGTCTTGTCTGTGATATTGGTTCCTTTGTGATTAAAAAAAAAAAAAAAAAAGAAAAAAAAATTTCCATTATTACAAATGGAAAATTGCTGAAAATTATGTGGGAATGGCAATTACACTCCCACACACTCTGGTCAAAAGCAGGGAGGAAAGTTGTTTCATTTTTCTCCAGGAATTCCTGTCTGCCATTTTGGGGTGATGTTGAAGCACTGGACTGGTTTGATCAAGGCCTTCCTACGCTGTCAAACTTGCTAATAATTCGTGAAGTGTAAGGGATTGAAACCTGTCACAAAGTATGCTGTAATGGTACATTTTTTAAAGGTGTTGACTATATTCTTTCTATCAGCACTTGAGAGCAGGCATGTCTTTTAATTGCTTAGCAGCTGTCAAATTAATGCTTAAAATACAATTTAATTCAGTGAGTCAATGAATCAATGCCTGCACATGTGCTTCCAAGGGATGTGCTCATTGCAATGTCTGGCAAACCATTTCTGTGACCTCTTCATTCACATCACAATGCAAGTTCCACAACTAAGCTGAAACTTTAGGTCCACTTACAGTGATGCACTCAGACAAATCCACTAAGTCATCTCTTAATATTCAAGTCTCTTCCACTAGATCTCAGTTGTGCATACTCTGATCTCAAAGTGAAGCATTTTGATATAAATTATGGGATTAGTGTTAAAAAGCAGTCACTAATTCTGGTAACCTCAGTATCTGAGGGCCAGTATCGGAGGGCCAGTATCTGAGAAACTGGACTTGAAACTAGATGCAGAACCTGATTTGCAGATGGCATAGAGCCTCCTGCTCCAAAAATCAGGCAAATTATTCTTGATTTTTCTGATGGAAGGCTGATCCAAGAGTAGCTCTTTCTGACTGACTGATGCTGCATTGTCACGTTTATTCCAGGATACCTTACAGGGCAGTGGGAATAAGCAGGAAAGCTCAAGAGGAGAAAGGGTGCCTGCTTTTACCTATGAGCCCATAAAGTCTCTCACAATCTTCCAAATCTCATCAGCCTTTTCAACCTCTGTTCACTCAGGAGACAGAAGAGTCTCTTCATACCTGGGGGCAACAACACTGCCACATCTGCCCTCCCCACCAATCTGTTCTGCACCTAAAAGGCCCATCAGCCATCACCTCAGGTATGCAAGGGAATGGCATATAATGAGAATGCTGCAGCTTTCAGTGTTGTAGGAGTAGTGGTCATCTACAGGCTTTGAGGCAAGCAGCAAGCTGGCCAAGTCCTGAGCTGTCTGAGGCCCATCTATAGCCAAAGGAGGAAAAAGCACTCTCACCAAAAACTGAGTTTGGCATTGGAAGATGAAGCTCCCATGAGCTACTAGCAGCAACAGGGAAAGAAAGAGATGTGGGGAGGGACTCTTTATTAGAGAGTGCAGTGGTAGGACAAGGGGTAATGGTTTTAAATTGGAAGAGGGGAGATTTAGATTAGATACTAGAAATCCTTTACTGCAAGGGTGGTGAGGCACTGGAACAGGTTGCCCAGAGAAGTTGTGGATGCCCCATCCCTGGAGGTGTTCAAGGCCAGGCTGGATGGGGCTTTGAGTACCTGCTCTAGTGGGAGGTGTCCCTGCCCATGGCAGGGGGGTTGGAACTGGATGATCTTTAAAGTCCCTTCCAACTCTAACCATTCTATGATTCTATGTGACGAAGTGGTGTCTGATGGAGCTGTCAGACTTACACATCAAAATAAGAACACTAAATAATAGGCTATATGTCTTTCCAAATACAGGTACTTCTGTTTAAGAAATACTTTTTGGAATCATAGGTGGTGGGTTTCTTCCTCTTCTCATTGAAGAAAATCTTAAGCCCTGGATATGAGATTATATCATAAGCAGCCTTAATCAACTTAATATCACAACTCTCTTCTCTGAACTTGATAATGTGGTTTGTGAAGACAAGTATCCTGTTGCTTCTGTTTTGAGACAATCAGACTTCTTGACATGGCATTTGGAAAACTGGAATTACTTTTGTTGTTGATCGTAAGTGCAAACGTGTCACTAAAATTGGGATGTGAGGGGGAAATGGGCAGAAGATATTGCAAACACTCCTATCAAAAGGGAGATTGTTCCCTGACATCGGTAGAACTTTACATATTCATTGGAAAGGAGTTGAGAAAAAATTCTGCAATAAAAGATGTCTTGGCACCAGATAAAAGGGACAAATACAAAAACAAACCTTGAAATCCCAAGTATATTTATTTAAATTCTTACTGGTGTTGCTTGCCTGAGCCAAAATTAATATTCAAGGTCAAAAGAAAACTTGTACAGAAAATGTCTATCTAAGCAAAGATTGCTCATTAACCTGATTGATAGAAAAATAGCATGGGAAGGAAGAAGCGTGCCTTTTTTCTCCTAAACATAAGATCAGTACATTTAGCGGTCAATGTTTCTGGAGTTTTAATTCAACTGAATGAAAGGAATTGATTTTTAGAGGTTGGGAGTCGGCACATTGCACATTTGTCAAATCCAGCAATTTCAGTCATGGTGTCAAGGTGCATACTTAAGAAACAAGATGTCCCAAATGATTTGTCAGCTTTGAAAGGTAGTGTCCAAGATTTGCATTTTAGTATTTCATCATTCCAAAGACTCCTAAAATGCTTTGTAACCATAATGAAATGTTGGGTACAGTTGGTAACAATTGCCCATTTCTTAGCACTTCTGTTATGTTTTCTTATTTAAATAAATTACCCTGGATGTATAAAGGGAACCCAAAGAGGAAAATTAAGGTTTTTGGTACCATTAAGAAGCCATAGGCTCATATGACTGAAAAACAAGGTCCTTTTAGGAGACTCAAACCTCACTCTAAAATCTCTAAAATCACAGGTGATGATCAAAATACAATCCATTACATATGATTCATTGGACTGGAAAATAAATTAAAATCACACTTAGAGAAAAGTTAATATCAGATAGAAGAAAAAACTGTAAGCTTTCTGCATCCGGCAATCTGTTTTCACTATTAAACCGTCTCCAGAAATGCCAAAGTCCAAACTAGCCTCTCTACTAGCCCCTTAAAAACTAAGATCATTTTACTTAAACTCCTGGAATATGAGATATTGATACAAGTAATGAAGTACAATTAAGACAACTGCAGAAAGAGTGGCAGTGATTGGTAATGATATGCACAGTGGTACTTGTCAGTCTTGAGTTCTGCTTCAGATGAAATGAGTGAGATAATAGGCTGAGTATCCTGCTAAACTGCACAGAAATTAGTAACCAGACCAGCATTAGTTACTCAGTGCACAGATAGAAAGGCAAGTAATTTTAAATGGTCTCTGCAGGTCTTTCAATTCATTAACACAATTTTAAACGTCAGGCTTATTAATGAAGTCTCAATTTTACTGACAATAGGCCTTTACTTAAAATTACAGCAGATGCAGCAATTTTCTAAGTACAGAGCAAAAGGCTCCAGAGCTGTTGCAAATGTTCCTACAGATTTAGGACTTCAGAGGTATTCATGTCACATAAATTCAGCTGTATAAAAGGTAGGTATCCAGCCTCAGTTAATGATTAAGTTCCCTCTCTAGTCAATGGGGGAAGTGAATCACCCCGTGAAATGCCTTTCTCTGCCTCTCTGAACACTGATGGAGGCTATTTCATAAGCTTTGCCTGGACCTTACTTCTAGATGACTGAAGTCAGATGATGTCTGCCTGCCATGACTTCAATGCTCCGCAGGTGCTGACCCCTCAGAGGGGGTCTCAGAGGTGTAGAGAAAATGTTCCAGGTGACATTGTGCCCTGGTGACATTCATTTCTCCGTCAGCTTTGCAGTATACAAGGGGAGTCTGCCACTAATCAGTCAGCAGTTTTGCATACCTCATCTCCTATATTCAGCACTTCACATAATGTACCATGTTGCCAACACTGACTTTTCAGCTGTAACCAGCACATGTGCAAAGAACAGATGGAGTTAACTGCGTAATGGAAATACTGGATTTAGAAATAACTCTTTGCTAGAAGAACCCAAGATTCAGAGTTAATAATATAGGGAGAAATCAACCTAGTGAGATAGATGAGATATATAATCAGTGAAGTTGTGTTGATCAAAACAGTGCTTTAATAACTTCTACTTTTTAAACACTGTCACAAACAAATCAATGGATGTCAGTCAATTTCTCATTCTCTGTGGTTACAGATTAGTTCCTGGGAAATGACTGCAATATCTTAGCATGATTACACGGTATTAAATAATTATTCAATGTGAAATAATGCTCTTCACCAGCACTGTCAATAACCCTGAAGTTGTTTTGCCTAAGAATAGAATAAAAGTTCTAGTCCACAATGGGGACACCCAAGACTTCCACATGGGGCTGGCAGACAGCCCCATGACCTACGGGGAATCATGGCCCACTGGAGGCCAAGCAGCTTAAACGACATTATGTGCAGGCACCCAACCATGCATGCAGGTCTCTAGAGCCCGGCTGCTGAGCAGCTCCCTCCGCCCCAGGGATTTCTCAGCTGGGATGCCATTACCTGTCATGGGATCCTTTGCACTAGAGCTCTCAGTCCCCTACATTCAGGTTGCACAATCATCTGAATCCTCCCTGAATGCTGGACAATTATGCCTTGTCTCTTACTATCTTGCTGAAGAAGCTTGGAAGGGCATCTAAAGAGTTTTATTACTCCTTTGTGCCTTTGCTTTTATAACTAATGTCCCAGTTCAGAAAAGCATTTTTATTTGGGGCGCAATTAATCATATATTTGTATGTTAAACATTTGTTTAAATCTCACTGCTTTGAAAGGGACTTCACCATGCCCTTACCTGCTCTCCTGTACTAGTACAAAAAATAGCAAGGGCTGTTTCAACTATCTCATTTCACTGTTAATAAAATACCCCTTTTTCCAGGGCCACAGTAGAAGAAGAGAAAATAGTCAGGACAGTTTTTCAATGGCTTAGCAATACACATGGGTCCAAAAGGCCTGGAGAAATTCTTTTTTCCACTCTTTCACTGGTGCAGGGAACACCAGGAGAAGTTGACAGTGCCTGCAGCTCTCATGCAGAGGACTCTGAGGTGAACTTTCCCTGGTCTCACCTCTCCTCCCCTGACTTGCCCTCCTTTCCCACTGCTCATTCATCAGATCAGCCTTCCCTACCCTATCCCAGTCTCACCTGAAAGGCATCCGCCTCTTACTCCACATGCTGCAAAATCAGGGTGCAGAGGAGAAACAATGAAATATAAGGAGGGAAAGGACAGCATGTAAATGAAATATAAATGAAAGGAGTTGTATGAGAGGTTGATGACTCTGCTAAATTCATTCTTGCTGTAATCCCACTGCAAGTAATAAAATGCAGAGACAAACTCACCCCAATGCCCAGGGGCTCTGGTAATTGTCTCCTACGGGCCCAACCCACAGGCTATGGAAATCAATGCATCTCCTTCCCCTGACTTCAATGATCTTGACATGACCTTGGCATAATTTGTCCTGCTTCCCTTCTTTTCTCCTCTATTTTCCTTCTGCTGCGATTTTTTACTGCCTTAAATATGCTATGAATTATGGCAACCAGCTATAGATATCTGATTCTTTCAGGAGTCTGTATTATGTTCTGCCAGATAATCCATCTGTGCAAATCAGCCTGAAAACAGGAATTTTGCCCTGCTGAAATTAAACTAACAGAAAACAGAAAGAAACTACCATTTGAAATGTAAAACTGTTACTGAATTTTAAAAAGATGTGGCCATGATCTCAGTTAATCTGTTCCACCTGTGACACTGTCCTATAAAAAAATACCATTTTCTCTGGATTCTCATGTCTTCATAAATCTACTGCAAGTGGACAGTGTCAAACTTTAGCTACAAATGCTAAAATTCTTTACTGATCTATTGAACCAGCCCCACATGCCACTTTCTCTTCTTATTTCAATCTTAAGGTGGCTGGACCAGGCTTACACCAGAGTAAAAAGCTAAGTCACTTCCCATGTCCCTCCTTCCATGGGGAACATGCCAGTGATGCATCCAGCCACAATGCATCCAGCTAATTTGTATTATCCAGGCAACCAAGAGGCATGATAACAGCTTTGAATTAGTACAGCTGGGGACTTTGCTTTGAATTACCCAAACCAAGATGAAAAGTGCTACCCTTCTTTCCCAAACTCTTGTGTTGAAACACATTTCAAGAAAAAGAACAAAAACAGAAACAGCAAAAAAACCCTCAACAAAAACAGAAAAAAAATTCTGTTTTTCCTTAGCATAATGGATCTACTTCCATACTTCTGTAATTCCCACTTACAGACACACATATACAGAAAGATGAAGCACTGCTCAGGAAAGAGTACAGTTAGAGAGAATCAAGGATGAAGAGAAGCCAAACTCTTGTAAAAGAACAAAAATCAGCCCCGGAGTGAATAAACCGGAGAAAAGCCGGCAGGGAAGATGCGGAAGATACCCACAACCTGCTCAGAGCACATGAGGCCTCAGCTGACCCCTGCCCATCCTCATCATCGTTAAGAACATATTGGAGAAACACATCTCAGGGACGGCATAGTTATAGTTCATTTTTCCTTGGGTAAAAGGACAACTGTAGGTGACCTGTAAGGAGCCACCCAGCCCTGGTTTTTCCAGCTATAATTCTCAGCTATGTAGGAAACTGGAACAAGAAAATGGGCCAGTGTGTCCAATATCACACCTGGGTTCCCATCTAGGAATTAGGAGTATAGCATGTCCAATAACATCCACAGTTTTGACTCTACTAGGAAAAATATCTGTTTAACAGGGTAATGATTCTGTTTCCATTTAAAACAAATAGCAGTTGGTTTTCTATGCTCTTCTGTAAACAATTAATTAAGTGGCTTCTTCAATAAAAGCATGAAAGTTTTCTTTGGCTGAAAGCTGTTAAATCTTACAGTTGATTTACAATGAAAGCTGTGAGTAGACAGCAAGCTCTAAGTATGTAGCGAGGAGCATCTCCTATGACCAGGATGAGAGTTTGCAGACTTGAGAACAAAAGTATGCTGCAGAAATAACCTGATAGGTTTTCTATTCTGTTATATCCAGGTAAATATTCAGCAATTTCACTTCAATACAAATCAATGTTAGAGCCTCATCTGTCTTATACCGAAGTCCACTAAAGTAGTTTCCTTGTTTCTGAAGGACATGGAATCAGGCCTTCCTACTCTTCCTGAGTCAGAATCTGGCCAAGAGAGTTAAACTCAGATTTTATGCTTAGGACATTGCACACAGTACATGTACTGCACACTGACCATCTGGGATACAAGTCTCTTAAAAGTGAAAAACTGACCTTTTACTGCCTCCTGTAAAAAATATTGAATCATTTATTAAATTACTGTTATTAGGGCTGTCAGACAGATAATAGTAAATGACTGAGAATTTTTTTTTTTTTCACCTTTGCATCCTATTTCATTGCTGCCACACGACACGTGCCCTTGCATACCAACAGAGTGAGGAAATGTTGCGTGGTGCAGCAGCACCAAGCAAAGAATTGCGGCTTTGTTTGAGCGACACTGCTGGGTGGGGGGGGACCAGAGTTGTATACAGTAATTAATGACCTTCCTTTGAATGCTCAGCTTTACCTGATTGACTTGGGGAGTTAGTAAACAGGGCAGTGAGTGTTCCTCTGCTTTATCTCAACAAAAACATAAGTGGGGTCACTGGAAGGCTAAACCGAACAGGTTGAGGACATTTTATCCTACACGATTTATCCTACGAGCCCATTTATCAGAGTCCTCTCAAGATGCAGTAATTTTAGAAACTACTAGGTTTCTGATCCCAGTTCCACTATTAGTGGGAATGTATCTGCATTCCAAAAGCTGCTAGCTTTAATCAGCAGGCTGGGACGAAGGGGACAAGACAAGCACCACGGCTAGACTGCTACCACTACCCCAGGCATCTGGCTAAAGCCATTTGTCCTGTATGGCTGTCACTCCTGAGGTTGTTCAATAGACACATTTTTGGACAGACCAAAACCATTAGGGCCCACTCCAGCCCCTCCAGAAGGACTCTGTGAAATAAAAATTAAGCACTATATGTCATCTTGTGGACTGCAAATTTATATTACCTAGGCTTTGTGAGTAAACGGAGAACATCAACCATTAAATTGTCATTCTGCATCAACTCCTGAGCAGTCAGTGCTTTGCAGATTGCCACTCAGGAGGTGATATGATATTGTTCATTACATTTGGTGGGAAATGACACTACATTTTTCACAGTGCTTGAATGTGATTTGTCCACAGCACAAGTATGTGGTGAACACTGCAATTGCCATTTCTCACTAATTATGTGGAAAAATCCACCGAGGGAAAAAGAAACCCTTGCAATAGCTTCTTAGCTAACAAGAAAAGGAAAAGGACATGAAAGTTAAATGTACATCTCTAGAAATAAATAAAATACTTTCTCCATCCATAAAAAAGCAGAACTACTACCAGCAAATGGGTTTTTGCCCTTGAGGGCTTTGAAGAAAGAAAAGGGAAGGTTAGATTCACAGAGAAGTGCAGGGTACCGAGTCAGCGCAGAGAGCATGACGAATCGTGCCCAAGGCATTGCTGCTGAGGCAAAGCTACTGGTATTTAAGGTTGATTGAACAGGGCAACAAACAAAGATGTGTTCAGGTGCTCTGGTTCCTACAACGGGGTATGTGGGTGAAGGCTTTTGTGGGGTTGCATTCAGGACATTACACCAGAGATGTCAATAGCTCTGGTTCAGAAAAAGGATTGAAAATAACATTAATTAAGGTTTTAGCTATGTTATTAACTTCGTGCCCATAATTTTAAGGACAAAATGTTCAGACTGAATTTCCCCTCTCTTGCCTACTGTTTCTACAAATTAGGTCTGGGTATCACCGCAAGTAATGACCACAGGAGCATTCAGAGGTGTTAAATGCAAGTAGAGTTCACCCTCGTTGCTGGACCACCAGGAGAAAAGTTCAGCTAATGGAAAAGCTGAATATTTTTAGGTTTTGTAATAGTGAAAAAATATTACTCAGTTTTTAGGACTCACCGTTTTTCCATTTCTTTTTTACAATAATCATAGTCAAAAACCTAAAGACATCATAAATGGTAGTCCAAATTTTAAAAATATTATTTTATGTACCAATTTTCAACATCTTTAAAGGGCATGTTTTGCAGAAGATGAGTGCTGAGCACTGGTTTTATTCATTAAGAGAGTCAGTGGAAAATAAACGTCCCGTCAGATTGGCCCCAGTCACTAGATGCTCCTTTAGGGCATTGTACTGTCCTAAATTTATTTGTAGTTTATCGAATGGTCTTTCAGGTCTAGCTAAGAGGACTTGGATCAAGCCCATGCAAGACACCAACTAACCACAGGTCTAATGCTGACATAGACAACTCTAACTATCTGCAACAGGCTGACAGCAGTCATCAGCAAAGACGTAACAAACCCCATATTTTTTCTGTGCATCTTAATTACTCTTGGAATAAAAAGCCCCAAGCCTGGACCAATTTTAAAAATAAGATGAGCACTTGCCACAGGCAATCCTGCTAGTGAGCCTGGAAGGAGAAGATATCACAAATACCTTGACACTCCCTAATGGCTCCTCGGATTTGCACAGAGCTACAAAACTGCTCATCGAGTCCCTCATCCTCATCTCTGCTCCTCTGAGCCTGCTAAAATAGACTTTGCTGCCTGTTTTCACCTTTTCTCTCTGCCCTCTGAATTTGCCTAAATGTCTGGGAGTGGGCTCTCAACGCTTGCTCGAGGCTGAACTCCCTGGTGCCAGCTGCTGTGCTGTTAATCCCAGCTCCTGCCCATACCCATCTCAAAGCCCAGGGCCAGAGGTCAGACAAGGACCTTGGCCTTTAGTGCAAATTAATCCCGTTTTGAAATCTTGCCATGGTGGAAGAAAGCACAGAGGTGTGGCTAGGGAGAGGGGAGGGAGGGCCAGAAAAGAAAATAAATCAGTGTTTTAAAAGAAAACAGCCCTGATTCTGGGCGGTGAGGGTGGGGTGTAAATCTCAGTCACAACTTTTCAGCAACTGAATCTAGTAATTTTGTGAGCATCTTTCCCATCCTCCTCCCCACCCCACCTCCCTCAGGCTGCTGCCCTTCAAACTAATCACTTTAAAAGGGCTCCAAGCAGTCCCTGCCAAGTACTGGGGATGGGCAACCTGCTGAGCAGAGCCCAAGGAAGCCAACGGGCAGTGCCCACACGGCACACAGAGAGCTGGAGCTCAGGGCCATGACATCTTGCAGGACAGGAGAGAGAAGGGCTTCAGATCCCTGTTCCTCTGGCCAGAGCTTCACCCTGAGCCAAGATGCTTCAGACATCTGATTAGCGGCATCTTGCTCTGGCTCCCGCAATTCTCTGCTGGCACATTTGACCTTTAATTTGGGAAGGAAACATTCAGCTTGGCCTTCTACCTTGGAAAGGATGCTGACACCTGCCACATATTTTCACTTGGAAGAGAAAGTAATTCCCGGTCTCTTTAATACAGTAGATAGCTCGGGTGACCCGTGGGACAAGCTAGATGGATATTTTGAGAACAGTGATTCTTAACTAAAAGCTCAGCTTGGAAGGGCTTTCCATACTTTGTGAGTCTGCAGTTAGTTTGATATTTATTTAGCTGTTAGTGTGTGAGAGTTTCTCTGACACTAAAGAAGCTCCAGCACATTCAGGGCTTTAAATATTCCTCCCTCAGACCACGGTACTGCCTTTGACCTTGAGGAAGCTGGAGTACGCCTGGCTATGGCACAAGTCCCAGATGTCCTCCAGCAGAGGACATCTTCCATTGCTCACCACCCCAGGAACAGCAAGGGGCCCAGGAACCTCATGCCAGGGTCACAAAGGGCTCTGAGGGACACTGTCCATGAAGCAGGCACTGTACCGGGAGGAGAGACAATACAGAGCAGAGCACAGCCATGAAGCAAACACATTGTCACTTGGCACAATCAAGTGTTGTTGATTTTAAGCTGATTAAGACCTAATGAGTTACAACAATGAAGCCATAAGAGCTCTGGCGTGTGGCTCATCACAGTTCAGTCTATGTCTACAATGATCAGGGCAGCCTTCTGGCCAGCAGGGATGGAGCAGCTTGTTGTATTCTTCTAGTCGGGCTACGTATTAAAAGTACTGCAGATACCAAAGACCAGAGACCAAAATGATTCCTCGGGTGCAGAAAGAGCTGTTTTTTGGATGGTAACACACTGCCTGTCTTTTTTTTTTAAGAGGGCCTTACAAATGCTTTTTCTTACATCAAACAGGGGAACAAAGAGAAACAGGTAGGAACAGCAAGAAGCATTCTCACTCCTGACAGTAATTAAAACATTCACATGCTTTGCCATATAGTAATACAAGCCCTTGATGGCAGGGTTTTTTTCTCCTGTCATTTATTTTGGGGAAGCTGGCTTACATGCATTTGTTTCTCTATGCTTTTTGAGTGTCGTCTACGCTGAGTGTGCAAGAATATTAAAGTAGGAAAAGAAATGGCAGAGATTCATTAAACATGGTGCTCCAGTTTGACCAGTAGTGCTTAAGTAGTCCTGGTAGCCACATTTTTTGAGCATCTCACAGCTTTTTCTTAATGTATTTATTCTCATAGCACTTCTGTAATACTTTGTAAACCCATATGACAGAAGAATAATTAAAATACAGATAGTAAGGCGCATTAGACTATCCATTACACCACATCTGTACAAGCAAATAAAACTTGCCAGGGACTCTCATCTGACCAACTGGCACCTTCCTGCTCACATCCATGTAGATACCCTCCATCCACTAAAACAGAGTGGCCTCATCCAAACTGCCTGCAGGGAACACAATCATAGAATCGTCTAGGTGGGAAGAGTCCTTTAAAATCATCAAATCCAACCATTAACTTAACACTGACAAAAACATCACTAAACTACGTCGCTAAGCACCACGTCTACCCATCTTTTAAATATGTCCAGGGACAGTGACTCAACTGCTTCCCTGGGCAGCCTGTTTCAATGTTTGGTAACCCTTTCTGTGAAGAATTTTTTCCTAATACCCAATCTAAACCTCCCCTGGTGCAACTTGAAGCCATTTCTTCTCGTCTTATTGCCTGTTACTTGGGAGAAGGGACAGACCCCCACCTCGCTACAACCTCCTTTCAGGTAGTTGTAGAGAGTGATAAGGTCTCCCCTCAGCCTCCTCTTCTCCAGGCTGAACAACTCCAGTTCCCTCAGCCGCTCCTTGTAAGACTTGTGCTCCAGCTTCATTGCTGTTCTCTGGACATGCTCCAGCTCCTCAATGTCTTTACTGTAGTGAGGGGCCCAAAACTGGACACAGTGTTCAAGGTGCAGCCTCACCACTCCTGAGTACAGGGGGATGATCACTTCCCTATTCCTGCTGGCCACAATATTCCTGATACAGGCCAAGAAGTCCAACTAGGCACACTGCTAGCTCATATTCAGACGGCTGTTGACCAACACCCCCAGGTCCTCTTCTGCCAGGCAGCTCTCCAGCCACTTTTCCCCAAGTCTGTAGCGCTGCTTGGGGTTGTTGTGACACAAGTGCAGGACCCGGCACTTGGCCTTATTGAACCTCATTCCGTTGGCCTCAGGCCATTGAATAGTCCCAAGCCTGTGCTAAACCAGGCTTTGTCCAACAGGGCATCAGCTGGCCCAGGCCAACACCACGTGGGAAGTTTGCTACGAACTCAGCCCAAACAGAGCTGATGGTGGGACGGTCACCCTGAGCACCCTGAGCTGCTGTTTGGGAGCACCCTCTTCCCGGCCAGGGCTGCGCATGGAGCCAGGCACCTGCAGGTCTGCACCATGGCTGCTCAGAGAGGTCATCCTCAGACAGCAGTGCCACCAAAACCGACAGCAGTTGAGGACACTTTACCCAAAAGCCACACACATTGGAGCTCCTGTGATCAACACCGTCTGACAGGTTACAGCCCACAGTCTTCTGCAACGAGTGCAGGTGCAGAATTCACAGAAACGTGACCCTGGCTGGTTTACGAGCTACTGCAATAAGCCTGTGATAACTTTGTTTTAGTTTAATGCAAAACCCATTAGCAGTTGCATTTGAAGCAAACAGGGAATTTCCCATAACCACAAGTGCGTAATCTCTGTGATCAGTCATTTTTTCCCTTAAATGTTGATACCATCATTGAATGCTTTCTCTGGACAGAAAAACAGATCAGCAGTTCATAAAGCCTGGCACAAAATCACCAAGCAGAGGGGAAAAATAACCCTCTATCAAAATCTTTCCTGGTGAAATCACATTCACCAAGTAGGGAGGAAAATCTGGCAAGATAAAACAATTTTTCAAGATATCTTTTAAATACTACACTTCCTGAGAATCAAAAGCAATAAATAGCACAAGCAACAGGTGCAGAACATCACGCAGTATGGGTAATAAATGCCACCCTCCTTGATGTCAGGGTCCAGTGAAAATAAAAAGATATTTAAAACATACCTCATTTGATTGTTACTCACTGACTAAAGCAAATTCACAGACGAATATGCAGAAAGTATTTAATTTTATATTTTTATATTTTTATATATATATATATAAAACTTCCCCCAAGCATTAGCTGGAGCTCTTAAAAACACATGAGCACACGTAAGATATCTTTACTCCAGCACCAGCTGGAGTTATTGTAGTTTACAACAACAGAATAAAAAATAAACCCTCCCAAAAGGCTCAGTTTCCTATGCATCCCCCACAACAGAGCGGTGCGGGACAAGAGCCATCAGGCCAGGAATGAACAATAAGAAGCCGCGCCACGAAGCCATTTTCTCAGCCAGACCAGGCACCTCCAAAGTAAAGATTTTTGTGACTGCATCTGCTCAGTGTAAAACGCTGTTTCAGGTGCAGTGACCAGTGGAGTTGCCAACAGCACAGAACTACTTGCTTGAGGTTTTATTGGCTTTCTCGCACACGTCACAGTATCCCAGTGTCAGAAAGGCAGACCTGGGTGACCACAGGGAAAGAGAGAAGTCATTTACGACTATACGCTATTGCTCCCAAATTCATTTTGGTAGCTTCATAACTATTATCTATAAAGCACCAATAACGACTTATATTTTTCACCCTTTTGTAAATATAAACATTCTGTCTCAGAAGGGGCACTCAAATAATATGTTCATATAAAACTTCATTTTCAGTGGCTACTTTTTACAGTTATAAACTGTGATCCAAAAGATCACAGAGAGCTTTACGGAGGTTCACTTGAGGACCTCCTTGAAATCTTCCTTGGAGGCTTCCGGAGAAAAATGGTAACATAGGAATAAGTTTGATCCCAAACCAGAATCCATTTCAAGACAAACAAATCTGAGAGTGAGACTCGTCAAAGAACTGGATCCAGTGAACAGCCTGAGAGCTTTCTAGCTGAATGAAAAAGAATGAACCTCCCATATTTCTGTGCATTTGACCTTAAACTAAGCAATGACTTTCTCACATCTTCCGCTTTAGTGTAATATAGTTTTTTTTAACTTTTATTTTTAAAAACGCAGTTCTCATAGTACTAATACGCATAGTGCTATGAGTGATTTTAGGGTAGCTGGAAAAGTAGAGAGAAAAATACAGCCGAATTAGTGGTGATCCTGAAGAAGACCGATTCCCCCTCAGAATTCCTGGAGCCCTAGCAGATAGTTTAGGGATGCGGGATGTGGGCTGAGAAACACGCGTGAGCAGCCAGACTGACACCAAGTGCTGGTGGCATGCAACAGAGCAGCAGGGAAACTCTCTGAATCACAAAGTTGTGCCGTCAGGTTTCACAGCTCTCTTGGGGTACCATGCCAGCACATTGAAACTGCCAGTGGTACCTAGCCAGTCTGGTTTTAAACCAGCTCAGGTACACCACTTTTAGCTAGAATGAAGTCATGGTCTCAATCCAGTTAGAGAGAGCTAAACTGGATATCTTACAAATTCCTGCCCTATATGGATGAGAAGTAACTGACCCGAAGGCTGCATTTTTACTTGTTGTTTTAAACTTTACCCACCCTCTGGACACATAACTCTCACACAGCCAAACAATAAATCACATTAAAGAAAGAAACATTCATCTGTTCTCAAATAAAAAGAGGGTTAACCCTGAGGTATGACATCATTTTAATCAAGTTTAATTAATCCTCAAAATAAGGACTGATGTGGGGAGAGTTGTTGTGACATCTAAGGCGAGAACCTGGCATTTTCCTAATATAGAAGATTGTCACCTGTGTAAAAATAGCAGATTAATCATACTGATTAAGTGTGATGCAAATATACGTGCAGTAATACTAACAGATGATCCCAAAAATCTATTAAAAGAAAACGAGGCAAGAACTCCTTACCCTCTCCTTAGCCTGGAGAAGAGAAGGCTGAGGGGAGACCTTATTAATGCTTGTAAGCATCTAAAGGGCGGATTGAGGGAGGATGGAGCCAGACTTTTCAGTGGTTCCCAGTGACAGGACGAGGGGCAACGGGCACAAGCTGGAACACTCAAATATGAGGAAGAACGTCTTTACAGTGAGGGTGCCAGAGCCCTGGAACAGGCTGCCCAGGGAGGTCCTGGAGTCCCTTTCTCTGGAGATATTCAAGACCCGCTTGGATGCAGTCCTGAGTGATGTGCTTTAGGTAATCCTGCTTTGGCAGGGGAGTTGGACTAGATGATCTCTAGAAGGTCCCTTCCAACTCCAACAATTCCGTGATTCCGTGATTCCATGAACAGCAAGTTTCATTGAGGCTTGCTGCAAGCTCTCTTCAGAGAACAGGATACAAATTTAACCTTATGCAAACCATTCCTGGAATATCGTCCTGCTGCAATCATAGCCTTCAGCAACACATTTGGAGAAGAGTACAGAAAGTCTTGGTTCATGCAGCGATATGCCTAGAGCCAGTCCTGGGACAGATTATGCTAGTATTTTGACAAGATGCTTGTAAACAATTATCAAGAGGGCTAGGCTAAGCCCAAGCTGCAATGCCTCTTGCAGAAAGAGGTAAGACTAAATTAATGGCCTGACTGATGCCAGGCAACTGTCTTATGCTAAAGTCTCACTGCTACCTACTAAAAAGCAGCAAACACAAGAGCAAGTGATTCTCTCTTGAGTAAGATCTAGAGAAGGCAAAGAATATAGCTTTGCGATTTCTTTTCAGTACTCTCTTGGTTACCCCTACCATGACATTAGATTGTCCCAGGAACACACAGCTCTGCCTCTAACAAGCTATAGCTCTAAGAAGCAGCCTGGGGATTCATGGTTTTCCATGGTAGGGAACCATTCCTCTGCTCAGCAAACCGATACAGTTTAGTTCTTTGCTGACCAAAAACCCAATGGACAGAAACTCCTCAAGGACACAAAGCAAACATAAACCTCATGCAGAACACCTGGACACCAGAACCCTGAACAGACCCACTGCACAGGACTGTATAGAAGGGGCAAAACCCACACATGGACACCAGCTGAAATCGAAGCTGTTTAATGTTGCTATCAAGCAATTCCTGCCATCCCAAACAGAAAGGATCCTATAGCACCACATGGATCTGGGTCACCAAGCTATTTCTCCCACCTATCCCAGGAAGAAAGTGGCTGTGCACTCATCCCCGCAGCAAACACTGGGACAGATTTGCCTCCAGTAAGACAAATGGCTAGAAAGCAGCCCTGAGGAGAAGGACTTGGGGGTGTTGGTGGATGAGAAGCTTAACATGAGCCGGCAGTGTGCACTGGCAGCCCAGAAAGCCAACC
>JAOXNO010000001.1:192437578-192449449 GCA_028565335.1 Limnodromus scolopaceus | reverse complement strand
ACCATCCCTGGACGTGTTTAAGAGTCGTTTAGATGTGGTGTTGGGGGATATGGTGTAGGGGAGAACTTTGTAGAGCAAGGTTGATGGTTGGACTCGATGATCCCAAGGGTCTTTTCCAACCTAAATGATTCTATGATTCTATGATTTAAAAGATTAATCATCCCTTTTTAGGGTAGGTCTAGCATGAGGCAAGTATATTTGGGTTATGTTAGTACACTAGTAAAGCTTTTCTGAGCCTTCTTTTCACCTCTGCCTAAGATGCCACCCTTTCATAATGTGTTTTGGGAGATTGCACACACAGCAATCAAGCCAGTGAATTTTGCAATAGGACATATTAAAACATCAAACCGGAAATCATTATGCCTCTTTAATGTGTTAATCTTTAATCTTTTCACACAGTCACTTTTAAATAGATGGTGAGATTTCACCCCACAACGGTGTGTCTAAACAATAAAATATCTTCTGCTAACACAGAATCAACCCCACTTAGTGTCAGCTCTGCCTTAGGTTTAGTAGTCTACAATGCTCAAGCAAATTCAGACCAGCTTCAGATAGAACAAACACCAAGTAAAAGTAATAGTGGTAATTAAAATTAACCTGACATTTGACAAGAGAAAAAGAGAACCGGTGTCAGGACCTTTTCCTCATCCTACCTCTCAAATGCTACACAGTGACCCATGGTTTCAGTTTGTTCATAACATTGATGATCTCGGTGCTTCTACAGAGGAGCCGTCCTTCAACAGAGGTCAACTACAACGTGGTTAACTTTAAATTTTGAAAAGCACTAGTGGCATGCTTAGTAATTGCTATTAAGTATTTCTTCGAAGAAGTAAAAATCAGGAAGATTGACTATAAAATTGTGTGATGTTCTGAAAAGTGAGCTGTAGAGTCTACTGTATATGTTCTTGTGTCAGTGCAGGCTATGCCACAAGACCCAAAGACTCTTCCTTCATGTCCCTCTCCTCTGGGGAGGAGGCAGGTGGGAAATAATTTTCCCACCTGGGGAAAACTTTCAAGAACTGAAAAAAAATTGGCCACTCCAAATCAGGACAAGAGGTGTTCGTGTCAATATATATAAAAAAAATATTTACAAAATTGCTTGAGTTTAAAAAGAGATTTCAATTCAGTTTTGATTATTATTTTGGTTTTTTCACTACACAGTTTCAGTAGAAAAGTCACTTTCAGATGAGAAAAACTGAATTGTCTACATATAAATATGGAAATATCTCATTTAATTTCTCAAAAATCAATGACTGTTCAGATCCCATGCCACTTACTGTGGAATTCATCTACCTTCTCTTGTTCTAAGTGAGGTGCTATGGCGAGGACAGAGGTCATCTTTTCATTCTGTGTTTGTGCAACACCTAGAACAAGTCCTTGGTCTACTACTAATAAGCCTTTAGGTGTAACAATAAAACAAACAATAAATAATAATTAAATAACTGGAAGAAGTAGGTTGCCCTTTACATCAGCGAGTCCTGAACAACATAAAGCTTTATAAAGACAAAACTCACACCCAAAAGCCCACAGAGAAACTTAGCAGCAGTCAGTACATCACAATAAACTCATACAGATTTGCCAATAGCCCAATTTTAAAGCAATATCAAGTATCAGTAACAGTAGTAATAGAATACTACCAGAGAGATTTATTAAGGAATAACAATATGAATTCAAAGCACTTTGCAATATGAGGTGCAAGTGGAAAATCTTACATGTTATTAGACGATAATATAAAGCAGAGGGTATCCAACCAAGATGTTAATTGGTCTTCAATTTCACAATCAAAAACCCAACTAATTCTCACAAGGTTTCTAACACAAAAGCCTTCAGTCCATGTGTCAGGTCACATGCCACGGCTGGGACTCACCCAGGATCTTGGTTCAGCATCAAAACAACTGATCAAAAATTCCCCTCCAAGCCTCCAGTGGGCCCTGCCTTGAGGATCTGGAGGTGAAAGAAAAGTTTAAACTTGAAAATCTCAGTTCTGCCTCCACAGGGAAGAGAATGTCCTATCTTTCCTCTCAGATGATTTTGAACTAAGAGTATCAAAGCAGCAGGATCTGAATATGATGTCTCTAGATGAACGAACAGTGGCAACAGCGTATGAAGTAAATTTTCTATCTTCTGTCTGGTTTTCTATCTTTCAAAATGTGACCACTTTTCCAAACCAATGATATTCATGTGAAATCCAGAGTCCCAGTTTACATGTCCGCTATGGTTATTTTTAGTATCGTAATGCTAATAAAGTCAATGTATGATGAAAGTGGTATGGATTTACTACAAACATTCTTTGCAGATACTTGTGCATTCTCCCACAGTCCTAATATTAGTCTGGTCATTTGCATTTCTTTGTACTACCTTTGACCTGAGACAACTCTCTCCACTTGAAGTTTGTTCCGTTATTCTTACAAAACTGTTCTGAGTTTCTTATAGATTGATTGACACACGAACAATTAGAAGATTCAGAAACAATTATCCTTCATCATAAGATGTACTATAGTAATAAGGAATTTTTTAAGGAACTATTATAAATCATTTAAGCTGTTTATAAAAATAGAACTGAAAAGAGTAATATTTCTGAACACTGAGCTACAATGGAGTGTATTTTTAGATCAACTTGCTTTTTAGATATCTGCAAAAACTCCTCTCAGTATTCCTCCCCCACATGTGAACTTGAAAATTTACTCCACAACTTCAAGAATGAAGGCAATACCTTCTTAAACTGGTGATTGAGATGATAAAGTTTCTTCAGAGCACTTCTGGCACCTTATTTTTGCAAGCATCTTTTTTAAAGCACTGTAGACACAAATCAAGGAACAGCCAGCACACTTTTGCTGATTTTGGTACTTTCCTACCAGGCCTTGTGGCTCACTGGTATCCAGCACTCAGCTTTGCAGTAAGTATAGCCTGAAGTGATCGCTACAGAGCTGCATGTGCTGCTTTTGCTTCAGTGGTGATGTAATGGAAGGGAGCTTTTCCTCTGATTAAGTTCCCCACCCACCGTCCTAAAAGATAAGCCGGGGTTCACACAGTGTACATTTAATGCCATGCAGTCTCTCTTCCACCACATGTTTAGTTTCGAGTTCCTCATTATGAGAACTAAGTGAACCAGCTGGAAGGAGTCCAAAGAGGAACAAAAAGGATGATCTGAGAATAAACAGTGTTTAAAGAAATAGTGGACTTGTTTAGTCTATAGAAGATGTGAGGCAATATGGTAAATCAGGGTAACGGGTACAACAAAGAGGAAAGGAATAAATTAAACTCCATGCCTGTCCTATGTATGAGACAGAGCAAAATGGCTTTTGATATGGGCTAGACATTAGGGGTGCTCTTTCCCTCTTGGACAGCTCTCATCACCTATCTATAGACAACTGAACCAAGATCCAGATTTCCACTTCTAGCAGAAACTTAGAAACCTACAGTATTTGTAGATATATACCTTAGACATCTACACTTAGAGAATTAGTCCCATGAGGACTGTTTGAAAGACATTTCCCAGGGAAATTATTCGAAGGGTACAGACCTGTCAGTGCTGGAGCATTTTGCCTACAGTGTATATGGTGTCTCCATCACCAGACAATCTCAAGAAGGAGTAGGACAAACACCTTCAGGACTAATTTAGATGGAGATGATCCTGCTGTGGAGTATAAAGATGGGCCAAATGATGTCTCTTCTCATACTATTTTCTATGATTTCTATGATTCTGCTTATAAGGACATACAAGGGTGGCCAAGAATAGGGGAAATAAGCCCCAAGAGGCTCAAAGACTGGAGCAGATAAAAAAAAAAGTGATGTTGTAAAGTCATTTCCTTCCAACTAAGATATAGGCACTGGAAACCGTTCTGTTGGTTCAAAAATTGGAAAAGAAATCAAAGGGAACCGAAATCTGAGAGCATGGATGCTCAGTCCTAACTATCATAGTATTGCTATGTCAAATACAATGAATAATTAAGTACTGAGATGATTTCATGCTTGTTTACTTTCAGGGCTTTGTTGAAAAAAAAGGGACAGAAAAAATATATAAATGGAAGGAATAAAGAAAGTAGAGATTCTCATCTCTCAGGAGATGAGGTATAAAGAATAGCAACCATTAGGTGAGGAGTTATTACTGCTATCTCATTAATGATATGCAAAACCACTAAGAAAATGGTAGCATGCAGTTAGCAGCTTTTGGTCAAATTGCACAGATCCTGAAAAAAAAAAATATCTCACTGCAATCAAAGTTAGTTTGTTCATTTGTGGTAACTCTTGTGTTGACTTCTGAGCCATCAGGAAACAGAACTATATCTGAAACACATGCCCTCCCCCTGAAAAAAAAGCACAAGCATTGACTCTTTCTTTACGTCAGTAAGATCAGACTTTACCAAAATGAAGGAAATAAAATGGTATCACTTCACCTTACAAAAGCACCAACTACCCACAGCACTGAGCTATAACATTTATGATACAAAAATACTGTCAGGTGAAGCAGCAGAATATGACTAAGAGTCATATTGGCTGCAGAAGGAGAGAAGAGAGCTTGTTCCTCTAGTGCTCTGCCAATTTTTGCCAGCTGTAAAGAAAATAACAGATCTAAGGTTAACATTTGATTATCTAAAAATTACCATCTAAGTGCTCTTTCATTTTAATTTTTGCCATCTAAAATATTTTAAGACAAATGAAAGGAAATTTCAGAGTGAAAATTCTTCCTAATCAAGGAATCAAAAAACCCCAACCAAGGACAGAAACACAAATTATTTCACCCAATGAAAATTCTGTAAAATTTTTGCATCCAAAAGTGCTCAATGTTTTAAGATTTTTGACTCAAAATCTCAAATGCTGTAGCAACTACTCATTTGAATTTTCATTGCTTCAAAATACAGTAGTAAATAAATGGGATGAAGGCATTTTACGCTCCCATATCCTTCTCTCCCTTATTCATTAAACTGCAGCTTGACAGTAGCAACAGATGAATATATGGGGTAATAAAGACCTTCCTAAAAATTATTTTTCTAGTGCTAACATTTGGTTTCTACACCATCTTCTGCCACTGCTCTCTGGAGACTGAAGTGGCTTGTAGGTATGAAGAATCCCTCATCACTAATCTTCTTCCTCTGGCAATACAGTGTCTCACGGTTCTCCAATAAGCTGCTGCTCGAGGTGACTTTTGTCCTTCCTGGTCTCCAGCAGCCAACATGTACACATCCTGCTAAGTGAAAGCCTGTTTAATATTCCTGTCAGTCAGGCTCATTCAAACATCAAACTCTTGCTTTCCTGTGCTCTGCTGGGAAAAAGATTCCCGTGCTAGTTTTCAATCATACCTCTGGATGTGTTGACAGTGGATAATTCTCCTTCTTGCTGATGCTCTGGAAATTTAGAGAACAGTGAGCGTGACCCCTGCCCTGACCCACTTCAGGGATCCCCCAAGTGAGGTCTCCCAGCTGCAGAAAGTAGGTTTGCATCCGCCTGATTCACTCTCTGGCAAGCACAGCAAGGGAATTTCTACACTGCTTTCCCTACCCCCAGCATTACTGACCCATTTTGTGGCCTTAGGATTTTGCTTGGCTTTTTCATGATGAAGGAGAAGGTGATAACAGAGTCAGGCATGTCCAGGCTTGTCTGTACCCACAGATGTAGGAAGCAATCTTTTTTCACTAAACGACAAAAAAGCTCTGACTTAGCAAAGGCAGATTTCTGCCCCCTGCTTATTCTTTTGATCACTTCCCAGGCTAAGTGTCCCCCGCAGTGCTGCAAGGTTGCAGAAGCACAGCCCTGGACAAGTCGATGGGTTTCAAGAGCTTTCTCGGTGAGCAGGCTAATAAACAACAAAGTAAGCAAGCTCACGCTGGGACACGCATCGCGGTCCAGGCCAGGACCTCTCTGTGACAGCAGCCAGCTGAAGATGTTCTCTGCCAAACACAAGAGCTAAACAAATGTATAAAGGCTCCAGTAGGGCTGGAACTTGGGGCTGTCTTAGGGACTTGCTGAAAAAGAGATCTCTGGACCTTAGTTTTTAACAGCTCTAAATGGATGAATCCATGAAGATATCCACTTGCTTTCTGAAAACATTGGTAGTTTCAGGGAATTTGTCCTTTTGTCTCTCTGAAACTGGACATCTGACAATTTTATCTGATGCTCCCTAACTCCTATAGTAAGAGAGAAAATCTGTTAATGAGGTTTGTGCCATCTATGGTTTACAGATCCCTCCCATATCATCTCTTGGCTGTGATCTTTCCAGGCTGAAGAGTCTGTCCATTCAGCCACATCTCATGGAGAAACTCTCCCATGTCCCTGGTCCCCCATATCACTCTTTTCTAATGCTACTGCATCTCTTTTGAGATATGAAGGCAAGAATCTCTTGCAGCACTCAAAAAACTGGAGCTCACCATAAACTTGCACAGTGACATAATGATACTTTCTGTTTTCTATTCTTTCCTTAATATCTATTTCTTTCAGCGACAGCTTAACACTGACGTTTTCATTACAAAGCCAATGTCCTTTGCCTCACATGAGGTCCATAGTTCTTAATTGTTGGATTTTAGTTTTTATGACCCTGAGAAATCCAGTATTACCACAAAATGTTGCCACTTTATTCCCCGCCTGTTCTTCCACAACAGCTATGAATATGTTGATCACTACAGGTGCATGGGCAACACAGATTTTGTGTAGAAAAGCACAGTACTCATCTTTAACAAGAAATCCTCATTCTCTGAAAGGATGACTATGCAATTTGGAAAAGTTGTCCTTAAAGGGAAAAAAAAAAGGCAGGGTTAAAGTCCTGATGGACATTGTCTTTAAAAGCTCTGCAAGTAATATACTCAGCATTGGCAATTACTGCAATCGTTTTTTTATTCTAGGGTGCCCAAAATGTGCATGGGTCTGCTCTCACAGACATGCTAATTTAAGGCTATAATAGCAAGGGTTTGTTGAAAGAGGTAATATCTAATTAGACTAGATAACATGGTTGGAAAAATAGAAAACCTATCAGGCATGCTGTCTGTTGATTAGATCTGCCAAGTAAACAAATGCCAGTTGTTCTTGGTATAAGCTAGTTCTATGTAAGTGAATGTTAAACTAAATTTTCTAAAAATATATCATATTTTGAAGAAGCAAATCATGCCTGGAAAATAAGTAACATAGTACAGTTCACATTAAAAACTTCTATGGGTTCCTAGCAGTGAAGACTGGAGAATTTAGGATTGTGTTCATGGGGTAGGTCTGGGATACAATAACATTTCACTAATTGAGTAATCTAGTATATGTCTAAAGAACCTCAGATTTATGTTAACATTGTGTATGGTTTATGTGGAACGTGTTTGAATGGACCAACAACAGTCGTCTAAATAATTTTTATTGCATGTTTGACTCACACGAAATTATCACAGTTAGCTCAGCAGCTCGCAGTAGTACAGCTCAGCAGTGTGTGTCAGTTGCACGCTGCCAGGAAAACGAGAAAAGTTTTGGTCTTTGACTACACTCTGAGAAAAATGGGACAAAATATTTTTTGTCCTCCAAAGAACACAGGAATGACAGGGGATCCTACTTGAAAAGAAAACAGAATGTACAATGGGACTGGATAAAGGAATGATGATTAATGAAAAGCCTCAGATTATATGTAATCACAGAAAAATAGGTCTGGAATGGACCATGATTAGTCACCTACTCCATCCCCCAATTCCAATGTCAGATCAATAGTACTTACTGTTTGTCCAGTATGTACTTAAAGACATCCAGTAATGGAGACACTATTACACCCTCTGTAATATAAAGCTGTGCCTCAGTAATGTTACCATTAAAAAAGCTTTTCCTCCTTGATGCAATTTAAGTCCATTACATTTTACCCAACCTACCAAGAACAGATTATTCCCTTTCTCTTTGCAGCAGCCTTTTAAGTATATGAAGACTCTTAGCATGTCTTTCTTCTGTCTTCTTTTCTTCACCTGAACAACTCCAGCTCCTTTAGTCTTCCTGTCTTCTGCTCATTCTTCTTGCCACCTGCCCTTTCTCCTGTTGGTTCACATACTTCTTGAGCTATGGTCCACAAAACTAGCCTTTCCACTGGTGTCCTACCAATACTGCATAGAGCCCGGGGACTCCTTCCTACCCACTACATCTTCCTGGCACGTTTACTCTTTTTCCCGTGAAAACACATTGCTGACTCATATTCAGCTTGTGACTTACAGTAGACTCCAGATTCTTCTCTGGAAGATTACTTGTTTCACCAGTTGTTCCTTTTCCTGAATTTGTGCATTTTTTTAGACCTGCCTAGGTTTACCAGCTTGCTTTTGTTCCCACCAGGCTCTGCCTTATGTTTTCTAGATCCGTTTTGTATTTGTCAGCATCCTAATCCCCTGCTCCAACATGCCTGCAATTCCTCCCAGAACTGAATAGGACTGGATTTAGGTTCTAGAGGATTCTATTTGGTAGACCCACTTTGACACTAGCCGTTGACCCCTACTCTGTAGGCACAGGTACCTACCTACTTAAGCCCCAGCTCCATAGCAGCTCGACACAGACGATGTTCCTCTAGCTTTTTATCAGAATACCAAGGTACGGTACCAAACAATGCAGCATTACATTTTCGCATGACTCGGTTGCTGTGGTAACATAAATTAACGAAATGTACATTTTTGTGGCAGCTTTGTCATATAAAGTATGTAGGCTTTTCTACGCAAATAATGGCAGAAGCACTACAAGATTCTGAGATGAAAAAGTTACTCAACAAATTGTGGTGGCTGAACAGGGAAAATAATGCCAGGTGGAGGCTAAAGAAAGAGCTGACAAATCATCTAGACATTTCAAGGATGCCAGTTTGCCATCAGGGATCATAACTGTGGTTAAGTAAAAAAAGAAAACGAGGGTCTACCTGCAGAAGGTACTCAAAGGACTGAAGCAGAAAGCCAGCAAGAGTTAGACTTGATGTTTCGGATCTTCAAGTAAAGCAGCCATTACAGAAGATGACAGAAGCAACAGATACCAATACAGATGACATTCTGCTCAAATCAGTTATCTGCTCTGGCACACCTGTTAATCTCAAGAGCAATCTCAGGAGAGTTTTGGGCAGGGGTTACCCGAGAGAAGCAGGCTGCTGTGGAGGAAGGCACCAAGCACAGGTTTCCCAGGCCAAGGGGGTGAGGAGCAGGTTCAATTACCCAGGCTGGCCAGGTTGTGGGCAACTGCAGGAATAAAAGAGGCATTCTCTGTGTCACAGACAGAAAACATTGAGGTCATGGGAAACAGCTGTAGCTCATAAGGAGAGAGCAGAAATGGCAGATTAAATGCACAATATAATTGAGAAGGTAAAGAAATTTCCAATATATAAATGTGCATTTTTCTTTTAATTAAAAAAAGAGGTAACTGTGATGCAAAGCTGCCAAAGCAAGTCTCACTTGAGATTCATTAAGAAAACAGAAGGGAAATAGAGTTAGCGTGTAAAGGAGGCCAGTTTTATAGAAAAAATATTGCTTATGAATATTGCTGTTCTGTATTGTTACATTGTAGTTACGCAAATACAGATTCTGGAACTGAAGATGGTTCTGGTTTCAGAATGGGGCAGTTTGTCCTGTCTTCCCTCTTCTTCCTTTTAGGTACTGATTAATCCCACAAATGTGTTCTCCTTTATTAACAACTTTTTCCTCCATTTGCTGACCAGGAAAGTGTGTTGTGCAATGTGTGAAAGTCCCAGAGAAGAAAAGGAAATCCTGAGTTTCAGCAAAACCTGAAGAACAACGATGTGGGAGAGACTGTGGACGTATAATGGGGAACTAAACCAAGAGAAAGAGACAGACATGGGAAGTTCTGGAGGTGTATGAATCCCCAGCCCCTGGTTGTCCTATCCAATGAAAGTCTTGTAACGCTTAAAACCCCCCCTTCCAAAGTACTACTGCTGTATTTGGGGTTTGTGGTCATGGGACAGAAATATCCTGGATTCTAACCCCCAAACATCTGATTTATTTGGGAAGCAACTTGCTTCCTAAAGCAATAGAGAGGAAATAAGTTTTTAGCAATGAGCAACGTAGTGACATCAAGCAGCTCAGCAGCAGCATTTTGAGTAAACTTCACATCCGAGCAGATTTAACTCGTGCTTATAATGAGCTCTTTTTAATCAATTGCAAAGGTAACGTTGGTTTACAAAATTACAATCTCTTCTAAACAGATGAGGTCAATAACATCCTCCAGACAAACTCACCAGGAACTACAGTATACTAAGGAAAAAAAAGTTAATGTGAAACTCTCTTGTGACTTTAAGTAGTTTCAAAATCAATTCCATTCTGTATTACTCTGTTCTCTCTTGTTCTGATAATTGAGAATAATTTCCTCCAGCACTGCAGTGCTTTTAACTGACTCATACACTCCTCAATCACCAGCAAAGGCTTCCATAATAAGCAGCAAAGTAGCACTACAAGTGTCTAATCCTTTAGTCTTGCTTTCACCAATTTCCTCTATTAAATTAATATTCATAGTCACATTTGGACACCACTCTGGTGTAACTTCTGAAACAACATCAGCATGTCTGGGACTGAGGGAACAAGCATTTTACTTTTTTTTTTAGTAGAGGTCTCAACCTCCTTCTCCACAGCTAAGTAACTAACCAGAGGAGAGAGCCAGCCTCTTGCATCATGAGCTGAGCCCTCCAAACTCATGCCTAAGATGGGGATGAGATAGATACACTGAGAAATTCAACAGACCTTGTACTGAATGAGCTGAATGGACAAAATCATGCCATTGCACTGACAGATTATGTCAACTCTAAGGGATCGGGGGTGGGGGGTGGTGTTAAAACATATATAGGAAAACACCTTAGGTCTGTTCCCAAAAAAACTTCTGTCCAGGCAAATCATGGAATCACAGAATTGTCAGAGGTGGAAGGGACCTCTAGAGATCATCTAGTCCAACTCCCCTGCCAAACCAGAGCACATCACTCAGGACTGCATCCAGGCGGGTCTTGAAAATCTCCAGAGAAGGGGACTCCACGACCTCCCTGGGCAGCCTGTTCCAGTGCTCTGGCACCCTCAGCATAAAGAAGATTTTCCTCATATTTGAGTGGAACTTCCCATGTTCCAGCCTGTGCCTCTCTATCACATTTTACTGGAAAAATAAAACCTGCAGAGTGGCCTTTCAGGCTCATATTTCTGTGTAGGATTTGCGCCGATTAGATGCAAAATTTAAAAAATTTAGCGAGGTACAGGAAGAGTTCTTTATCAACGTCAATAGTAGAACAGAATCAAATAACAACTATATATACACACTTCCAGCCCGTGAGTAGCAATAGCTGTATGTTGTATTTTGTATACCATAGGCTCAGTAATCACAACAGCAGAGTTTCATTCATCTCTTCCAGCAGCCTCCCGCCGCTCAGCCGCCCCGGCAGCAGCACAGAAGGCAGGGTGGGATGGTGAGAGGAAGATTATTACTTCATCTGCATAAAAGTAACTGCGAGGTGGGAGGAAACGTCTCATAATTAGAACACGGGACGGAAATTAACGTCTCTGCCACAGACCGAGTGTGTGATCCTGGGCAAAAAGCTCCCCGGCCTCCCTCTCCCCACCCGCAAGGCCAGAGGCAGGAGGCACGGGGGGACCTGAGCAGTTAACGTCCATAAGCACCCGGCGGCTGCCTCCGGTGGCAGCAGGACCTTTGCCAGGCCGGCAGGACCCGTCGCCCAGGCCGCCGCTTCGGCGCGGTGCCTCCCCTCTAGCCCCAGCCGCAGACGGTAACTAACGGGCCGGTGTCCCGGGAGGGTGATACTGCGGCGGCCTTCGCCCCCGGGGCGGGGATCCGCTGACCCGCGCCCCTCCGCCGCCCACCACCGCAGGCCGCCGCGGAGGCCGGGCCGGCCCCTCACCAGAAGCCGCGCCGAGCGCTGGGGCGGCGGTTCCCCCTGCCAGGCCT
>JAOXNO010000001.1:192412679-192436762 GCA_028565335.1 Limnodromus scolopaceus | reverse complement strand
GGGGGTGGGGTGGGGTTGGGTGGTGTGTTTTTTAATAATTGTGTGGGAACAGCAGAGATTGATTCTGTGCACTTTGGGTGAGAGAACCGGCTGCCTAAGCTGGCTTACTCTGTTTAACCAAACCGTAATGGGCAGGAGCCTCTAAAAGCACTGGCTGCCCCACTCGGAGTTCCAGCTGTGGCTTTTAAGTTGCAATTTCTCTTCAAAATTAATTTTCATTCACCTATGTGTTTTTGGACCTGATTCTGCAGGCATGTCTGAGTTAACGCCGGGCATGTACGGTTGTATTTGTGGAGCGGTGACGTTATTTTACCATGTCCCCGGGGGAGGAAACTCAGCTGTGCCGTGTTTGTACAGCACCTTCTGCAGCCGGTCCTGGCCCTGCCTGGCACTCCCGTCCCCGACGCTGGTTTGGTGGCTTTGATAGGGCCAAACAGCCCGTATGGGATGGTCTCGCAGAAAGTTGGATTAAGCAAAGCCATTCTGCTGAGCAGTAGACCACACTTCTTCAATAGCAGATGTATTGAAATGTCTTGTTTACTGTGTCTTGTCCTCTTGGTCTGTGTTTGCAAAGCGGAGACATAATTCATAATTGCAGCTCTAAGGGTTGTGCAATTAACAACAGACTTAAGGTAGCAGTAGCGTAGTCTTTTATCTGGAAAGAAAATAAACCATTCAAGTGTGTCTCAGTTTTCAAAGTGGCAGGGTACTTCCTCTTCCACTGTCTCATTACCACTTAGCCTTTGCCCGTATAGCAAGCCAGTGAGTTCACGATAACCCTTCTTCTACTACTGTATTAGATAAATCTTAATCAACTGAATTTTCTGTCTGGTTATGCTCCAGGGTGACATTATACTTCAACATTTGACATTATGCTTCAAAATTTGAGCATGTTGTCATTTTAAAGAGAATTTGTTATGTCAGTATAAAAAGCATTTGCAACTTTTTTAGGGAATAGGGAAAGGTTTTTGTGTTTTCTTTCCCTCCCCCTTCTTTTTCATTAGTTAGACTCATTAGTCGTGAGAATTCAAAAACTTTCTTTTTTTTTTATCTTTTTCCTGATGGAGGTGGTTGAGCCAATTCAAGGTATTTCATCTCTCCACAAACTTTGCTATATTTATATTTTTAGTCCAGTGTGGTTATTAGACCTTTATTACTACACTGGACTTCCATAGGGCAGCAGTCACTTGGTGATCTTATAATTACCATTACCGTTTGCAATCCTTTTAAAAAAGCAGTTATTATTTATGAGGTCCTGTTAGACAGAGCTCCACTAACAATATTTTTAGTCATCTGCAAATCAAAGTGCACTTTAAAAAATGTCATCTTACCATGTAAATGTAAAGAGAAGTGGAGTTTATTGAAGGTATGCAATTTGAAAACAAACCCCATACCTCGACCTGACAAAGCATGAAGGGATTATCCAGACTTGACTCATCTGTGTAGATTGTACATTTCAGGCTGACTGCTGAGCTGAGCAACAGTCTGCTGGAGTGATTTCGCTGCTTGCTTCTCTGGACTGTATCAGCCTTTAAAAACATAACTGGTATTCCAGAGCTGTTTGTTTCTTTGAAGAAAACTAGGCTTGCAGTTGATGAGACTTGAAAAGATTGGAGATTCAGATTTATACTTGATGAAACTATGTACTGTTCAATTTAACATAGGTAAGTCAAAAACCTTATAAGATTTTCTTCTGTGAGATCTTATAAATTGTACATGCAGTTGAAAATACTCTCTAAGTATTTTCAATTCAAAGTCAGCTTGAAGTGAAATGAGGAACTTTCTTGGTGCAGGTCAGTTTTCGTTGTACGCAGAAATAGCTATGGCTAAGCAACTCCGTGTCCAGTAGAAAGGAGATGTGTGATTTAGTTTGACTTCTGTAATGAAAGAAGTGATAACATCTCGTTTGGTATTTTCTGCATCAGATCCATAACTTCTGGCTTGAACAAGTACTTTGAAAAAAAGAATCTGCCCTTGAACACTTGAAGTATGTGCATTTTTTCCACTGGATGCACTTTATTTTTTAATTAAAACAGTTCCTAATCTGAATTTGCTAGCCTCAACTTCCAATCATGGATGTCTTTATAGTCTGTATTTTAAAAAATTCTTAAAACACTGAAGTGCTTGAAAGAGAGTGGCAGTAGTAAGAACAGGGGGAGGAGGTTGTAACTAAGAGGGAGGTTAGAAAATATGTGATGTGTAAGGTTATGGCATAAAACTCCTCTTTTTCCTATTCTGTAAATATTATTCTGCTGCTCTTGCTGTTCTGTGAAGCACTGTCCCAAATGTAGCTAGGAAGTCATAGATAGGATTCTTTTTAAGCTATTCAAGTGAGATTTCATCGTTCACTCATTTCCGTAGTGTTTGTTGCCATGGCAGCTAGCCAGCGGCCTTATTAGTGATTAAGGTGGTTACACTTCATTTTTGTGTTGTGTGGTACGGGAAACTATATCTGAGGTACTGTAAGAAACAGATGTTGTACAAAGGCTGCAGTAAGTTGTTTCTATGAAGAGACTGAAATGTTTCTGTCCTTGGACCAAAGTTATTGTATAGTGATGCTTTATATCTCTTAGTATGTGTGGTTATGTTTAAAGTGTCTCCTGTCTTCAAGCCTGCTAAATATTTGCAATAAACATACTATGTCTACCATATGTTTGAAGCAAGAAATCCATTAATTGAACAAACCCGTATTTTTATGCTCGAAAGAATTCACACTTACTTAATTTTAGTTACTAAATTGTATGTTAAGAGTAAAATATAACAAAAGCGGAGTTGAGATAGCGTGACGAGAAGCAGAGTCATTTTTTGTACCTCCTGGCCTCCAACTGTAGTCATTTCCAGTTAGCACATACATAGAAAATCAATTGTAATCTGCTCATAATTGCCTTACTGGTAGAGTTATGAGGCATTTCTCTCCCCTATCTTTTCTTCTCCCCCCCCCAGCTTTCTTTTTTCCTTCTGTTTTTTTATTTTAGTTTTTTCTTTTCTCTCTCTCTCTCTCGATATTTTTTTCTCTTCATGTCTTGAGGAAAAGGCGGCTCTGCAAAGTTAGAGGAGAAAGATACTGTATGGATATTTTTCACTGTAAAGCTGTGCATCTTTAAATGTTTTTGTGCAGCAGCTTGAGGCTCTGTCAAAAAGTATGTTCCTTACCATGTTATTTAATGATGAGCATAAATTGAGGAAGGTTTTTATAACCTTGGGGCTTTCTGCTTAGATGAACTAGGCGTTTCTCTTCTACCTATCAGGATTGATTACTTCAGGGTAGATCGCATTTCTTGTGTAAAAGGCTGAGCTTGCGCTACCAAAAATTCAAATTGTGTTTTGCTTAGTATCAAGTGCTGGGCTTGACACTTGACACTGACTTTCCCACTCTGCCAGGATATTGTATCCCCAAGTTAAGGAATTATATTAGCTTTTTGGTAAACTCAAGCTCTATTCATTCTTGAATCACAGCTGCAGAATGAGAATGTTTTGAAAGAGTACTTTAATTTTCAGACTTGTAATTCTGCTGTCCCAACTGGAAAGGTCTGGACAAGACCATTTCAAAGTTTGCCCTGGGGAGTAACGAAGTTCACCCTCTGCAACTGTGAGATTCGTCATTCTTCCAGGCTCACCACACAGCACACGCCACACTACCTCTCCTGACTGCCTGGCCCTTTTAAGGTTGTATTTGCTTGATTTATGATACCAGTCTAACATGTTAAAATTTTATATCTGTCAGTCTCTTCCCTGGGACCAGAGAGGTCTGTTTGTGTATACATATATACATGTATACGTGTGTATATGGGTAGATGGATACAGAATAGAATGCTAGACCATCCTAGGGTCTGCCATCCTTTAAATGTAGAAAGCTCCTAGGTGCTCACAAATATAGCTTCCAATACCTCTGTTTTAGACCAAAGTGATTTGATTCTGAGTTCTTTCAGGATAAATATGCCCTTCGCATAAAACTTCTGCAAGATTATGCGAAGTATTTAAAATGTGTCATAATTATAGTTTTCATGAGGGTGGATAGTGAGGAAACTAAAGCTATGTTCAGGAGGAGGGATTTTACTTAATAGGAAGTTGATATTTTGAGAAAAGAGTGGGGAGAGAGGAGGGAGAGACAAAGCAAGACATTCTGTGGCTGGGAGTGCAGGAGACTTTAATGGACGATAATAAGCCTCCCAATGGAAGAAATACAGTAATTTCTTCTGGTATGAAAGGAATGTCTTGGGAGGTGGTTGAGAGTTGCAGAGGAGTGCCAGAGATCGGGGAAGTGAAGCTGGAGGTGTTCAACCGTAAATGTGACACAGGTTATTGCAAATACCTGAAAAGCAGTCTGCTTGCTGCGAGTAGGTAAAGCTCAGAGCCTGGGAAGAGTCTTAAATCCTTGCGTCATTTACTGATTTTCAAAAACTGTCATGATAATTCCTGAATGACCATTTGTGTGAGCTGTCCTCCCCTATGGCCTGTAATAAGTAATGTGCTAAGTTGGAAAATCAATGAATTGGTCTCATCAAACTTTGAAGTTTTGCGATGAGATGAAAATTTCTATTGTGCTGTGACTTAGACCTTTTATCTTAGAACTAACGAAATTTGGTTATTTGGCAAGATTGATTGAATTTCATTTGACAGAAGCTACTTTCCTTGTCTCCTTTTATTCTGCAAACTGTTAACATAAGTAGCTGGTATCTATAAATCCTCATCTCTGCTTTTTTAGTCACCATTACATTTAGTGCTCTGACTCTCAACAGGTCTCTTCAATTCTTCATTGCCTGTAAAGCTGATGTTTGGAACACTGAGTTATCTAATCTTTCCAGCATCAATGCACGGCCTCATCCTTGATGAGAGGCATTTCTCTTGTAAAAAGTGCCATCGACGCTTTCATGAAAATCGCCACTTTATCTAAGTAGAGGGTCTGAGAGCCTCATAGTTTGCAGCTACATCCCCTAAGGCCTTTCCACCTTAAAACATTCAACTGATTTGAAAACCTCAGATGATTTCTCCTTCAGCAATAGTTCCAATACATACTCTTTGTAGTGCCAGATACACCTATGAAATGGTTTGTTCTGGCTAGAGAAGGGCTATGATGTGCAAGTGCCCAGGGCTGTGCACCTGGGTTCCCGAGTCTCTAGCAGCTGCCTCTGGGATTGCTGCTGCTATTCTTGCTGGGCTGCCAATTGGGCTTTTGCTGCTGCTGCTGCCGAGCTGCGAGTTGGACTCGGTGCTTCTGGAACTGTCGCTTTTGGGATTACAATCTGGGTTTCTTGAAGTTGTTGCTGAGATACAGCCCATGCTTACTGCTGAAAGATTAACATCAGACTCTTCTGCTTCAGCTGTTGTTTCCCCTGCCACTTGTTCACTTGTCTGTTAATAGCTTTTTATTGTAGCTGTTGTGTGAAAGAAAATAACATTTAGTATCATGCATACGTTGCTGCGACTTTCATCTGGTTCCAGCAAAAGACTGTGTGGCTCATAAATGTGTTTAGGTGGCCACTAGCTGGAATTTGACCTTACTACGAAGATCATTCAAAGTTTAGACTTCCTTATAAGTGAAACTTGGTAACCACCCTTGCCTGATAAATTAGGAGAATTGAAACTACAGGTCTTCACAGAGATTTAGCGTGTGTTTGCACTGGAATTACGCAGCCAGTCTTTTTCAGGACTCAAAATAATTGCTCTTTGGCTTTGATAAGTTTAACTTTGGTAGCATGCATGCTACCAACATAAGGTTTTGTTCAGTATTTGCTGATGGTCTTCCATCTGATCTGTTCCATAAAACTGTCAGCTCCAAAGTTTCATGAGGCTGTGGTAACAGTCTATACTTCACACAGGACACCTTGCTAAATTTCAGACATGAGTATGTTGCAAGTCGGTTACCTTTTGATGTACATAGCTGTCGCAAGAGAGACCTCCTATCAAAGCAAACTCGTTAGTGTGAAAACAAGCATCATCTTTATCTTAAGGCTGATCTTTCTCACAGTGCTCTATGTATTTCTACGTGAGCAGTTTGAATTGTTCATCTGCAGCTTGGACGCGCTCACCGCTACGCCTGTGGGAGCTCTGGAGAGAAAATGTTTATAGCAGGCAGACTGAAAACAGATGCCTCCAGCGGGCATTGTAAGTAGAATTTAGTTCATCTGCTGACATGGAATGCTTTTGTGGAAAGTAAAGCCTCATCCCTTGATAAGTGCAAGATGACGTTGCAAAAATAGGTAATAAGGCCGAGTAGGCTGTATTAGCAAGAGCATAGCCAGCAGATCAAGCGGAGCGTTCGTTTGCCGCTCTTTGGCACTGATGAGATTGCATTTGGAGCACTATGTCCAGTTTTGGTTTCTAAAGGACAGGAGAAGACACTGACTTACTGGAGCAAGTCCAGTGGATGGCTACCAGGGTGATTATGGGGCTGAAGTACATCATGTACAAGGAGAGACTGGGAGAGCTGAATTTGTTCAGCCTTACTAAGAGAAGACTAAGCAGGATCTTATTGCTGTCTTCAGCTGCATAATGTGAAGGTATAGGGAAGGCAAAATACCCTATTTGGAGGCATGCAGCAAAAGGACAAGAGACAGCAGTTGCAAGTTACAGTGAAGAAATTCTGGCTGGAGATGAGGAAAAACGTCGCCGTGAGGATACTTAAACACTGGGACAGGTGCATGGGGAGATTGTAGAATCTCCTGAAGATCATCTCTCATCTCTGGAGATGCTCAGAAGCTGGCTTGGAAGAGGCGCTGAGCAACCTGCTGTAGTTGACCCTGCATTGAGTGAGGTTTAATTGGACTAGAGATCCCTTCCAAACTAGATTATTTAATTCTAAATGTTAGTAGCATCACCAGTTTGGAATTAAGTCTTCTCATTTGTATCTGTCATTGTGAGATCTAACTTCATGATGAAGTGGGACTCTGAAAAGCAATATGTGAGCTCTGGGGGCCAAAAAGAGCTCAAAATATTAACCTTAATGAAGGAATCTGTGCAGGTATTCACAGGACTAAGATCTAGTTGGCTTTCCAACCTAAAAAAAAAAAACCCAAACAATAAAAGGAAGAAAAAAATATTCATAAAGTGGAGACTAAACATAAGGAAATTTGGTCTGCAAAATTAATTTCGACTTTAAAAGTTGCAAACTTCTGAGCTTAGAATGAAATTACTCTGAGACTCTGAAGACCTACAAAAATGATATGAAATCACTAACAGATGCTTTGTCTCTTTGATATATTGGGTTATTAAACAAAAATGGGCAAGCTGTTTTATTAACGTATAAAATACGAGAATATCAAAGCCCAATGTACGTAGTTCAGTAAGGGGACTTCCTGGTGGTCTCTCCCGGGTTCAGGGATGCAGTAAATCTGAAGAAAAGCCATACCTAAATGACAGGTAGTCAGATAGACTTCTGTGGAGCTATTTTCTTTCTATTTATTTTTTAACTTGGATTTGCAGCTACAGTAACCCACTTTCAGTAAGCTCTGGCTATTGTTGCTACTTGTCAGGTCAATTAAAAGCTTCCTCGGAAAGTAAGAAATAATTATATACCAAGTGTGTCTCTCTCGACAAACCGTGTGACTATCTCTGTCTTCCCTGATTCTTAACTTAGTAAATCCGGGTAAAAAAATTGGACCTTAACGTATTCTTTGGCTCTTTCATCTCCGTAGAGAGTAAATGGCAAGGCTGAAAGTCTTGCAGAAAATCCACTGCTGGCAGCTCTCTCACAGAAGGCTCCAGTCCAAAATGACAACTGCAGCCATGTGGTACAGGCACAGGAATTGTCTCTCAAATAAGCATAACCCTGTGAAGCCATTTAGGGCGATGCTGAGTCCAACCAACACCTTGAACTCCGTCCAGGAACCCCAGAGATTATGGAGCTCTGTTGCCAGCAGCATGACCTGAAACACAACCTGGCCATGTCGCTAGACAGTTTGAGAGGCCTATTTTCCTCTGACAAGCCTTTCAAACTCTTAATAATAGTCTGTGGCACAGATAAAAGATGTTAGGTTGACTAGCTAAGTCTCTTAAATTTGTATTTCAATTAAGAGAATACTTTTTTTTCCCACATAACCATGTTAGTTTTGTTAGAGGATTTTCTTCTGACAGAACAAATTTGAATAAAAGTACTTTGCTAAGCATGACGGCGTACACTTTGTACAGTTGTAGGCATTGTCTGGTCGCCCAATATTGTCACAGGGAAAGTTAATTAGGCAGTTCAAATTTTCATGCTCAGAAAGCATCCAGACAGCGTGACTCATTCTGAAAGTGGGAAGAGATCGAATCTAATGTGTATTGCTGGCAACTTCTTTTTTTTTTTTTCTGGAGTGCTTTGTATCTCAGTGTGTCTCAACTTCAATTCGCAAATGATAAAATTAAGAAAGAAATTAAACGTAGTGCCTTCCGGTGGTAATCTTAAAATAAACACTGTTCTGCCATTTGTCGCAGAAATTGGCAGCATGTTCCACGCCGCCCTGGTGTTGATGGGAGCTGTTGCTCGACAGCCATCTTAGTGCATGGCAGGGGGGTTTGATGTTTTCTGGTTTGCAGACCCCTCAAAACTTGCCGGTAGAGCAGGAGGGCCACAGCTGAACTGCAGGTTGGATTTTCTTGGGTTTCTTTGGCAAAGTGTGTAAAAATAGGGTAGACCCTTTGGTGTCTGGAGACTAGAACCTGAAAACCAGTGGCAGGTCATTTTTAAAATTATTTTCTTTTTTAAGGTTTTTTAATCTGGGGAATTTTCTTAATAACTTTAGATGTTTTGGGCTCTTGCATCCCCAAGAAAAGCAGAAAGAAATAAAAGATACTGGATTCAAGTGCTGTTTTAAAGAAAGACCTGTCTCTTGGTGATAGTGGCAACTGTTGTATTTTTCCCTTATGTTTGCATTTTTACATAGAATAAAAAGATATGGCTTTTTGGATAGGAAACAAGAATTGAGGCCACAGTCCTAAAGGAAAACTCACAGCATGGGCTGGGTCTTAGACATGGCTGTCTCAGAGGAGGGAGTGAAAGGATCTACCCCTACAGATACAAGCCTCACAAAATTGCAACTTATCTGGCCAAACTGGGGAAATTATCAAATTGCTTGTGTTCTCTGGTAAAGGAAAACATTTCCCTGATACTGTTCACTTTCATTTCGAAAGTCTGTGCTTCAGAAAATGTGTTTCGTTTTAAGAGTGGTGATGGGTGATGCCAGTGTTTTTGCCGTTGCAGGATGCTGCCTTATGCTTTCTGCACCATTAGCTGATAGGGCTCAAGCCTGTTGGGCTCCTTAAGTAGGCAAACTGTGCTGTTAGGTTCAGCTGCAGATGGGAACTGTGTCATCTCTTGGTGAACAGCTCATGGTCAGGGCCTTTGTCTACCCACAGGCAAGGAAAGACTGGATCTGCTTATACTCATGGCCACCAAGAAAGTAATAGAGTCATAGAATGCTTAGAATTGGAAGGGAGCTTAAAGATCATCGAGTTCCAACCTCCTGCCATGGGCAGGGACACCTTCTGCAAGAACAGGTTGCTCAAAGCCCCATCCAGCCTGGCCTTAACCACTACTTACGATAAAATTTAGGGTTTCCTCTTCTCTTAAAAACATACTAGAACATGTTATGATAAATGATGCAACAGTTTGCTCAAGTCTTGCATGCAGTCGATACTGATGATCTAATGGGTTTATACTAGAAACTAGACTTTGTAACCTTCTTTTAAGATGGTGACCCACTGGAAAATGCTTCTCTGCTTTTTAAATTTTAAGGATAACTACAAAATGTGGAATGAAAGAACTCTTACATTTGAAAGTGCATATTTTTATCCAGAGAAATTACACTGCATTTGAAAATGCACTTGATCCTTTTAAATACATATATTTTTAAGGCTATTTATTCTGTAGGCAAAGCATTACTCATCTTTATCATAAGATCGGTTTATCAGTTATTTTTCTGAATTCTACACACTTTTTACTGGTCATTTAATTCACTTCTCTGCATGGCTGTAGAAGTGGTGGTGGTTTTTTGTTTGTTTTTATGTCTGTGTGTAGATACAGTCTGTAGAGCAGCACTTACATTCCTCACAACTAAGTAAACATCTTCCAAAGTGTTATTCTTAAGATAGTTTGCATCTCTTAACATACTAACTGGAGAAGAATTTCTGTTGTATTGCCACCTCATAATTTTGAAGATAAGCATCTCCCTTAGAGCTCTGAAGTCCAACAGCATATGTAGGATATTTGCAATGGCACAGCAGTGAGTTTAGTCTGTAGCATACAACCTTCATCTCTGTTTCAGAAATGCAGTGGCATGTGATTGATTTGATTGTGCAGTGTATTCTTGCAAATCCATCATTTATTACTGGAGGTTTATCATAAAGTTCTGCAATAAAGGATAATTAAATGCTATAATGGGAAAAGTTGTCTTTCTAATTGCTGCAATAATACCACTTGAGTTACAGAATGACCATTTTGTATGCTTGCATAAAATAATTTCTTTTTAAATAAGGCTTTGTTTTCAATGCGTTTGAAATGAGAAGAGTTGGCTGGAACTAGCAGCTTTTTTTTAGTTGGTTGTTTTGTGTTTTTTTCCCCCTTTATAGTAGTGTTTCCCTAATATCTTCAGCCTACGCTGTCTGAATTTCCCAGCTGCTCCAGCTCTCTCTCCCTTGGTCTTTCTGATCCTCCCATGCATCCCATGCATGCTTTTCATACCAAACTGGGCAGCGGGGGGGAGGGGATGCTCTCCTTCCCACCCCTCGCCCAGCTGAGAGGTTCTCTTTGGTCCTCCTCTGTCTGGAGCATCCCATTGCCTTGCTGTGTGCCGTTTGGAAACGTCCTTCTGCCATGGGATCCCTGAGTTAGCCTGTCACTTCCAGCCAATTCATGACTCTGTGCTGTTTAATCCAGTGGCATTAGGGGCCTGATGAGCACTGCACATGATGTCCAGTCCCTACGAGCCACAAAAATAGGTGTTTATCACTTACTGATCTTGCAAGACCAGAAATTTGAAGAGCTGTTACTTTTTTCCTGTATTTTGGCAACTGGATTTAATTTATTGACTGTTTGTATTTTAGATACGGCAAAAGGAGATGATTGAACTAGTCAGGTTATTGGATTTGGAGGTCTTAGCACAAGAAGTAGAGACCTCTTTGTTCATTCACACAGTGTACCTTCTAGTGATGCTGTTAGAGCCCATCACAGATGTGACATGAATGCCACAGTGTTTCTTACGAAGGTTCCTTTGTTGACTTCATCGTTCTCAGTAGGAAGCCTCGTATACTGGTTAAACTTTAATACAAATGCTTTTCTATCATAGAATCATAGAATTCTAGAATGCTTTGGTTTGGAAGGGACCTTTCAAGGTCATCTAGCCCAACCCTCCTGCAAAGAGCAAGGAAATCTTCCACTAGATCAGGTTGTCATCACAAGCGTCACAATGATGTAACAGAATGATCTGACACCTTGTAAGCCTTGGACAGCCAAATGTCTTTTAGGGAAGAGCTGAGAAGATGCTTCCAGAACAAGCATCTGGTTTAAGTGGCAGACATTGTGCACAAGAAAATGTCTACTTAATACATGCAACTACAGCTTGATAGAATATTTGGTGTAAATTAAACAATATAACGTAAGTCTTCAGGTTCTATCTGTTCTGCCCTCGGTCATAGTAAGTACTGCGGCATGAAGTTAGCATGAACATTAATCTGCAACTGAAGTTTAGACCTGGTTCCCTGAAGACATGCCCTTGGAGTATTGAGAATTGTTTGGGGGGGGTGGGTAGTGTATTCTCATTGGTCCTGTAGAAGACATTGAGGGGAAATATCTTTGCAAGTAAACTTCTTACAACCTTATTTTTAAGGCAGATCATACACTTGCCCTAGTTGTGCTTGTAGAGCCCTAAGTAAGTACACCACTTCTCTGCTGTGGAGTTCTCAATTTGTTACAGATGTACATAAAGGGTATTATACACGTCCTCTGCCAAAACAAGCATTCCTGGTATTGCAAGAGAAGTGCCTTGCTCTAATCAGAAAGATATTCAACTAATGACTAGCCAAGTGATCCTGCTTGTGTTTAAGGGCAATTCTTGGACATAGGTGAACTGGACTGGCTTCTTATTTTGCCTACAGAAGTTTTAATATGCTTAACATTATCCAATACCAGCAACTGAGGTAGTCTAAATACCACAGCAGGGACTGATTAGCTTTTTCAGATCACTGCTTTTATTCGCTGTTTGCAAAGAGGCTTAATCCAGTGCTGGAGATCAGGCGTCCCACTGTGCTCGTGGGTAGCTTTCTCTCACTCTTTGTGCTCGCAGTGGCAGAAATTAGTGAGGAGTCTCCTCCTGCCTCCGACTTAAAAGCTCCAAAAGAGTGGTGCTAGTAGTTGTTCCTAGGAGTCTTTAATGGACAGTGCAGAGAAACTATAGTTGGGGTATCTGCTTTGTATCTTAATATCTGGGCATATGATAAATGCATCAGTGCAATAGCATGATGGTATGTGATTTCATTTCATGTGATCAAGGCCCCTTCCAACCCCATGTGATTCTATGATTTACTATGTTGAATTGATTTAATATGCACATGAAGCTTGGGAAATTACTCAAAACAAATGTAATCACTTTTTTTTTTGCTTTTAAATCATAGTAGATGTTTCTCAGCAGATCGCCTGTCCTCCCAAGCAGAGGAGGACAGCTGCCTCTGTGGTTCTGAGTATTGCTTTTAGTCATGTAATGAGGGTGAAGTTCAGTAAATACAATTTTCTAGTAGTCGTTCAGATGAATATTTGCAAATGTAGAATCCCCTCCTTCTCTGTGCTGAGCTGTCTTCACTGAAGTTACAAGCAATGGCAACTTTATTTAAGTCCCCATTGCTTCACTGGTTTTATCAAGCATCAAACCTTACTACTGTTATATCGATAAATAAGTGTGTTGCAGGGCTTGGTGGTGGTGGAACTGTTGGGCAGTGAGGGGAGCTGTGGACTGGAGCTTGCGTTTCCATGTGGCTTACTTCAATAAAAAAATCAAAACAATAAAAAGCTGACTACGGCCTAGCTCCTGACTTTTGTTCAAATATTTCATCATTGCAAAGAGACAGGAAGATCTTGGCATCTCGAACAGAGCTGTGAAATAAAAGGGAAAGAAGCTGTGTTGCAAACAAATATGAGTGACTCCAAGACAAAAGAATGGTTCATAGTTACTTTCTGTCAAGTGCCTTAATGTTTCAATGCCACTGCTTAAAAATACCCATTATTTCATGTATTACTATTATGTGGTTTTAGTTTAATCAGTTTCACCTTCTAATGGAATTACCCACAAGTACTCTGTTAGAGTAGTGTGTAAATGCAAGTTTATTACATTTATTGACTGATGCTCAGAAGTGTCAGGAAATTCAGAAAACGGTATCTGAATACATTTCAATGTTTAGTGTGGGCTCCTTTCATACTGCCTTGCACTTTGTACCAATATGATTAATTTTGCTAACAAGAAAAGGGGAATACAAATAGCTACTGATAGATTTATTTCTCTTTAATAATTTTTTCTTACAAAGAACTTACTGTTTCCATAGCGGAAGGGGTTATATCCCATAAGACTGATATACTTTAATAAGAACTCACAACTTTTACTACTTAAAAATAATTCCTTTCTTTGTTTCATGAATTAGAAACAATGAGGAGAAGCTGAAGTCTGCCCAAGCCAGGTGTTTCTTGTTGGCAGCCTGCTCCCTAATGACTCTGGCTCTCATACAGCAGCTGCCTGCTAGTCTCTTTTGTATGGCCTATTGTTGCTGCACACCCCTCGTTAATACACATGCTGCCCGGGGCAGACCCTGAGAATGACATCAACTTGCTTATCTTAGAAACCTCCGAACCTGATGCAGGGTGGGGAGGTTGCCTTGCATCTGCCCGGCCAACTAATTGTGAGCTCTGCCGGTCGTGATTGGCTCCGCGTCCGCTCAGTAATAGGTTAAGCAAAGACATCGCGGGTCCATCTGTTCGTCCATTCATTGTTCTGCTCGCTTGCCTGAAGTCTGCAGCTGAAATCGTGTTAAGGAGTTGCTTCTGGAACAGCTACAAGAAACCAATGTCTGTGTGTTTTCCAGCGAACGTGAGTATATGGGCTTCTCTTTGCAGAAACGGGACGTTTCACCTTTCTGGTGTTTCAGCATATCAGTTTGCATTTGGACAAGGTAGCTAGTATGTGTGTGTCCGCTGAGATTTGCGCACTTTGGGTGTCTCTTGGAAAGAGAGGGAAAGAAAAAGAGATATGTCTGAAGACTAAGTATATGAAGAGCAATGAGCTCACCCAGTGCATTTGATTAAGGAACTTTCAAAGGCATTGGTAATGGTGTATTCCCAAGAATTTGAAAATGGTAGGCAGTAACCATCAACAGAACAAATTCTCCTCTAGCCCCCTGGGGGGAAGAGGATGTTTCAACTTTAAGTTATAGGTATTTACCCTTTTTTGCAAATAAGCTATTATTTACTTTAATTTGTGACTGGTAGAAAAAGCTTTAAAAACAAAATATCAAAGAACTTTTCCGTTATACCATACAATGGATGAAATTTCCTGTGTTTGTGAAAATAGGAAGAGCTCCACTGTGGGCTATGTGAAGATGCTGTAGTGCAAGACAGAGCATTAGGATGCTCTCAGGTGGAAACATGTTCCAGTCAAAGGTTTTGTGCTTTGAAAGCTATTCATGTGTCAGATCTAGCCTGGCTATTTTTATAAAGTTACTAATCTGTTTTGTTTTATGTTTTGAGTTCAGATGTTAGGCTGAAGAACAAACACTCTATACTCCATGAGCCTGTGTTCCAAGGATCCTGTAAAGAAAAAAACAAAACAAAGACCTTCATATATCAGTTGGGAGGGAAAGAGAGCATAGAAAAGGGTTAAAAAGAGGTTTGCATTTCTACCACATGCCCTATTGTGTGAACATATGCATGAGTCTATTGAAAGTTTTCAGAAGATGGGCAGGCCACCAGTTGCTGGTCTCCTGCAGTTCCAGTAGACATCTGTTGCCCCAGAGCATTAACCAATCTGTTCAATGGGACATCCTTCCTTTGTTGGATAGAATGATGCAGACAACAGCACTCGCTGAAATACAATGGTAATTAAATACATAGAAACTACAGCAGTAGGTATTTATTACATATTCATTATTTTATTTGCATTGTTGCAGTATCTTTATCATTTGGATAACTGATATGTTCCTTTTTTTTCTTTTCTGATCATCTCTGCACTTCTGTTTGTGATAAGTAATGACAGTGCTTCTACAAACTGTGAATTCAATATTTTCCATTTTGTGTTTAGAAGACTTAGGAAAAATTCTGACTATGTGGAAACATGCTGAACTATTTCACTGTAGTATGTATCTTCAGAAACTTTTGACGGTCTTTTGAGAATACCCAATTTCTGTTACACTGTGTCACATGACACTACTTCTTGTTATTTTGCTCTGAACTAAATTTGCATTAAATTGCTTTTCTTATGCTCAATTGTAAGTGGAAGATATTCTGAATACACAATAAAAGATTAGATGATTTACTTGCCCACATCCCTTTGAGAAATATTTCTGGTTTCTGTGAAGATGAATTAATGGGCTGATTATTGTTAATGGTTAGTGGAAAATAGTGGTGACTTCTAAGAAATGGGAAAAGATTGCACTTCTACAATGTAGTAGCACAGTGCTCATCCAGAGTATTATGGTTACACTTGATAAATGTTGTTGACTCAGTAATGCAGTATTTTAGGCCTTTAATGGTGAGCATAGTGTGAGATACTGTAGTTTTAAAAGACTATAGTTTAAAACTTACATTTTCATAAGTATGTCTAAATTGGGAGTTACCCATTTTATTAACTTTTTCATAAATACAAATCCTGTTACTCAGCTGTGGTGAGCATAACCAAAAGTTGAAGACATTCTTGACAATAATTTTTTGGCTGATTTGTGTTTGTTTGGCTTTCAGTTGAGTCAGAATTCGTAGCGGATATTTTTCTTAGCTATATTGCATTGTATCAGTAAGCATACTTTAAAACCATATGTGCATAATGAGAGTCCCTTGTAAATAAAGACTGCAAGGAACTCTTCTTATCTGTAGTTACTCCTTGGATAAATGGGAGCTTCATTGTCCTATATATAGATACGCTAGTGTTTATTTGGAATACAGATTCATTCAAGTAGACTGGCTGGCATGTTGCTCTTCACTAATCAAATCAAGATAAAATAATCAATTCCAGCAGGGTTCAGCAGTGACATCCGATTTTCATGGTTCTAATCAGTGAATTTTATAAAAGACATCATGTTGGGAGCTCCAAAGTCTAGCATTTCGAAGAGATGCTTGTGACCACGAGTATGGTGTACAAAGTTCACAGACCTTGTAAAAATTTGTCTGCAAATAAAAAGTTTGCATGCAGAGTTTAGGCCAAATGCCAGGAATAGTGTACTGCTTATGCAAAACTTTCAGAAATCTTTAGCTTTGGATTTACAGAGTAAACATCATTTTATTCACCCTTTAAAAGCAATAGTATGGTGACTATATGCTGTCTGTGGCGGATTTTAAAGCTGTTGCTCTTACTACTTCCTTCTTTAAATAGTTTCTGGAAAACAGTAAGAGTTCTGTGCAAAAGAAGCAATTAAATATTGGAGGGAGATGGAGATTGACAGGAGACTTAAAGCAGATAGATGTGAGGCTGATTATGTATACATTCCCAACAATGGACAAAGCTCAGTTTACGGTCATTTTTCATATGTAGTTGATGTGCAAATCATCTTAAGTATGTTTCATATAATGCCTGATCTTCAGACACATTCATATGCTAGTGACTTCTTTGAATCCCACTGGAGGGTGTTATGATTGTGTTTGCTGTAAAGCACTTAAACTTCAAGGAAGAAGTGATTGGAGAATGACTTAAGTATTATTTTAACTAACACTAAAAAAAAAATAAATCCTCTTTCTGATGTGTGCACTTCAAGCTTTGTTTATTCTATGCTGTTAATATGCAGCCTCCTCTTCCCCCCCCTTCCAAAAATCCTCCTCCCTCTTCTTTTAGTTCAATACTAAAATGACATTTCACAGTACATGGATTTAGGCAGTGACCCATTATCTCCCCATACTCTGCGGCGGCGGTACATGAGCCAGCTCAACTTTTCAGTCCAGCTTAAAAGTGTTGCCCATTAACTAGACTTCCTCGAGTCAGAGCAGATTGTGGGGTTGGTGGAACAATGATGTCGGGGCTTCCAGATTGGTTTGGCAGCTGCATTGTTCTCCGAGGGGAAACCAGACGCACTTAAGTCCCGCTCTCTTTCATGGGCTTTTGTTCATACCAAATTATTCTTTCGCTGTGCTAGTATTCATGATGGTATGTTAAAGGAGTGCATCCTAGCAACTAAAGGCTGGTTGCTAAGCAGCCTTGCTTCCAATAGGGGTTTCTTGTTTGAGATTTTTTTTTTTATTTTTTTGTGTGTGTGTGTCAGTCCTGTGAAGGCCACAGTGTTGGTTTTTTAACTGTATCCTTTTATTGGGATATTGTTGTGTTTTGTTACTAGCACTGTGCTATCGAGTGCATTACGTTAGTTAATAAATCACTGTGGAAAGGTTCATTTCCTAAATTCTCATTGTGTTTAATCTGTGGTGTTGCTTGAAATCCTAAAGCTGTGAGTAAAGAGAAAGTAATAGTCCTTGATATGCTCCTTGAGAGCATTACAGCCCTACTGCCTTCTAACAAGATCAGATCTAAATGAAACTTTAGTGTACTTTCTTTCCTATCCATCTTGCTTAGATTAAGGTGTGGGTAATGAAAATACTGATTATTTATTTATTTATTTAAACTAGAAATGCTTAGGTAAAGTGAGTTTTTGTGCCCTGTAACCAAAAAGCACCACCACAGTGGTGATGTCTTGGCACTCGGCACCTATAGAGTCTGCTTTTACTGAGCCATGGATTGGATATTTTTTGCTTGATTCTCTCTAGTCCTAAGCCTGGTTGAATTTCTTGTGTGTGCACTCTCATATCTTTATCCCAAGAAGAGACAATTACATCGTATTTTAAAAATACTGGGCAATTTTAAAATGCTAACCTGTAAAGGGATGGGAGGGTTAATGTATTTGCTGACAGAGATTTTGGCTATTTGTGAGACACCTGTAATTTGTATTAGTATAGATCAAGAGATTCTGTTTGACATAATATTTTTTCTTGATATATCCTCCTTGATGAACCTTGTGTCTGTAATGTATTTGTCAAGTTCAGCTGAAGTCCTTTGCCTCTATGTTCTGCTTTGCAAGATGGAAGTGTGAAAGAACTCTTTGTTTCATAGTCTTCCCTTAATGTAAATTCTTCTTTTTCATGGTAACCTTGCAGTACAATTGGTCCATATGGTCCATTTTTATCTCTGAGAAATAATTTATCTTTTACTTTCTTTATTGAAGTAGTTAGCAAAGATTCCTGTTTAAAAGAACAAAATAAGTGAAAGAGATAGCAATCTGCCTGTAAATGTGGGTTGTGGAAGTAATCCTTGTGATGAAATGGGTAGCTAACTTCTGTATAACGACAGTTATGCAAAATTCCTCCCGAAAAAGCTGATGCGGCAAGTACATACATCCACAAAGCTGCAACTTTTCTTCTGTTTTTCCTACATGACTCCTATCTGTGTATTTAGTTTTGATTCAGCAAAAGGTTTGCACAAGTCTAGTTCAAGAGTCGGAATCAGCTTTTCATTTTGTTGCCTTGTTGGCTTCATGAGTGGTCTCTTGCAATCGGTGCAAGGGCTTCCATTGGCTTTATTTGCCAAAAGATCAACCCATGTCTCTAAATGCTGTACGTGTTCGTAATGCAGCAATCTTTTGAGAGCAATTAGTCTTTCTTAATTACCACTTTATAAAAGAATTCAGAAATAGTTTGAGTGTATTCAGTTGAATTGATAGTGTCTTTTAGGGCCAATAAGTTTATATTTAATCATGTTTTCTGTTACTAATTCATTTTATGTGTTCTGATGTCTTATATTTGCCTAACCAAATAATCTAGTACTATGCTAATTTCTTTCTATTCAGCAGAGAGATGAAGGTACTTAGTTTAAAAAGCTTTTCTAGTGCTTATATTTTATAGCAGTGGGGTTTTTTTTTCATTGTTACAATACTGCCTTAAGCTAGAAGAAATATCTTGGTTCCTTTAAATCATGACAAGACTTCTGTCTCTGCGTTACAGTAGGTAAACTCTCAGTGTTTGCTTTCCTATTCTTTCATAAACCCCTTTCTAGAAATGTTTAAGGTAAAGCATTTGATACACTTTGAAAAGAGATGATCAGTTTTTTCTTGGTGTGGCTATAGATGTGCCTTAGGAAAAGTTTTTCCCCAAAAAGTTTTCCATGTTTAAAAAAAAAAACCAAACAAAAAAACCCATGTCATATTTCACTGCTGGGAGAGAATAAATGTGGTTGTGAGGAAGCAGCAAGAACATACAAAGCAAGTAAGATATGTAACCAGTTGCAACTTTTTTGTTCTCTCTTTAGGAATACGGAACACTTTATATTCAGGAATACAAGAAAAACAACAAAGTGGAGTCAAGTACATGCAGCAGCTTCATGGGCTTGAAGGATCATCTGGGGCATGACTTAGGCCACCTTTATGTGGGGAGCACTGGCACACAAATAAATGCAACTCTACCTTGGTCAATGGCAGAGAAACCAACGATGGATAAGGTGAATTCTAGGAAAGAAGATGTAGACAAGGAGGCATCTGAAGAGACTTCTGGAAGCTCCAGCTGTGACTCTGAAGAAAGCACAAATTCTGATAATGATTCAGAGAGACTGAATAATTCTGCATCAGAATCACATTTATTGCCTAAGACTCACCGGCAGCTGTGCCGATCTCCTTGCTTAGAGCCTCATATACTAAAAAGAAATGAAATCTTGCAAGACTTTAGGATAGAAGAGGCTCAGATAGTACCGAAGGAAGTCAAAAAGCCCCCTGATGTAGTGAAAGAATATCAAACCAAACTGGAGTTTGCACTTAAGTTGGGTTACTCTGAAGAGCAGGTTCAACTTGTATTAAATAAACTTGGTACTGATGCTTTAATAAATGATATTTTGGGAGAACTTGTCAAACTTGGGAATAAAACTGAGACTGATCAGACTGTAACTAATGCTAACACTACTGTAATGCGTGAAGCGTCTTCCATAGAGTCTCAGAGGTCAGACTCTCCACTGCAGGAGGATGCAACAGAGGATGGTGACAACCTGAGGCCAATAGTTATTGATGGCAGCAATGTTGCAATGAGGTAGGTGACCGTGAAGCTTTTGCTTTTATATTTAAATGGAAATAAAAAGACCTTGTCTTGTTCAAGCATTGATGTTCGGTATAATTGCCTAAAACTGTGTGCAGGTTGTCTCACAGGCATCATCGTCGATCACACAGTATGCCAATCAGGCTAGAGGTCTGTAAGAGTTTTAAGAATTCAGTGGCAGCAATCAAATCTCTCCTTCCCACTGCTAGTCTAGTGCTTAATTATTCTTTTGTATACTGAGTGAACCTTTAGTAGGCACCATTGCTATGGGCAGTTGCTGTATCCAGTTAGTTATAGGAGGTTAAAGCAAATGTAAGATTGCTTAAGATTATGAAATAGTGATTTAGAATTAAGTGGCTTAAGGGATACTTCTCCTTGGTAGGCTGTTCTATGGTAACTGGTCTGTCTATAAAATTGGTCTTGATTATCGGATTTGGAGTTCGGTTTTATTGCCATTAATTACTGAGGTTACAATGCTTTAGACTTTCACTTACATGCCCACAGATAGCACACACGTTTACCTACCGCATTCACCATCCTGACCCCAGTCATGTGGGTGCAGAGCGAGAAACCTGTCTGTGGGGAGGCAGGAGGTTCATGCTTCATCAGTGATTAGAGAGAGGAGGAAATGGCAGAGAGATGCTGAGAGATAAGGGGCTTTTTATGGCTATATAAATGATTAAATGACAAATTTGTTAGTAACTAATTGGGTAACTCATAAGGATTATCTGATCCCTTGCACCGTGGTTTAGAAGGTCAGTTTTAATCTTCTGATTACTTGATGTGGTTTTCATTAGCTTATTAATAAAAGTTCCTGCAAGACATTTCTGGGCTAAAGGCCCAGGGTTTTTTTAGTTCATAATCAAGTCAATTATCTTTAAATGAGGCTTTTAAAATGAAATTTAAATACAGCTCTTATTTACATCTATATGATAGCTGTTGTTTGTTTAAATAGATGTGTTAGCCCATAAGGCAAGGATATTATTTATTCATAAATGGGTTATTCCTGTGAGTTCTTTCTGCTTGATATGTCATTCTTAATCTTTTTGTTCAACTTCAACTGGACATACTTCGTCTACAGTTCAACATACTGGATATATTCTGGTACCCAACCCAAGAAGTTACCCAGAGACTTCTAAAATGGGTTTGGATTGTATGTCACATAAATCCAAAACAGTTGTGTAAGTGTTAGCTAGTTAGCACAGCTCAGACTTGGTGGGTGGACTTAGGTTCAACTTCTCCTACAAGCTGCAATGAATATGTTCCAGAAGTAGCTCCAGATCAGACACTTTTCCTTAATGTTTATTCAGCTATTAGCATAAATATTTAGGACCTGCCTTCCTATGCTCAATTTACTTTCTTAGCCACCTACATGAAATGAGCCAAATATGAATGCATGCTGTGCACACTATAGAGCCTTAAAGCAGGTTAAATCTATTAATATAACAGTCTTTCTGTATCCAAGGATCAAATTAACAGGTCTTTACTTGCTTTCTACCAAATTTAATCACAGAATCATTCAGTCTGAAAGGAACCTCCGCAGATCTTCTAGTCCAATCCCCTGCACTGAGCTGTATCAATTCAAGGCCATGTCAAGTTGGTATGGAGACTCCACATATTCTCTGGGCCAGTGTTTGAATGCCCTCACTGTAAGAAAGTTTTCTATTTTATGTTTAAAAAACATTTCTAGTGTTCCACTTTGTGACCATTGCCTCTTGTCCTGTCACTGTACAACAGTGAGAAGTCAGCTTCTGTCCTCTTTTTTCCCTCCTATTGGGTATTTATACACATGGATAAGATCTCCCCTGAGCCCTCTCTTCTCCAGTCCCAGCTCTCTCAGCTTCTCCTAGTATGACAGATGCTGCAATCCCTTGGTTAAGTTTGTTGTCCTTCACTGGAAACTCTCCAATATTGTCTGTGTCTGTTTTATACTGGGGAATGCAGAGCTGGACCCAGTGCTCCAGATGTGTGTCACCAAGGCTGAGCAGAGAGGAAGGGTCACCTCCCTCGACCTGCTGGTGACACTTTTCCTTCTGTGCTGCAAATGCACATTGCTGGCTCATGGCTAGTTTGGTGTTCACCAGAACCCCAAGGTCCTTCTCTTCAGACTTGCTTTCCAGTTGGTTGGCCCCCAGCCTGTACTGATGCCTGGTGTTAGTCCTCCCCAGGTGCAGGACTGGTATTTTCCTGTCTTGAACTTGCTGAGGTATCTGTTGGCCCATTTCTGTACCCTTCCAGGGTCTCTCTGAATGGGAGTACAACCATCTGGTGTACTCTCCCCAGTTATGCATCCTCTGCAAACTAGTTGAGGGTGCATTCTGTCCCATTTTCTTGGTTGTTAATGAAGATGCTAAGCAATACTTGCACTGGTATCAAACCCTGGGGTACACCAATACTGATTGGCCTCCAGCTGGACTTTGTGCCACTAATCATAAACCTTTGAGCGCAGCAGTTCAACCAGATTTCACTCCACGTCAATGTCTCCTTATCTTGCCTGTACTTCATGTGTTTGTCAGTGAGGATGGTATAAGAGACAGTGTCAAAAGCTTCGTTAAAACTACAACAGCATCCACAGCTCTCCTAATCCACTGAGCCAGTCATCTCACCATAGAAGGCAATGAGGTTTGTCAAGAGTATTTCCCTTTCATAAATCCATGCTAACTGGTCCTGGTCACCTTCACCCAGTCTACATAATTTGTTTGGGAAGGGCTTCCCGGAGGATTTGCTCCATCACCTTTGAAGAGATCAAAGTGAGACTGACCAGCCTGTAGTTCCCTGAATTATCCTTTCCTTCCTTGAAGACAGAAGGGATACTTTCTCTCTTCTAGTCCTTAGGAACATCCCAAATCACCACAACCTTTCAAAGATTACTGAGAGTGGCCTCACAATGTCATCAGCCAGCTCCTTCAATACCCTTGAGTGCATCCCATCGGGGTCCATCCCATCAGCTGTTTGGGAATTTCCCATTTAAGTGTTCCATAACCTCTGGTGAGTGCAAGTCTTGTCCTGTCAGCTTTGCCCAACTTTATGCATATCAAGGTGGACCAATCTTGGCAGAGATGGTCCTTGAAAATCAACCACCTCTCCTGGGCCCCTCTTCTCTCCAGGGTCATACTACATGGGATTCTCCTGAACAGGCCCAAGTCTACTCTCCTGAAGTTTGGGGTTGTGATCCTACTTTTTGTCCTGCTCTGTCTTCACAGGATCCTGAATTCCATCACTTGTGGTCACTGCAGCCAAGGCTGCCCCTGACCTTCACATCTCTGACCAGTTCTTCCTTGTTTGTAAGTATGAGGTCCAACATGTTCCCTTGTTGGGTCCTCAATCACCCATGTTAAGAAGTTATCATAAGTGCACTCCAGAAAATTCCTGGGTTGCTCATGCCTTGCTGCATTGGCCTAAATGTTGGCAAAGAAACTCTTGCTCTGCTTTTGGTCAGCCAGTGGTGAGGATACTTTTGTTCTGCTTGGTCAAGCGGATCCCATCTTTTCCTAGAAATTTTCTGTTTATGAAAGACCATGTATGGTCCCATGTATGTAAAAGATGAGTCCCTGTAACTGACACCAGAGGTGCAGCCAGTTGTTTACTGGCAGGATCTGTCCTTTCCCCTTCAGAAAATAGGTAACAGTAAATAAAGGACTACAAAGGATGATTAGGGGCCTGGTGCACCTCTCATGAGGAGAGGCTGAGGGACTTCGGTCTTTTTAGCCTGGAGAAGAGAAGACTGAGGGGGGATCTGATCAATCCATATAAATACTTAAAGGGTGTATGTCAAGAGGACAGGGCCGGTCTTTTTTCAGTGGTGCCCAGTGACAGGACAAGAGGTAACGGGCACAAACTTGAACATAAGAAGTTCCATCTAAAC
>JAOXNO010000001.1:192382050-192408642 GCA_028565335.1 Limnodromus scolopaceus | reverse complement strand
ACTTTGTAGAGTAGGGTAGATGGTTGGACTCAATGATCCCAAGGGTCTTTTCCAACCTAGATGATTCTATGATTCTACTGTAAGCAGTCAGTGGTTTAGGAGTGTGTACCACAACTCTTTTCAAGACAATTACTTGAAAATCTAGTTTGGGGGCTAGGAAGGCAACAGAGAAAATGAAAATGTTCTCATCAGGTGTTTTACTACTTTCTACTAACTCTCCTAGCTGAGAAAATGCGTTCAGGATTTATATTCAGGAAGTCTTAGACTACTTTTTTTCATTTAAAAATAAAACCACAGCTATCAACAGTCCAAATATAAAGAATATAACAATGGTGATAAAAAGAATCATTCATGTATGGTATGAAAGAGAAATAGATACTTCTTAAGGAATATACTTTATCTTCCTTCAACTAAGAGTGGTAGTAGATTAAACATAGTCAGCAAGCAGAACCAAAGCAGAATAAACCAATGTCTCATTCAGGACTGCAGCTCTCATCCTGACTGCTCTGAGCTTTTACATACTGCTAATAATTGGGAAGAGATTTTTAAAAGAAAGTGTCTTGACAAAGAAATACAAACATTTCTCCTCTTTTTTACAACTAATCAGAAGGAAAAAAGTCAGAAACAGCAGCAGGATTTCAGTCTTTTCACCATATGATGTATCATAAAGCTGATGAAGCACAAAGATCACAAAAAATAGAGTATCAAATCTGCATGACAACAAACCAGAAGAAAAGAACAAATTTTAATTGCATATCTTTTTCACAGACTTTCTCATTAATCATTTACATTTCTTGGAATTTGTATCCACTCACATACCAGCTTAGGCATGTGTCTGAAAAGGAGTGGGAAGAATGTGAAGATTTATACGGGCTATAAATCCACTTGCCCAGCAATGCAGAAAAGCTAGTATGCATTGTAATGGATTTCCTATTTCTGTTTCGTTTAAGTATATATAAAATTTATGTTCTGGATGAAAGAATTTCCATAGTCTGTATTAGGCAAGAGAAAATTAAGGAGCTGAACTTCTTGGTCCGCCCTCTGCCTTTAGAATTGTGGCTTGAATTCCAGCCTGATAGAAAAGAACAGGCAAGGTCCATCTCTCTCAGAGAGGGCAGGATTTCATTCCAGAAATGATTTCTCAGACTGACGGGAAGAAACATACTGTTACTAAAATGCAGTCTAACAAAACGCTTGTTCACTGTCAGAAGTGAAAAGTGGTTTTGGCCATTTGAAACCATGGAGATTGCTTAGAGTAACAACAGTACAGTGATTTCGCTGGGATTTAGTAGCTGGAACAAGCCCTTCCCGACTGTTTTAAAATGGATTGCAATATGTTTATGGTTGCACATGATGTACTGATAGCATGAGCACTAACTTCCTGTATCAGGGTTTGCAAAGGAGGCCTTACGGCTGCCCACTGGGTACTGAATGGGCACCAAGTGTCCTGATTTTGTGTTGTCACAGGGAGATGTAATTAGACTTACAATGGCTGGAAATCATGTTGACTGTTTTTTCTATGTATGTGCATTTTAAATACAAATATCTGTGTGCGGTTTGGTTTCCTCTTCCTAGAAAGTTATGAAATACACAAAGATACTACTCTTTTAGCCAAACAAGTACGAGAATAATTATATAGTATAAAACAATGCCTGGAAAAAATATTGCTCTGTGTTTCATTATTACAGTGTCATTACAGTGTAATAGTGTATTACATGATATTATCATACACAATAGGGAAGGTGGTATTGCAGCAGTGTATAGCCATAGCTAGACAGGATATTGAGATACATAAATGTCTTGCTTCTGACAGTGGTCCTAATTTAGGCAGAGAAGATGGACTAAAACTATCCTTGGGAGTACCCTTTGCCGGTTAAAATCTGCAAACTTTCATTATTATGTCCGGCAACAATTGCAATATCTTAGTATATGATTATGTTTCCGGGTGCTGTCTCCAGCATCATTGGAAGAGGAAGCAGTATAGTTCCTCAGCTCTTATTTTTTCCCTCTCTTTTTTCGTTTTTCTTTTGTTTGGGGCCTGTGACATTCAACACAGCCTCTGCTGAGGATAAGGCTTTGTGAGAGGTGTTAGCCATGACTCATTCTCTCTCTTGACACCTAGACACAGGTGAATATGTACGCCACCTCCTCCGCAGGCTTCTGGAATCCGAACATTATTTCAAAATTTTTTCACTTTTACTTTGGCACTTCATCCATTGCACAATTACTCAACCTCCCTCAAGTCTCAAGGAATATACAGCAGTGCTATGTTTTAGAAAGCTGGAAATAGTAGGTACTTTAAAAAGTACTACTAAAAATTAAAAAAAAAAAGTTTTTTAATAACTTTCTGGTGTTTTTATTTACCTCAAAACATGCAAGTAGGAGGAACTTTTAGGATCCCTGTGGCTATCCATAATCATATTGTCCTCTTCACAAATCACTCTATGGTGACTCCACCTTTCTGGAAAGCAGATGATGGCATACCTGCTGTACATGACAAGCCAGCCAAGCAAAAGGCAACAGCTTGCTGCCATGCCCTTGCGTTTCTTCTGCTACATAGAGCTGTGGGGTTGGGAGAGGCCTCAAAGTTGCTGGTCTGCTCCTGTGCATGGAGAACACAGACTGGCCCCAGAGGAGCCATCTGGCTTGTTCTGCAAAGTGTCTGGTGAGAAGATCCCAAAATCTGTGGGCAGACTGTCCCAATGATCAGTTAGAAAGCTTTTTCTAACATGTTGCTTAACTGTTCCTTATGCTGGTTAAGGACTTTCTTGTCCTTACCCAGTGGGACTGTGGTGGGTTGGCCATGGCTGGCACCCAGGCAGTCAACCAGTTGGGTGCTCCATCTCCCCACCAGCAGAATGGGGGAGAAAACAGGAGGAACAGGAGCAAGAAAACTCGTGAGTCAAAATAATGACAAAGAAATCACTCGCCAAGCACTATTGCATGCCAAACAGATTCGGATTGGGGAATTTAGCTTACTCTATAGATAATTAACATAAATATTTAATTACTGATTCAGATAATGGGAAACAAAAAAAGACAAACATTAAAATGCTTGGAGGAAAAACTTCTATCCTCTCCTTTTCTCAGGCCTGCTTCACTCCAGACACCTCTCCTCCTCTTGTCATGGCTGTAGGTGACACTGAGGGTGACAGTCCCTTCAGAGAGGCAGGGAGCGGTGCCAGGGGCTGGGGTCAGGACATGGCGGTTTCTCTCTGCTGCTCCTTCCTCTTGTGCTTTTCTTCCTGTGCCCCACAGGCTTCAGTCTCCCTGAGGATGTACCTGCTCCCAATGGAGTGCCTCCTCCTCCACTCGCCTTGGTGTTCCGTCATTCCTCTCTCCTCCATCATGGAGCTGGCTGGAGCTAGGCATGGCCGGCATGGGGCAGCCCCTGACCGCTTCTCACAGAGGTCACGCTGCAGTCCCCTGCTACCAAAACTTTTCCATGGACCCCCAACCACTGATTGCTGTCCTCTGTTTTCATTCCCACCTGTATATTGAAGATTGTTTTGCACCTCCACAGGCTGCCATTTTTCTCTCACTAAATGCACTTCCTTCAGCCTGCCTCCCTAAGTCTTGTTTCCCTTTCTTTAGGATTCTTTCCACTTCCTCTGTGTCTTTTGTAATATGTCATGGCCAAAACGGGATGTAGAAGTTGGCTGAGAACTCATATGCCTTTAGAAAATGACGTAATTATGTCTCTTGCCTTACCTCAGACAATTATTGCACAACAGACGCACTTCTTTTGTTTTGCTTATGTCTGATCCGTTTCTGCTGAACTGTCTCTCCACCGCTTTTTTAATAAACAATTAATTTCTCCTTCTGAAGTGCGGTGCTAAGCAAATTCTTAGTTTTCTCATGTTGATTTTGGACAGGCTCTCCAGTTTGCATCATCTGTCCTGCAGAGTGCCTGCCACCCCCTGTGGCCTTGGAGTCCTTCTCCTCTCTCTTTCCCTGTTCAGGTGCGGAGCTCCTGCAGTGGGATCTTTTGTCTCCTCCCCTTCCCCACACACCGCGGTGCTCAGCACTCATCTGCCAGCATTTCCTAAACACGTTGCACTCTCCCATGTTGGTATTTCAGGCCTCCTGCATTCCCTCATCAAGTCTCCATGATGTCTGTTACAGCCCATACTATTGGTTGACTATGAGGACTTTTAACACTACCTACTTGCATTTTTCCATACTTGTTGAATCTGTGCAGATGATAAAAATGTTCGGCAGATTCAGCACCCCTCTCCGAAACCACTTTTCAAGTGATGCTAATATTTGGGCAAGGCTCAGGTGACTCCCATTTGCCTTTGGAAACCACGGAGCAAGTGAAGAGCATGACTTTGAGATCCGCATTTCGCTGTGCTCTGTTTACAGTCACAGAAAAGCAAAGTCATATAATAAGGAATTTTAATGTGTGTTTCAGTCACGGGAACAAAGAAGTATTTTCTTGTCGAGGAATCAAATTGGCAGTAGACTGGTTTTTGGAGAGAGGCCACAAGGATGTTACAGTGTTTGTGCCAGCATGGAGGAAAGAACAATCGAGACCCGATGCTCTTATCACAGGTAAGCTCTCTTCTGCCTTTGCTGGTTTGTTTGAGGCTTTGCACAGCATAAGTGCTACCGCTTAAATGGACAAATCTTTAGAAATGGAAGACTATAATAGTAATTATCTTCAGTGTAGTAACTTCGTTGCAATCTTCAGGCAGGAAAAAGACAAAGCAGTGCCCTCTCCAAGTCCTCCTTTTCTGCTCACCTGATAAATTTTCTGTTAACTTTGCTACTTATTTCTTGAAGAATGTAACTTCCAGTTTTTAAATCTGTTACGCCCACGTGCCATTGGCAGTGAAGAGGTTTGAGGTTAGTGACTCGCTGGGTTATCGTTCTTGTGGTGAGCAGATTCTGCCAGGCTGGCCTCTCTGCCGGCCACCTGCGGCGAGTCACTGCCTGCACTGGAGGTTACAGAAATTATCCTGACAGAAAGGGAATGATTCCCCTCTTCATCATTGCTATTAACAAGTGAGACCGCTTTTGAAAAAATTAATTTTGTACATGTTTATCTAGAAAACACAAATTGGTACGGAGGCCTTTATTTCTTGATCAAACTAATTGATTCTGTGTGAAGGCTGGAGAGTCATCCTCCCTTTGCCCTAAAGTTGAAGCAGAGGAGAATTTGGGGTTAAAAAAGCTCTTAGGGTTGTGGTGGGAGAGGTATTGGGGTTTTTTTGGTCTTGGTTTTTTATTTAAATATGGCTACCTTTAAAGGGGGGAAGCTTTTGAGAGTAGTAGCTATGACATCTGAAAGAATATAGAAGCATGTTTTGATTACCATGTGCATTTTCAAATATCTGGAAAGATCTTCACAACACTTCATTTCATTTGCTTGATTGTTACTAGAACATACCAAGTTAATGCAACAAAATGTTTGGAAAGGTGCTGTTCTCCCTCATCACAGGCAGCGTGGAGCCTTTCTCTTTCACTGTATGAGCGTTTGAGGTATGAAAAGAGCTAAGTAATAAAGATTTGGCTACCTCCCACTAGCAACCTGGTCTAGTGGGATGTGTCCCTGCCCATGGCAGAGGGGTTGGAACTGGTTGATTTTTAAGGTCCCTTCCAACCCAAAGCATTCTATGATTCTGCTTAGAAATAAATTGAGGCATTTGCTAGAGCTGTGGATAGAGGTAGAAGTCCCAAAAGGAGTTTCAAGAAAGTAGCAAGATATAGAATTGACCAGTTGTCTAGCAACGAAAAATCAGTTTGCCATGTGTCATCATGGACCCTGAAAATGGTAAGAAGATCAGAGAAGGTTATTGTATCTTCTGTAAAACATTCTTCAGTGTTTTTTATCAGGATGCAAGGAGCCTGTTTGCTATGAGTCTTGTGAAATAGTCTCATACTGAGACTCCTTTTTCAGAGATAATGCACCTGAAATATGCAGCCAGCTGGAATTTTGAAAAAGTCTTAGATGACTAACGTGAGGATGGTTCTAGACTGTCAGTATTTGTGAGAGGCTTCTCAGATTAAACAACAGCTGCCTCTTTTTTATCATTAGTTGCTACTCATCACATGGCAGATTTTTTTTTTCTTTCTTAGCGGGCAAAAAGTCGCCTTCAATCACACTCTTACTCATCATTTACCACATGGTGGCGGGGGGGTGGTGAATACAAAAGGGTTGGATTTAATTTAAAAGCCTGTGCTTTTTCTACTAAATAGATAAATGCTTGTATCAAATACATTGCTTATATATAATATTAATGCTGTATTTCTTCCTGTTAGAGTCTTTTTTTTCGAGATGGAACATGTTCCCTGTCAAGTTTCTTGTGCTACGAAACAGTTGAGTTACTTGAGATCTAAACCATTGTAAGAGCATATCCTCTGTGCAAGCATCACCTTCTGCCCTTTCAGATGTTGCCTAGCTTTTTGTTTATTTTTCTTTCATAGCTTGTCTGCTCTGAGGAGATTGATAGGTAGGAGAATCAACACAAGGGGTCTGTGCTCCAGTGCTGGCTGCACTGGTGCTACATCCAGAATCTTAGTTCAGACCAGCCTCCTTAGGCCATCTTTCAAAGCTCTTCAGGGTCTCCAGATCCCACACAGAGAAAGAGAAAATTGTTTTGGATGGGAGATTAGCAGACTGTGTAGGACAAGAAGGAATTAGATGAAACACACTTATTTAACAGGATTAAAAAGAAATCTGTTTGGATTCGATAAGACTTTATACGTAAAACTTTAAACGTAAAACCCTTTAAGGAAAGATACGTTCTGAGCTACTACTGGAGGCAAAATAAAACAAACAAAAACCCCCAATATTTGCTCTTGGTTACAAGATGACATCAGATGTCTTTTTAGGGGATGCTGTTAACATTTCTGAAGAGCCTGAGTGTTTGTATGGAACATGGGTTTTCTAGTCCTTGTGGGTATTAGTAGTAACCCCTTCTCTCGGTGGGCAGAGACTTTAATGAGACAGCCACATTAACATGAGCTACTGGAATTATTTGAAAAGATGTTTCATACTGAGTACCACACAATGATGGAAGAGATCTGTTTTTACCAGGGAGCTCAGTTACGGGGAGACCTTTGGCTGTACTTGGGTGTAGCCCTCCTATTCACCAAAACTGGTGTGGAGCAAGTTTTGTCTTGTTCGTGTGTTTTTTTGAAAGTATTGCCAGTTGACTGCTGACTGTAATTTCAAATATCATATATCAGAAACCTTCTGCTGGACTATAATCATTTAAGATATGTTTAGTCCTAAATGCTTGGATTTTCTTCCTCAAATCTAATGTCTTTGGAGATTAAACAAACATCATCTTCTTTTCTTTCTTTTTCTTTTTTAACTTACGATTCTTATTCCTTGTAGATCAAGAAATCTTGCGTAAATTAGAAAAGGAGAAGATTCTTGTGTTCACACCATCCCGCCGAGTGCAAGGGAGAAGGGTGGTATGCTACGATGACCGATTTATAGTGAAGTTGGCCTTTGAGTCAGATGGCATCATTGTTTCTAATGATAACTACAGGGATCTAGCTAATGAAAAGCCTGAATGGAAGAAGTTCATAGATGAACGCTTGCTGATGTATTCATTTGTTAATGACAAGTAAGTCATTCTGTCTTTATACATGCCACTAAAATAATTGAGGAATGGACAGTTTGAAGACCTGTATGAAGTTTGTGTCTTACACCCAAATCATTAGGTACATGTAGGAAAACGGGAGGAATAGTCAATCATAGATTTGGTCTTCTGATTGAATGTACTCAAATTCAGTTTGTTGCTAAAGCTTTTTTATAACAATACCTTTCTATCTTTTTATGCTATTTTTTCCCCTTTTGGTGTATGCCAATGTATATACTATATTTGGTGCATACTATGGTATGATATTCCAATTCTCTTCATATATTGAGCCAGCATTTTTGAGTGCCTGTGGTTAGATTCCTGAATCCTGGACTCATAGAAAAAAACATGTTGGAATGAACCTCAGGAAGTCTTTAGTTCAACTGTTTGCTTAGATCTATGGTATCTATGCTATAGTATCTTTATATGCTGGCATATAGATCAACTGCAGTTACTACTAGGTGGCTTCTTGTAGTGGGAGGGACTCAATACTCTGCCAAGCAGACATTTTGAGTGCCTAAATACTGATGCAAGAGTCCTAGACAATGAGCACAGTTTTGCAAAGCTAGTTGTCATGTTTTAAGAAATCCTCTGTTGCTGCCCTTCCTTTGCTTTAGGAATGGGTTGTGTGCAGCCCTACTTTGTCACAGAGCAGTCTACTGAGCTACACTGAAGGTGACCAGATAGTAGATATCTATGACTTATCTCTTGGACACTGCCTGCAGGAGAACGATGGCCTTTCAAAACAGCTCTCAAAGTACCCAGGCTTAAAAATGTCAGCATGGCAGGTTATGGTGTAGGACAGTCATGAGGTTCTTGGTCATTGCATGAGGAATATGGAAAGGCTTGTTTACTTCCATAATACTTTTTTGTTTTGCTTTATAGATTTATGCCTCCTGATGATCCTCTTGGCCGCCATGGCCCAAGTCTGGACAATTTTCTTAGGAAGAAGCCTATTGTGCCAGAACATAAGAAGCAGCCATGTCCATATGGTAATTTGATTTAACTCATAAGTTTTCTGTACTGCTGGGACTGGGGACTAAGCTCTGGCTTCATTTTAGCACTGCCAAAAATAAAAGCTTTTAAACAGAGGTTTATACATTGTTGTCTTGGCCTGAGAATGGTTGAAATGCTGAGCTGATGGTGGAAACTGAAGTGATTTTTTTCACATGTTAGTCAGAGAACATTTCTATCTACTAGTTTAACTAAAGGAGCAACTTTATTAATTATAGAATAGTTTGGGATGGAAGGGACCTTTAAAGATCATCTAGTCCAACCCCCCTGCAATGAGCAGGGTCATCTTCAACTAGATCGTGTTGCTCAGAGCCCTGTTCACCTTGAATGTTTCCAGGGATGGCGCATCTACCACCTCTCTGGGCAACCTCTTCCAGTGTTTCACCACCCTCATTGTTAAAATTTTCTTCCTTATATCTAGTCTGAATCTTCCCTTTTTTAGTTTAAAACCGCTACACCTTGTCCTACTGCAACAGGCCTTAGTAAATAGTTTGTCCCACCTTTCTTACAAGCCTCCTTTAAGTACTAAAAGGCTGCAGTAAGGTCTCCATTGAGCTGTCTCGTCTCCAGGCTGAACAAACCCAGCTCTCTCAGCCTGTCCTCACAGGAGAGGTGCTCCATCCCTCTGATACTTTTTGTGTCCCTCCTCTGGATCCGGTTCAACAAGTCCATGTCTTTCCTGTGATGAAGGCCCCAGAGCTGGACACAGTACTCCAGGTGGGGTCTCACCAGAGCAGAGTAGAGGGGCAGAATCACCTCCCTTGACCTGCTGGCCATGCTGGTGGTGATGCAGCCCAGGTTGTGGTTGGCTTTCTGGGCTGCAAGTGCACATTGTCTGCTCATGTCCAGCTTTTCATCCCCCATTACCCCCAAGTCCTTCTCCTCAGGGCTGCTCTCAATCCCTTCATCCTCCAGCCTGTATTGATACCGGGTGTTGCCCCAACCCAGGTGCAGGACCCTGTACTTGGCCTTGTTGAACCTCATGAGGATTTCACGGGCCCGCTTCTCGAGCTTGTCCAGGTCTTTCTGGATGGCATCCCATCCCTCAGGTGTGTCAACCACACTACTTAGTTTGATGTCATCTGCAGACTTGCTGAGGATGCACTCAATCCCACTGTCTGTGTCATTGATGAAGGTATTAAACAGTACTGGTCCCAGTCTGGACCCCTGAGGGACACCACTTGACACCAGTCTCCATCTGGACATAGAGCCATTGACCACTACTCTCTGGATGCAATCATCCAACCAATTCCTCGTCCACCCATCAGTCCACCCATCAAATCCATATCTGTCCAATTTAGAGAGCAGGATGTTGTGGGGGACCATGTCAAAGACCTTAAAGGAGTCCAGATAGAAGACATCCATTGCTCTTCTGTTGTCCACTGATGTAGTCACTCCATCACAGAAGACTACAAGGTTGGTCAGGCAGGACTTGCCCTTGGTGAAGCCATGCTAGCTGTCTTGAATCACCTTCCTGTCCTCTGTGTGCCTTAGCATAGCTTCTGGGAGGATCTGTTCCATGATCTTCCAAGGCACAGAGGTGAGTCTGACAGGTCAGTAGTTTCCTTTTTAAAAACAGGTGCAATGTTCCCTTTTTCCAGTCACCGAGGACTTCTGATTGCCATGACTTTTCAGATCTCATGGAAAGAGGCTTGGCAACTACATCAGCCAATTCCCTCAGGACTCTGGGATGTATCTTGTCAGGTCCCATAGAATTCTGTATGTTCAGGTTCCTCGGGTGGTCATGAGCCTGATCTTCTCTTACAGTGGGAGGGACTTTGCTCCCCCAGTCCCTGCCTTGCTGCCCATCCACTCAAGGGGTGTGGGGAGAGAGGTTGCCAGTGAAGACTGAGGCAGAAAAGTTGTTGAGTGCCTCAGCCTTTTCTTCGTCCATTGTTACCAGTTTTCCAGTCTTTCTCACCAGGGGCAGTATGCTTTCTTCGACCTTCCTTACTAGCACCCCATCCCTCTAACCTTGGTGCGTCGTCCCGCAGCTTGTCAAGGGCAAGCCTGATATTGTCCCCCTTCCCCCTGAAGGCTACTTTAAAGCTCTGTCAATGAGCCCCACTGGCTTGGGAGCAAAGACCCTCTTCCCCCTTTCAGAAAGGTGAATCCCATCTGAGGCCAGCAAGGCTGCTGCCGTGTAGGCCATCCCATTGTCAAAAAAACCAATATTGTGTCAGTGACACCAGCCACGGAGCTGTGTATTAATGGAATGGGCTCATCTGTTTCTTCCAATGTTGCTGGCCACAACTGGAAGGAGAGAGGAAGAAACAACCTGTGCTCCAGATGGCCTTATCAGCCATCTCAAGGCCCTGAAGTCTCCTTTGATTGCCCTTGGACTATGTGTTGCGGCTTCATTGCCACCCACACAGAAGAGCAGCAACAAGTAGTAGTCTGTCTTTTGTACAAATACATCCAAAACAGCACCTTAAATTCTGCAGGCTCTGGAAAGCCCTTTTCTGATGTGATTTGATCACAAAACATCTAAATTTTTTCCAGAAATTCGATTGAGCTGTTTGAAGTTTAGTTGCTGAGCATCCCTACAGGCACACCACCATCTTGACTGAGCTGAAACCTGCTGGTCTTACGACTCAGTGGGACTTCCCTATTAAGTTTTCTGCCTGTCTATCTCCTGCCCAATAGAGCAGGTGTGTACAGGCACAGTGGCAGTGTTATTTTCAGCTCAAAACATAGCTGGAAGCGGTCTGCATTCCCAGAGCTCTAGATGCAAGACACTACCACTGCCTCTTTTTCTCCACTGTACAGAAGAGGAGATATTAGATTCGTGTGTTGCACGAAACCATTTGCAAGATCTTTCAAACCATCAGTAAAACTTGAAATGAGGGGCATTTCCATTGTTTGATGGTTGACAGATTTTGGTTGAATTTTTTTTTTTTAATCTGATTATGTTTGTATTAATAGGGAAGAAATGTACCTATGGACACAAATGCAAATACTATCATCCAGAAAGAGGAAATCAGCCTCAGCGATCTGTAGCTGATGAACTTCGTGCCATGTCTAGAAGCACAGCTGCCAAAACTACAAGTGAAGGAGGACTGGTAAAGAGCAATAGTGTTCCCTGCAGCACTAAAAATGATGGCACTTCTGAGCTGAAGCGTGCTACTCCAAAGAGGCAATCGGATCCTAGTATAAGGACTCAAGTCTATCAAGACTTGGAGGAAAAGCTTCCCACCAAAAACAAATTGGAAACCAGGTCTGTACCTTCTTTAGTTAGTATACCAAGTTCCTCTGCTGCAAAACCCCAAAGTACTGCACCTTTAACTAACGGCCTTCCATCCGGAGTTCACTTCCCACCTCAGGATCAAAGACCACAGGGACAGTATCCTACAGTGATGATGGCAACCAAAAATCACGGAACGCCAATGCCTTATGACCAGTATCCAAAATGTGAGTCTCCTGTGGACGTAGGGTATTACTCTATGCTGAGTGCTTATTCAAATCTAAGTATGTCTGGTCCACGAAGTCCTGAAAGGCGCTTCTCCTTGGACACAGATTACAGGATTAGCTCTGTAGCTTCTGACTGCAGCAGCGAAGGGAGCGTTAGCTGTGGTAGCAGCGATTCCTACGTGGGTTACAGCGACCGCTCTTACATGAGTTCACCTGACCCACAGCTAGAGGAGAACCTGAAGTGCCAGCATATGCACCCCCATGGCCGCCTTAACACTCAGCCCTTCCTACAGAGCTACCACGAGCCTCTCACACGAGTGCAAAGCTATAGTCACGAAGAACCAAAGCATCACCACAAACCTCCAATTCCGTACATGGCTGTGCATCTGCAGCATCCAACAGTCGGTGCTCGTTCTAGTTGTCCAAACGACTACTCTACATCTCAGAGCTCGCCACACTCAAAGACAATGCATCTGGGGAGAGCCCTCGTGTCCACGAGAATAGACAGCATTTCAGACTCGCGTTTGTATGATAATTCTCCGTTAAGACACAGAAAGCCTTACTCTGGCCAAGATGGGCTTGGAAGCTGGGATAGGCAGAGTTACGGGATGGACGCCTATGGCTACCGCCAGACCTACTCCTTGCCAAGCAACCCCACGCAGCCCTGCTACGAGCAGTTTGCCTTCCAAAGCTTACCCGAACAGCAGGACCAGACCTGGCGCGTACCTTACTGCGGAATCCCTCAAGACCCTCCAAGGCACCAAGACACCCGGGAGAAGGTTTACATAAATCTCTGCAACATCTTCCCCCCTGATCTGGTGAGGATCGTTATGAAGAAGAACCCTCACGTGACGGACGCTCAGCAGCTCGCTGCAGCCATCTTAGTGGAAAAATCTCAGCTAGGTTATTGAGAGATGATGCATCTTTGCGGTGTCTAGTAGTTTTCAGCTCAGCTCTAATGCTGAGGGAGGTTTGCTACAATAGCATTTGGGATCTCCTTCTCAGCAAGGAGGTTATATAGTAATCCGTTTATGTGAAATAACTGTATCATGGAGTCTGTATGTATAGCCCCATGCATCGGAAGTACCAGATATGTTTTGTGTTCTAGTTTGAAAATTTTTAAATGGCTATTTTCACAGCTGGAGAATGTTCCAGTTTAAATTAATATATATATATATAATATAAAAAAAAAAAAATATCTGTAGTCTCTGGTTATAATCTTTGGTGCATCAGGGGTTTATATGCAGCACTTTCTATCCTCGTTACATGTTGTTGGGGTTTTTGTTTGCGTTTTTTAACTTGCTGGATGTTTGTCCTTGGGCTGCGTGGTATTAAAACAACCTGCAGAAAGAGGATTTTGCTACTTCTGGCAGGCAATTTTCAAGCCAAGTTTTTGAACTTTTTACACCACCATAAGTATGTATGTCTGTTCGCTTGTTTGTTTTTGTGAGCTTTTTTGTGCTATAATCATCTATTTATAGGAAACAAAGATTTACTACAGCACTGACTTCATTTTTTAAACAGATAATTAAGTTACCAGATAATGGTGAAATGGGTAACAATATATTAGTAATTTATAGTATGGCACTTTTCATTGCTTTCTTTGTTTTGTTTAGTTACATGTTTTGTTGATGCAGTCGATTAGTAAGATCAGATGCAATCAGAGTAGAAAAAAAAAAAAGTCCTTTTTTTATTCATTTATGGATAAGGTAAAGGCCTTATTGCCTGATTTTCAAAGGTGCTGAGAATTTGCAGCCCCCTTTGAACCCAGCGGAAGCTGCAGAGGCTCAGAACCCCCCCAAAACAGGCCACCCTGTTTCAGTTCCTGTCTGTTGTCACCCAGCTCTGCGTATTTCTGGCCAGTAGAAAGGGAGCCTGAAATCGTAGTGTCCCGTTTAGTTGTTTTATGTGGTTTTCCTTTGTATTGCTGCACAAGTGTACTGGATAAAATATGCTTTTCATAAAATATTTACCTGTTTTTAAATGAATTTAATTATCTCAATGCAAGTTTTGTATTTAAGATACTGTTTGATTTTTCTTGCTATTTATCAAGGCTGGCCTGAAAAGGTTTTTTTGTGTTGAGGATATGCAACATTTATTGACTGCACTATGGTAATGATATTGTAGCTCAAAATAATAACTTAAACTTTTTTTTTTTTCCTTTCTGTTTGGGAGGGGAGGGTTGCGGGGAGAGAAGATACCGTATGTGTTCCTGAAGTTAGTTTTTGGGCTGTTGCATCGTGTAGGCCTCATTCTTGCCACAAATAGTGTAGTTTTAGAAACAGACAAACCAAGTCTGTTTTAGTATTAGTAAGGGATATTTCTGGTTTTAAGTCATGGGTTTTACTAGCACCTCGTGAGCTTTTTTATATACATATATGATAGAAATAGATTTTGCAATTAATGTCAGATGTACTTACGTGACATAGTCAGTTGCCGACAGTTTTAGGTTTCCATCCATTGTAACGATGTTCAGTGTTAAAAAAAAAAAAAATCACTAGTTTACACTATTACTGCTGATAATTTTGGTACACTTGCTGGAATTTAAAGTAAGGCCCTGAAGAACCAGAAAGTACCTTTTACTGTTGATACAAATTGTATCTTTTTAACTGAGAACTATTTTGATTTGTAGATTTAGTAGAAACACAGATGTATAATTATAACTAGTCTTTTGGGCAACATTTTATCCCTTATTTAAAAATTAGAGATTTCAGACATAGAATAGACTTAGACAAGTAAAAGTAGATATTTATTTAGGTGTCTGTCTCAATTTCACACGTTAAAAAGAAAAAAAAAAGGAAATTATTGGCATCCTCTTCCTTCTAAAATCTTTGTAGTGGAAACTCACTAAAATAAAGGTAAAATGCTGCCTGAAAATAATGTCCAAGCACCTTTGAATACGAAGACGTTTTCACTACTTGTGCGACACCGTGTGTTGCAGCGAGTAGGGTTTGGGTATACAGTAAATGCTTCTAAAGAGCATTGTGCTTATAGAACATATCCCATAATCTGAACCGTGTTCAGCAAACCCATTCGGGAGGTGGTGCCCGTGCAGCTGCCGCCACCGCCGCGCTGCGGGACCTGCCCTCCCCTGTCCCTGCGGCGATGCCGGAGGGGCTCTGCGCCGTCTGCCCTGCCTTGTCCGCTTAGGGAGGGGACCTCTTCACCTGTGGCAACAGTTTTTTCCCTGGATTTGGTTGGTCGCCATCCGTAGAGCGTGTTGTAATGTAGAGGTGGATGCAGCACTGACGCTGAGGTTTGGACTGGGAAATGGATCTCATCTTAGTTGTACACTAAGATTTTTTTTAAATTGAATGACACTTAAGTACTACACCATAGTGTAGATGCAGCTGTTTTAATAATGCAGTGATTATATTTGTGTTTTTAATGGGTTTCTACATTTATTTTTTATGTAGGAATTCACTTCTGCCAAAAGTTGAATTCCTTTCAGCATGAACAGAAACGTGTGTGTAAAGTAGAGGTGTTTCTTCTTTTTCCCTACCACATGAGCATCAGAATGCTTCCTACTACCTACATGTAGCAGTCTGGCCGGGAGTGTTGGATGAGCAGGCTCAGCCATGTTGTGAAAACAGTGCGAGGAGACGCATGGGACTGTCGTGCTGCAGCGCCCAGACCTGGATTATCAGTATTGATTGCCTCTGCCTACATTTAATGCAGTATTGAATCCCTGAAGGTGTGTTGATTGCTACAGAATTCTCATCATAGATTCTGTGCTTCGTACTCAAGCACTGAAAATGCTTTAAAAGTATATGAACAGGAGTAATTTGGTGGTTTTTAAGGTTGTGCAATGATGTGCTAGTTCCCCTTAGGCTCTCTTAGGCTGCGTAAAGCAAAGTTACTGTGCACAAAATATTGGCCTTGATATTTCTTTTGGTTTTGCTGTGATAGTAGAGAGAATGAGGAGTTGCATGTGAACTCCTCCACTCCTCCTCCTCGAAGAGATCAGTCTATATATTTTACAGCCTATAGAGAGGACACCGGTAATGAAGAAGAAAGCAATGGTACTGGTCAAATACTACGTTTGTCAGTGTAATTGCGTTGATGCAAGTAACTGAGCTGTACCATCCCGTGTTTCTTAAACAGTAAAAGGTAGTTCAGTGATTCTGTCTTTGCCTCCGTTGAGTGTCGGGATTGCAGTGAAGGGTAGATACCTTCAAGTTAGTCCTGTCCTGTCGCTAAGAGGGCAACACTTTCCTTTGTCTTCAGTGCTTGAGAGTTGTTTTGGTATTACCAGAAACTGCATATTTTTAGATACAATCCCAAGCTATTATAGCTACATCAGTAATAGTTGATAGAGACACAGTATTTTGAATGCACATTTACGTTAGGCGTCTGCCCAGAGCTGTTTTGCATACAATGTGTTGCCAATATTCAGGGGTTTTAAATATGTCCCAAGGATACCTAGCTTTGAGCTAAACATGGCCAGGCTATGACAGTATTAATCACTTTGTTGTCTTTTAAAAAAAACAAAACGTGTGTGTGCGTGCGCACGTACACGTATACACACACCTACACACGTCTGCTTGGCAAGTGGGTTTAAGCCGACTGCTAATAGTCTGAGGTAAGATCGTATCTTTTCAGGTGTCCAGTTTTCCTTGGTACGTTTGAATTGTAGCTCAGCCCCTCACTGCAGAACGGCTCTGGGGAGAGCCAGAGGCCTGGTGTGTTCGTGTGACACCCCAAAAAGAAGGTGTCCCAGTCTGGTGAAGCCCTTGGAGGGGACTTTGGCAGCCTTGGACTACATGGACTGTTGTTGTGCTGTCAACGGTTTCTTGCTGTGAAAGTTGTTGCTCGTGGTGAATGCTTTTCTAAAACTCTCAAAGGGTGTGAGCCAGAGTACCTCACCTGGAAGGGAAAGCGGGGGGCATTCGCCCCAGCGAGCTGGGCGCCGGAGGAGTAAATGCCTCAGGTGAGAGATACCGCAGCATCTTGCCGCAGTAAGAGACCACCAAAACATTTATCAGTTTGATCAGTTGATGGTTTCACCAAGGTATTTTTCAATGTGCAAAGCTTGAAACACGAGACACGATGCTTTCATACTGTCTGGAGCATTTAGAAAAATACCCGACTGACTTTGCATTGCTACTGAAAATTTAAAATACTGTGCAATTAAAGAGACCGTTTTTTAAAAAATAAAAATAATTTAGAAATTATTTATTTTGATTTACAGTGTGACTCTTGCTAATTTATTCTTTGCATTATAAGGCCGTGGTGGAGTGCTGTTTATATTTTTTATTTATCATAGGAGCTAAAACTGCTGAGAAGAAAAAACAATAGATTTAAACTTAAAACTCTATGGCCTTGTTTTGTTTTTTATAAAAGGGCTGAGGTTTTATAAATGTCAAATCATGCATTTTATATACTTTGTAAATTTTAGAGAAGCGTAGTTTTAAGAATTTTGTTCAAATTAAATATGTATGTTCTGGTTGTTTAGACTAACCATGTAAGTACTCCTAAAATCACCTGTGTTAAATGATTGTTCCAGCTAACCTTTTGCTAGGTAACATGAGAGGTGTTCAGGCTTCAGATGTTTTAGATGTTCTAGAATACATTTCATATACCTTAAGGTTTCATCACAAACTGGTGATGGAGTCACCTCGTCACACCTGAAATGTCTGTTTGCACGTGAACCGTCCCACCGCCCGGGGGGTTTTCCTGGCGGTGCGTTACGGGGTGAGACGCTGGCACGTGTGAACTGCGTGCTGGGTGTTTGTACAGGTGCTATCGGATACAGCGTGTTGTTCCTAGTCAACAAATATGCTTTAAAGAATTTTCCAGCTTCCAATTTTTCAGGTCTTAAAGGGTTGTCATAACTTGTGCTTGAAGTTTTTATTACTCAGTCTGCCCTGTAACCTGGACGATTGCAATGGTTGGTGAGACACTGGAACAGGTTGCCCAGGGAAGTCGTGGATGCCCCATCCCTGGAAGTGTTCAAGGCCAGGCTGAATGGGGCTTTGAGCAACCTGCTCTAGTGAGAGGTGTCCCTGCCCATGGCAGGGGGGTTGGAACTAGATGATCTCTAAGGTCACTTCCAACCCAAACCATTCTGTGATTTTCTGAATAGTTCTTATCCCCTGTCTTAGACTTAACTGCCCTTCGAGACCCAGACTCCTGAACGCTTATGCATACACCCAACCTTGAGCACAAGCGCTCTCGTGGGCCAATTTTAGTGGTGTTGGAGAAGACCTGAGTAAAACTGGGGTGTGTGTAAGTGCAGGAGGACTGGGGGCTTTGAGGAGCACATCTGGAGCACAGCTGGGGAACTGCCTGCTCCCAGAAAGAGGTGAGATCTCACTGATGCTGGCAGGACTGGACTCTGTGGGTACTGGGAACACCTACAAACCAAATCTACTCAGATGTTTAAGCACATCCATGTACTCAGTGTTTCAAAGGTGTAACAATCTACTCCTCGCCTTGTAGAACAAAACCTCTCTGTTTTTTGTAAGGCAACTTTTTCTTTTGGTCTCAGATGAAGTCCAGTTTACCACGTTAGGTTGGCTGGTTGGTTACTTTTTATTTATCTGAATGACATTCTTAATGAAACTGATATTTTAAAACTGTTTTACCAGCATATTACAGAACATCCTACCGAGGAAACAGAAATGCAGATACAGCAGCAATAACTTGTGTTTTGTAGATCTTTTTCCCCTCATTATCTCTGCACTTGTGTTGAGTAGGTAAGATTTTAATATTGTCCTGAAGTCGACTCCGGCAAAAACATTAGTTAAAAATAATGTTTGGACAACTTGATAAAGCAATTGTCAAACTGGCTCTTCGTTCCTTCACTCGTTGTTCTGTATTATTTCTGTGATGTGACTATTCACATCTTAAACCCACCTTCTAAACCATACCAAAAACCCCATGTACATGGATTCTGCTTTTAGAGAAAAAAAAAATAAAGATTCGTTTTCTTCATTGATGGGCTGGTTTTGTTTCATAAAAAAAGTAATAATAATCTCAAGAGCAGCATAGAAGGTATCAGGGAGTTACGGAGAGCTTTGTGCTTCTGCCTGCGCAACAAAACTGCTTAATCTGAGTAACGTTAAACAGAGTTTCAAACATAAAAAAATTATAGATTATTGGTTCATTTTTAATGCAGTAATTCATATTTAATAGGTGCTTTCCCCTCATTTCGTTTACTGAGAAGACTAAAACTCTGGGGTTAGATAACAACATCAGTCTTTTAGTAGCAGAATTGGGATGGTGACTTTCTGCCTGTGGACTTGGTCTCCTTTCAAGTGCTGCTCCACGGCTGCCCACCTTTCATGGCGTAATTATTAGTGGCCTGGCTCAGAATATCGCCGGGTGAGTAGAACAGAATAGAATTTAGAATAGAATAGAATTTAGAAGAGAAAGCAGAAGCTGCTGTAAGCTGTGATAAAGTGACGGTCCGGAATACATTGAGCTGTTGAATTTGGGTTTTTTTTGCCAAATTGCACAGCCTGGCAGGAGCCAGGAACCCAAACTGGCTGGGGCTCCCTCTCCTTCCCCCTCCATCCCGACGTGTGGGCGCAGGAGCAGCCAGGCAGCCCTGCGGTGAGGAGCAGTGCAGGGTGGTACGGCTGCAAATGGAATCAGCAGCTGGCCTAAAAAAAAAACCCCAAAAAATCCCAAAAGTAGTGTTGCCCTTTATCAGTTGTGACCACTGGTAATTTGCTTAATGCAAATGCTTTGCACAGCTGTGAACATCTGCCCTTTCACTGTACCCAGCCCGAGCGTATGATGCGACTGTGCCTCCTTCCAGGGCAAGCAGAGGCACTGGAGTGAGATGTGAAGGTCCCTCCCCAGCAGCTGGGTGGAAATACCACAGCCACGTACCTCCGGGGACGCTGATCTCAGAACCCACCATCCTGTGCATGGACCATGGCTGATCCCAGCGGAGGAGCCATTGGGAGCTGTGTGTGTGCAATGCGAAGGGCAGGAAGCGCTTCCCCGTCTCTTGGAGCGAGGTAGTCCCATCCTGGGACCAACCTGTGCTGCCGAGGCCACCACTGAGTCCCGGCTTGGCTTCAGGTGGGGAGTTCCTTTGCAGGCTCTTGGGCTCTAACATCCCATTTCGTGCCTGCATTGCGTTTTTCTGATGGACTCCGAGCCCCGCTGTTCCCTGTTGTGGGAGGGGGGACGTTGGAGCATCGCTGGCCCAGATCCTCCCATCGCCTTCGGCTCAGTAGAGTCTTCACGCCCGCTGCACGGAAAGAGGTCGCTTTCTGTCTGAAGGGCAGTTTGAATTGTCAGAGCTGCGTTTCAGTAAACCAAAGCTTGGAGCCTGAGCAAGGAGTGTGTATGTAAACAGCGGGGGGGACAATCCCATCTCCAGCAGGACAAGCTGGATCAATGGCCTTGGGTGAGGTTTCCTTGGCTGCTGGTCTGCGCCATGCAGCACTCCTGGTCTGTTTGACCAGCTGCTTAATGTCTCTCTCTAAAGCATTTGCGCCACAAAATGATACGGGGTTGGAGGGACCTCTGGAGATCATCTAGTCCAACCCCCCTGCCAAAGCAGGTCCACCTAGAGTGGGTTGCACAGGAATGTGTTCAGGCGGGTTTTGAATGTCTCCAGAGAAGGAGACTCCACCACCTCTCTGGGCAGCTTGTTCCACTGTTCTGCCACCCTCAAAGAAGTTCCTTCTCATGTTTAGATGGAACTTCTTATGTTCAAGTTTGTGCCCGTTACCTCTTGTCCTGTCCCTGGGCACCGCTGAAAAAAGACCGGCCCTGTCCTCTTGGCACCTGCCCTTTAAGTATTTATAAGTATTGATCAGATCTCCCCTCAGCCTTCTCTTCTCCAGGCTAAAAAGACCCAAGTCCCTCAGCCTCTCCTCGTAAGAGAGATGCTCCAGGCCCCCCAGACGACTCCACGTGATAGATCCAGAAATCTTTTGTTTGCAGTAGATGAGGAAATTAAATAGCACCCTCTGCACACTTCCACTTACACTTTTTAAACTAGTGTCATAGTATTCACCTGGCAAGAAAACACAATTTTGGAGGGCAGAGGCTCCATCCCCCAAAGCATAAACAAAGGAAGGACTCAGTTTATGGCCTCAGAGGTGTGAATTACTTCTGCTGTATGACAGGCTGAGCAGAGCTGTTTGAAGACTCCACACACGTCTTGGAGGACCCCGTCCTGCTTTGCTTGACCTGCAGCCCCCACCCAGACGAGTTAAGGAGAAGACGAGTTGGTTTTCTTGCAAGTCACAGTTCTCTTGAAGGCATTGCTTAGGGTAAGAGAAGAGAAAAACCCATTTCAGATGGAGAAGCAAACTGCAGGGGGGACAGATACGTTGAAGCTGAGCTGTTCCAAAGCTGCAAGCTGTAAATCCAGAGAGCTGAGGAGCGGAAGGTAGGGCTGGGCTCATGCCCACAGCTCAACCACAGCCACCAGCCTGTTGTCCCTGCAAAGAGAGAGAGGTAACAGCGTCTGGAGCACATCCTGAGCTTGGGTCGTAAGCCCAGTATGAGACCTAATGAACAGGTTCTAACTTTTCTGCTACGTAGTTGTTCAGCACGCTGAAGTTACTTATTTTCTAAAAAATAGTTGCCACTTCCCTGTTGCGCTGCTCATGTCCCTGTTTGACTCTGGACTGTAGGATGCTCCAGCTCTTGAGCTGTGGGATGACACCTGCTGGGGGATGCTGGTCTTTTCTCCTATGAGGTGGCCAAGCACCTCCAGAGCGCAGCTTCCAGCCACAGGTGCCCTAAAAATTGCTTAATTACTAAACTCATTGTTTATGTTTATGCTTGAGATGCTGCATTCATCCCACTGCAGGAGTAAAGATCCACCCAGTCTGTTACATACAGAATGGTCCATCAGTGGCTGTGTTAAACACTGAGGGAGGTACAGCAGAAGATCCATCTCAACTGATGGATCGCTTTTAACATCAGCATTCCCAGCTCCAGCTCTTCTCTTCAATGAGACCTCACAGCCACTACCAGAGTCGTGTTTGGTCCTCATTTGCTGAGGAAACCAGTGAACTGGACAATTCAGAGAAGGTGCAAAGCCACGAGTGTGATTTAGCAAGTCTTTGGACACGCTGGTTTCTTCATAGGTGGTTTGCTGACATGGGTAAGGTGTAGTTTTATGAGATATTGTTTCAAGAATGACAAAGCCAGCCTTTTTTAACCCAGGGCACTGGTGCTTGTGGAATCTGGTCTTTGGATAGTGGCCTCGCGACTGTAGCCTCTTCTCCATAGCTCTGATTTCTCCCTTGAGCTGACCAAGGCAAGTGAGTTTCCCCAATTCAGTTGAGTCTTTAAGTCCCATGAAGATCTACTTGCATGCATGGGGCAAGGGAGGCTTGGAGACCCTGGTACCAGGCTACAGGTTTCTCTTGTGATGGCTTTAGCAAGAGCCTGACAGGGATCCCAGCGGCTCCTGATGGAGGCTGAAGTGTTGTTACTTTGGAGATGAAGAGGTTCTGTCAGTCATCCTGGAGCTGAAACCTGAACTAGACAACCTGCATGACCCTGTCCAGAGGAACTACAGGGGAGGCTGTTGTACAACCACACAGGGGTGCTCCTTGCGAGGCCATTTCCAAGCAAGACTAAGTTGTGCTTTGGCTGCTCCAGGCAGCGTCCTCAACCTCACAGGATCTTTGAGCTCATTCTGTGCTGAAGAAATGTATGAGAGATTTTCTGCTCCAGTGCATGAACTGTCCCTGTTGCTCCAAAGGTTTGCTGTGACTGTAAAAAAAAGCTGGCAAGGAACCGGGCACATCAGGAGTGCACACATTAAATGCCACCCTCATCCTGCTCTTCAGCATAATGAGAGAGGACCTGTGTTCAGTAGCCCCCAGGACCCACTCTTGAGACCCCCAGCATGGCAGAATCAGCAACATGTTGAAAATTATTGAAATACCCTCCACCTACCAGGTGCTGCACACCCTGTTTCACTGCCCCTCCCCAATCGCATGGCAGGCTCCCGAGGTCCTACAGCCACCACCAGGAAGGAGCTGCTGCCCTGTGTTTCTCTACCCATCCCTAGGGATGTATCCGACCCCACAAGCCTCTCCAAGGAGACCCTGGGACAAGCTCCAGGCCGAGGAGGACCTGCCAAAAAACCAACTTGTAGGAGGCTAAGGAGACCAGTCCTCACCGGAGTCCCACAGGGCAGGACCAGGGGGTGGGTTGAGGAGCAGGGGTGCCCCTCTCCCACCACAGCCGACAGCCGGGTGCTGGGACGTACGTGTGAGCACCCTGTGGTGGGCGTGCAGATGTTCCTGGTGTCTCTCTGTTTAATGGCCTCTACAGAAAGGGCTGGACAATTTTCATCTTCTCCTGGTCCCTCCCCCCCCAACACTGCTGAACTTGCCAAGAGCAGCAGGTAGGTATGACAGAAATTAAACACCGCTATTAATTTACATGAGGTGGGTGCAGTGTAAGCAAGAGGAGCGTGGGGGATAAGGAGCTGGCGATGGGCGCTCGCCAGGCAGGTCCCTTTCGCCGGGCGGGCTCGCCTTACACAGCGCCCCGATCCCACCCTGGAACCGGAGCTGCGGCGGCGCCTGGGGTGGCCCCACGCTCCGTCCCTCGGGAAGTGGCCTGGGAAGGGGATCACTGCGCTGGGCTCTGGCCGGGGGTGCTCGGGAGGTGGGAAGAAGGAATTTGGGTTTCATCCTCCTAGACAGAGCTTTCAGGCAAGCACAAACCTGGATTTAATTTATATTTGGTAAATTCAGAAATAGAAACGCCCTTTTTTTTTTTTTTTTTTTTTCCCATTGGGGAAAAAATTGAACTGAATTCAGAAGCAAAACTCTCCTTCTTGGGTGGTGTCTTTTCCTACCTGGTTCCCCACTGCCACAACCTCGCAGACCACGGCAGCACCTCTTGCTGCTCCAGCAGTTGCTGGTGACTCCAGGATGAGCCACATATTTGCAGAGTGGCTGTAAGCAGCGACCTGCTGGGGCTCAGCCCCAGTTAAATGTGGTTTTGGGGTGGTGCACCCCATGGTGGCCCTGACCTGCCCCCAACACTCGGGGGCTGAGGCTCTGCCCTGGTCCTGTCACGGTCACCATGGCCGAGGAGAGGAGTGCGCCCCAGGCACTGCAGAGAGGGGTAATGTTCTGTTTCTTTATTGATTTATTTTATACGAGATGAAATGAGTTGCGCTTGGCTCCTTCTGTGAGAAAGTGATTTAATTAATGCTGAAGCTCGGTGCACAGCGGGGACAGCAGAGCTGCTCGTGGCTACCTCTATAGAACTATTTCGGAGAAGGGAAAATGTCAGAGTGATAAAAATGGAAAGCGTTAGCGTGCCACGTGCTGCCAGGAAAGGGGGCTGCTTCCCCATTCTAAACCCAGGTCAGACTTCTAATGAGATTTAACTTGTTCATCCCACCCTTTTCTTTTGACATTTAAAACTAATTTAGTGGGCTACCGCCCCCCCGCTGAGGGCCAGCCAGCGCTGCCGCAGGAGGCTGCTGGGGCCGGGGCGGCGTGCAGGCTTTCGTTCACTGACCTGCCAGTGCACAGCACCTGTGGAAAGCAAAGCAGCAGGAGAACTTCGGTCATAACGGACAATAACCAGAGGGAAAAAAACACCAAACCCCAAAATGTATGTAGGTTTAGGATGTTGCCCTCCGCGGTGGGGGCAGCGCGGCAGCTGAGCCCCAAGAGCCCTTGAGCACCTGGCCCCGGCCTCAGGCAGCCCGGCTGCTTTCAAATCCACAACTCCAGAGACCGCTTGTGAAATTAGAGGAGAGACCCGCGATGTAGTTCCACCAGGACCAGCAGAGCCGCTGGCCAACCACCAAGCGTGGAAATAAATAGCACAGAGACAAGAGGTGAAGGGGACAAGGCGGGGAAAACACCACTTCTGGTGGTGATCAAGTGGCTTTCTGCCTTGCAGCCCGGGCGCTGCTCGCTCTCGCCGGGTACTCACAGCCAGGACTGAACTCACGCTTTCCTTCCTCGCAGGACAGCATCTTTCATCGCGCAACTCTGCTGCAATAAAACTTCAGACAGACCTTTGCCTACGGGTAAATACCAATCTGCTGTTTCAACAACAGCATCCTCCTCACCAGGGCCAAATCCTGCCTCCACCAGGGGTGACTGGGAAACCTCCTGTGGTCTTCCCACCGTTCTCACCCCACACGAAGGCTGTGACAATGTCCAGCCATCAAGGCTTACTCAAAGCGGCTGCTGCAGTGGAGGAGGTGACATCCCTGGGGCTGGGTCCTCCAGCAGCCTTCGGTGGGGAGCTGCCACCATGTCCCAGATCCACCAGCAGGAGGTGGGAACCTGCAGGTTCCAGCTAACGAGCGGCCCGTCTGACCCGTTACAGCCCTATCAGAGCAGCTACCTTCTGAACAAAGCCACCGCCAGCAGCGAGAAAGAGCCCACAGCTCTGCTCACGTCGAAATCGCTTCCGTGCAGGCTTCTATTTTTACATCTGAGGTACCTCACAGCTTCGTGCTGCGCAATTCCCCCTCTGCAGGACATCCACCAGAGACCTTCAACGCTGGCAGCAGGAGCCAGAAAGCATCGCAGGCAGACATCAGCGAAGGCAGCACAACAGGAAATAAAATCTTTGGGAGCTTTTTTGCGGTTGTACTGCAGATGTAGGCGCGTGAAAAGGTCTTGTTACCTTCTACTGTTAGAAACCTGAAGTAAACACCATCTTGGAGAAGGCTGCTTTGAGTTTCAGTTGTCGCAGAAACACTTTGAAATCTGGCTAGAGATAAAATTCATGGAGGCCACTGTCCCCTGAGCACCAGGGACATCTCTAACCCCACCGTGGGTCACACAGGGAGAGAGAGGCTGCAGAAATGACTTTAAAGGAGTCACCAGAGTGCGGGGCCAGCCGGTCCCATGGCACCGGTGCTGGCCTAGATGTGCAAAGCAGCCCCTGAAATCCCACAGCTCTGGACCCTGGGGGTCCTGACCCCAAACCTTGCCCTCCAAGAGCTGAGCCAGGGTCTTGCTTCACCTGGTGGTGCCCCAGTGCCACACACCGCCGGTCAGAGGTGGGGAGAGGCTTCCTTCTGGGCTCTGCAGGGGTCTTAGCAGGAGGCTGGGGATGACCCACAGCCTACCTGCAGGCCTGAGGGGTGGGGGACACAGCCCCAGACCCTGCCAGGAGGGAGACCCCCTTCCACCAGCAGGGCTGGAGGGCTGCTCCCGGTGGGCGGTGGGGGCTGCCGAGGGGAGACAGAGCAGCGAGCACCAAGGCAAGGTCCCGGGTCAATAGGCGGCCTGTGGGGCACCAAGGCAGTTCCCTCGCTGGGCCGTTATCAGCCAGTGATCTGGGACATGTGCTGTGAGGCTCTGACAGCCCCTGTTTCAGATCTAAGTCCTCCTATGGATCTACCTGCACGGTTCCCAGCACAGGAGGCCATTGTGCAGGAAGGCACTGTGAGGAGCACAAATGTTTCCAAGGTTTGGTGTATTCCCAGGGGATGCCAGCTGAATTCGGGAATGCCAGGTGTCCACCTACTCAATTGCCAGCTCCTACCTCTTCACAGGGGAGGATGGAACACCTCCCCTATGAAGACAGGCTGAGAGAGCTGGGGTTGTTCAGCCTGGAGAAGAGAAGGCTCCGGGGAGACCTCATAGCAGCC
>JAOXNO010000001.1:192348092-192377763 GCA_028565335.1 Limnodromus scolopaceus | reverse complement strand
GACAGACAGACAGACAGATGAGTGACACAATGGAAGCATGGAATTTCTCTCCCCCTGCTCATGTGCGTGCATGACCAGGGCCAGGCTCAAAGGTGAGCCCCGTGGGTATAAACACTGTGATTCGGATCCTGCCCGGTTTTCTGCCTGCATTAGCATACTTGTTTTCTGACATTTTCTGCTCTCCAGAACACTGCTGGCAATTCTTAACCACTCAGTATGGTTATTTCTTCTATAAGGGTGGCAAAGACTATGCGTGCCTGATAAGAGAACGTGCAGCCAAAATTAATCCGATTATCCCAAGAAGCGGCAATAACAGCTCTAAATTTAAAGGTGATGAGTGAGCTGGCTTTGCTGAAAACAAGACGGTAGGATCCCAAATGCAAAAGAAGGAAGAGGAAGAGCTGTGTCTTCGAGCGGCACAGAGAAGTACAACCACTGGCACTGAGCAGCACAACCACTGGCACTGAGCAGCAGGACGGATGCCCAAAATAAGAGAAGAGATCCAAAAAGTTAAAATGTGACTTAAATGGAAGAAAAAACTATCAAGGACAGGAGACAAAGAGCAGAAGTGCCCCTTAGTGACATGAAGATTTCTTATCATTTTTAGACATTTTTCTGATGCGTGACCGAGCTTGCTGTCCTGTCCCCAAACCCGAAACGCTGCGTCTGCTCCTCAAACTTGTTCCCAGTCCCAGTGGCGGCGGCGGCAGGATGGGCTGGTCCCTGTGCTCTGGACGTTCCCTACACGTTCTCAACTTACTTTGTTGAAGATCAAAGTGCACTTGGCAGAAAAGTTTTCGGCTTCAGCCCCGATGCAAATGAACGCCTCTCTGGCAATACGACTGCAATTACCATATGCATAGAGATTATTAATTAATCAGAAGTGCTGCTTAAATAAAAGTAAAGCTAGACTATTTCAGCTCATCAGTATAATGTATTTGAAGAAAACATTTGACACAGGAGCCAACTGTTTACTGGAAGCTCAGTTTAGTAGACTATTACTGAAGTTATAGAAGAGGAAGTTAAATACCGTATCAGGTTTAATGAAGAAATCAAGGGTGATTAAGAAGCGTGAAAGCTGAGGCCACAGGGAGCTGCCGGTCTGACAGGAGATGCCGCAGAGCTCGGCGTGTGTGCGCAGGGAGCCCGTCACACCATCACTCCTTCACATGGGTTTCGCCGTGCTGGGACCAGCCGTGGGGCAGCGGGGACCCTGCATCTACACGGCTGGTCTCTCGTCAGGGCAGAAACGGTCTAGGGCAGAATTAGCAGAGTGCAGAGGGTGTCTTCTGCTGAAACTTAGCAAGCTATAGCACAGAGGCCAGCCTGGGCACACATGGCCTTAAGAACTCCAAGACTTTTTAGTGCTGAGCATTAGGCTTTCTAGAAGCCCTCAGCTAAGTATTTGGACAATGGCAATTCCTCCTGTGTAAATAAGGTAATTTAAAAGCAAACAAAAAAACCCAAAACACATACAAGTGAAAAAAAAAAAAAGCAATGCAATTGTCCTACCTCTGAGCTTGGTCTCTTTGCACCTGATCCACTCAGGCAGAGCACAGGGAGCATTAACTCCGAGGCACACCACGCACGTTAGGAATATTGGCACCCACCAGGCCGTCTCCTCTGACGTGCATTTCCATCTCCCCTCGCTGCTTCTGCTGCCTAAACCTACTGCTGTGGACAGAAACACCCCGACACGTTATTTACAGAAGCCAGTACGGACACCCTAACGGAATCCCAGCAATTGCAAATCCTCCATTTCCCTTTGCCGACTTCATCTTTCCCTGTTACGTGGGCATAATCTGTCTCTTCCTGAATATCTAGAATGCTGCAGGCGCCGCTGCCAGTATTGTGGCCTCTTCTTGTGAAGAAATCTGGTGGTTTGGGATTGGAGCTTTGGGGGTAGGTTTTTTGGGTTTTGGTGAGTCCACGTCACTGACGTTAACTGAAACACACGCATTCCATACGTCAGCAACCCCTGCGCAGCGAAGGGAGAAAAAGCAGAACGAGTCAAAGTTTAACTGTACTCCAAAGGAGCAACTTATCACCTCAGAACCTGCAAACAGTAAAGCGAGCACAAGCGATTGACTCCATGAATCAGCCCAAAGCCCGGGAACTGGCCCGTGCCTGGAGATCTGGGCCCAGCTCCGTGAAACGGGAAGGGCACCTCCCTCCAACAAACCGGCTACTGAATTCGCCAGGCAAACCATCGGTCGCACACAGTGAATTTATGGATGCTGCACTGAAGAGGAGTCCTCGGCCCCAGAGAATACATGGGCCAGTTAAGGATTCCACCTCCCCAGAAGGTTTGGGGGTTTTTTTTGAGGGGGGAGGAGGAGGGGGGGTTGGTTGTGTGTTTTTTTTCTTGTAGTCCTGAACCATTACTCTTCACCCAGCGTTTCTGCCGGGCGGCAGGTACTGCCCGTCTCTCAGCACAAACAGAATACGCTCTTGGGGGGGCAAAGAAATTACCACGGTTCGTTTGCTGATCCATTGACATCACATTTTCCGGGAAAATCTTACCGCCCGGCCAAGACACGTCACGTTACGTGTATGAGATAACTTCCAGCAGTAAGTGAGCTCTGCTCTTCTGTAAGGAAGCTTTCCATTTTCTTACGTTGATATTTTTACCCAAAAAGCATCTTTATGAATGCCTATGAACGTATGATGTAAACACTATGAACGTGTTTGCACCAACAACCTCGTCCCACTGGGATGCATCAGCTTTTGTTAAAATCCCCGATTCTTGAAACTAATCTGAGGGCTTGTGGAGAACAAGGCTTTTTTAGATGATTGACATGTGGACAGCCATGGAAAATGCTTGCATAAAAACTCATTTTCAAAAGCGAAAGTTTTAACTATGCATTTTAATCTCTAATCTTTCTTTAAACAAAAATTAAGAAAATATACTCGAGGTACTTTCTCCTCAGAACTTTAAAACATTTTGTTTAGAACAAACCTCCTTTTTCCTCAGCGGTGCCTAAGCAGGTTACTCCAACAGCCCTAGAGAGCGTGTTTTAAGAGGGGGCAAAAGCAGAAAAACGCTTTCCAAACTAGGTTTAAAAAGGCAGATGTGAATTTTGTTCTGTTTTGGACAAAATAAACAGAGTACACAAGACACATGTACTCGAAGAGTACAACCAACAGAAAACGTAGGATGTGCAGAGGGGACTACTTCCCGAAGACAGAGCATCTTCCTTCCCATTGAGGCATTCTGGGGGATTGTATCAGTCTGGCCTGTAGAATCCTTTGAACCCTTTTCTCTCCACCTCAAGAGCATATTTGTAAAAAAATCCTTCCAAAGCACTTACCTCCCCTGTCAAGCACAATATTCTGAAGTTATACACCAGCTCATCGCTCAGCATCTGGAGGAAAAGAAGGTTATCAGGAGTGGTCAGCATGGATTGACCAAGGGGAAACCATGCTTGACCAATCTGATAGCCTTCCACGATGGCACAACTGGCTGAGTAGATGAGGGCAGGGCAGTGGACATTGCTACCCTGACTTCAGCAAGGCTTTTACCACTGTCTCCCGTAACATCTTCATAGGTAAGCTTGGGAAGAGTGGGTTGGATGAGTGGACAGTGAGGTGGATTAAGAACTTGCTAAAAGACAGAGATCAGAGAGTCATGATTAGGGGCACAGAATCTAGTTGGAGGTCCGTAACAAGTGGTGTTCCCCAGGGGTCAGTACTGGGTCCAGTCATCTTCAATGACCCAGATGACGGGGTGGAATGTACCCTCAGCAAGTTTACTGATGACACAAAACTGGGAGAGGTGTCTGACACCCTAGAAGGCTGTGCCGCCATCCAGCAAGATCTGGACAGGCTGGAGAGTTGGGCGGAGAGGAACCCAATGAAGTTCAACAAGGGCAAGCGTAGGGTGTTGCACCTGAGGGGGAATAACCCCATGCACCAGTACAGGTTGGGGGCTGACCTGCTGGAGAGCAGCTCTGCAGAGAAGGACCTAGGAGTCCTGACGGACAACAAGTTAACCATGAGGTAGCAACACACCCTTGTAGCCAAGAAGGCCAATGGCATCCTGGGGTGCATTAAAGAAAGCATGGCCAGCAGGCTGAGGGAGATCTTCCTCCCCTTCTACTCTGCCCTGGTGAGCCACATCTGGAGTACTATGTCCAGTTCCGGGCTACCCAGTTCAAGAAAGACAAGGAACCACTGGAAAGAGTTCAGCAGAGGGCTATAAAGATGATCAAGGGAACGGAGCACCTCTCTTACGAGGAAAGGCTGAGACCTGAGTCTGTTTAGCCTGGAGAAGAGAAGCCTGAGAGGGGAATCTCATCAATGCTCTTAAGTATCTGAAGGGCGGGTGTAAAGATGGGGCTACACTCTTTTCAGTGGTGCCCACCAATAGAACAAGGGGCAAAGGGCACAAACTGGAACACAGGAAGGAGGAAAAACTTCTTTGAGGGTGGCAGAGCACTGGAACAGGCTCCCCAGAGAGGTGGTGGAGTCTCCTTCTCTGGAGGTATTCAAAACCTGCCTGGATGCGTTCCTGTCCAACCTGCTCTAGGTGACCTTGCCTTGGCAGTGGGGTTGGACTACATGATCTCCGAAGGTCCCTTCCAACTCCTACCATTCTGTGATTCCGTGACACCCATGCAGAAGATCTCTGAAACAATGAGAAAACTCACATCTAATGCTTCAGCAGGATGGGCTCCAAGATGAGAGAAGCATAAAACTAGAAACATGCACAGTAAAAAGTTTCAAGGGGACACATTTTAATCCATCACAGCAATTTTGTCATGCAGAGTAACAAAAAGGGTGATGTGCTTGTATTGAGTGCAGGGCCAAACAAACAGACGATAGAATGGAATGTCACTTGAGAGGTCTAATTTACCTGACTGCTGCTTAGCAGATTAATATAAATACACCTATTTATATGGGACTGTTCCTTCCAAGTGTATTAGACAGATGAAAAAGCCCCTCAACTTGCCATTATAGAAGGCATATACTTGACAGCACTGTCCACTATAAAGTGCAGGATCAAAAAAACACATCAAGATTTCTCAAGACATTGACCTATTAAACTAAATTTCACTTAATGTGGGGCTAAGCAATATGTAGGCAGTGATTGAAAGTTCTTACATTACCCATAGAGCTCTTATGTGGCAAAATTACCCTCTGTTCTCAAGAAAGTCAATTTGCTCTGATGATTCACATCCTGTTTTGAATTGACAATCACCAGTGCTTCCTCTCAACTGTATGTGGTAATTTCTTAAGCAGAGTACCAATCTCTAAAGATATAATTTGAAATATATTTTTCTTTAAGTTTCATTTTGACCAGAGTGTGAAACAAAAGATGACCAAAATTTGTACACTGCTCTGGAAAAAGGCCAGTACAGTGCATTTAGCAGAGCTGACAAAAAAAGTACATTAAATAACAACAATGGACCTCAGAGAAATTAACTGTATCTCTTTATTGTTAACCAATGAATGTTATCCAAAATAGTAGATGTAATTGTAGCTTAATTGTACAACACAAAACATGATGCTAAAGGAAAAAGCACGTGGAAAATTACTTCACCAAGTCATCATTAAATGTATTCTTAGTATTTCTGCACCAGTAAGTGTTCCCAACTGCTGGTGACAGCAGCTATTACCACTTTGTTCATTGTGAAAATCCATATTACAAATGGTTGTTCCTGGTTGTTTAGAAAAAAAAAAAATATCACACAGCTTTATAAATGGATCTAATCCATTTAGCCCTACTCTAGATATTGTAGATTTATGAACAGCAAACTTCACTGGTATTTTTTCGCAACACTGAAACTGATGTATCAGTGTTAGTGCACACTTTCCAGGGAAAAATGAAAACTCACTGGAAGCACAGTATTTCACCTGCTATGGCGAACTGTTCGAATACTTCAGAAATTTGTTTAAGCTTCAGCGTATGAAGCCTGTGAAAAAACTGTTCTTACAATGCACTGCATGTAGAAACACCAGCTTCCACCAAACAGCATTTTGAAGCCTGTGCACACCATCTGCACATCAGTCTTTAAGGTCAACCAGATATGTTTAGCCCCACAAACCAAAAATATATTAATGTATCTTTATTTTATTTTCATGATGTCACCCCACATAGCCAACCTTTAACTCCGCAAAAAAAAAAAAAAAAACAAACTTAGTAGGACTGTTCATAAGAAATTTAAACCTATTGTGCATGAAAAAAATGTTTAATAAAATGGCAAATTTTAATAGATAAGTGTAAATTTATGAGTGCATAATATCAAACAGAAAAGAGCTGAACCATCCTCAGAGAAAACAGGGCTCTTCCACTGTAGAGATTTACTAGGGTACTAGAACAGAAGGAATAACTGCAGTTCACATTAACTGTGAAGTTATTTCTGAAGTTCAATTGCTAAGAAAATTTCTCAAAAAAGCAGGTCTCCTTTTCAAGAGGGAAAGGACTTAATAACAATGATCTGACATCAGATATGACAATTAAAATACTAGCTTCACGGAAAACTGAAGCTACCAACACTTTTACTCCAATTCTGGGAACTTTCATTTTGCATTTGGAAACCCCAAAACAGACTAACTTACACGCACGTTCTACACCCCTCCCAGGAGATAGTATACCAGTGACAGGTTATAGCTTTAAAACACACAAGATGCTTTTACAATTTAAACTCAACAAAAGGCAGTTAGACAGTATTTAGCACTATAAATCCATCTTAAAGTAAAACAAAATCCTAGGAGTAAGGGCTCCTAGCATTCTATGATATCACTGCATAGTGATAGTCAATTTAAACAGGTTTTTTCATGGTGTTTGAAGGACCAGTCATCATGTATATAGTAGTGAGGTAGGATACTGTCCCCTCCCTGGGACTGATGTTTTCATATGCTCCCTTGCCAGAAAGGTCCAGGTCTCCCTACTGCAAATAAAATAATTACAAGCAAATAGCACGTGAAGCTTTGTTTTGTTTTTGTTTATTTTTTTCCCCTTTGCTACATTAGAACATTTTGCGCATCTAAAAGAGTCACCTAGGAAAAGCAATACTTATTCAAGCCTATCAGCAGCCACGGGCTGCCACAGGTAGTGTTCCATTTAAAAATATTTCCTGGAACTACCACCTGCCATCCAGACCTTTGTGAACAGGTAGGCAAAGAAAACCATCAATGATGACAGGACATGAAACACCAAAGAATTTCACTTGGGAGAAAAAGAACGAAACTGAAAGTCAGTAATATCAAACTCTTAATGGTGTAGCTACATTGAAAAACGTAATTTCAAACTTCATACTGAAATAGTACCTATCCCGTTTAGGTTCAGTTCCATTCTTCTTTCTATTTCTTAATGTTTAAGCAATACATACACTTGTCAGTCATATACTTCACATCAGTTTCTAAAGAAAAAATATGAAACAATGAAACTGAAAACATGATGGGGAAAAAAATGCTATTATTCTCCACACCCTCCCCCCTCCAAAAAGCTAGGGATGACAGATTGCCTTAGTGTCGAATACCTTCCCCTAAATTTGTCTTCTAGCCTCTGTAGTCAAACTGGTATTAAGTGCTTTGGCAAAGTGGGGTGCAATCCATCAAATCTGCAAAGGCCTGCTTTTTTTCTCTGTTGGTGGTTCAGCTTTACGAGGAACATATATGCAAAGTAACAGCTCTCACATTGCTTCAAACTCATCAATACGCTGCTTTGTATTGCCTTGTCGGATTTGTCGAAGAGTCTTGTACTTATCACGGCCTGCTTTAACATTCTCAGCGTGAAGGACATCATTTTGTGTTTTCTTGGTTTCATCTCTGGCTTGAGCCAACTCAGAACTTAAAGCCTGTTGAATAAAATATTTGTATTTAAGTGCTTTGGGTAATGATTTAATAATTCTGGAATTTCTGTAAACAATTATTCTGCAACTGGGATAAGGATGTCTTGAATGCCAACCTATGAAATGCTTGTTGTGCTGCTCAGTAACTCAAGTTGTGAGGTCTATCAGAAAGATGGCAGAAGGAAAGAGGAGAGGAGCATAGGATTCCTTTCTTACATAAATGTGGGCATCAAACTAAAAAAACAAAAAGGCCTCATACCATAACATCGAAGAAGTATCGGAATAGCAAGATAAAGCAGGAGAATGACCTTTTTCAATTTCTGCTTGACTAAAGACAGCTCTTATCTCCCTGATCCTGTTCAGCGATTGGCCAAGCGCACACACACACTACTAAGATTTTTTGCTGCCAGAAAAAGAAGCGGCTTTCCATTTCTTTTGTTTCCTTCCCAAATAGGCATTTCATAACAAGGCAAAGGGTTACCACTAACATATTATTACACTTTGAGGAGTAAGAGTAGTCTAGGAGGAAAAGCTCAATTTCAGGGAAATAAGATTAATCCAAAATGGGCATAATTCATTTATTGCATTTACAACATCTGTGAATAACTGCAAATAAATACAAATGCTACTAAGCAAGCATCTGTTCATAGCACTTAATAAATTTCAGTATTGAGAAAGGAAAGCATTATGTTTTAACATTCAGTGTCCTGGACATTATATAATTATTCGAAACCTTTACTGCCCAATGTGACAACATACTAATACTTCTAAGTTATAAAGCACCATCTTACATCCAATCTATGTATTCCGCTTCTAGAATACTATGAGTGATACTGGTTAGTAAAATAATAATAAACATAGTAAATGATAAAAAGGGTGTTTCTTTGACAAACCGTAATTTCAATGAGATTTTTGATAAATAAAGAATGAAAACATAAAACCTGAATTATGTTGATAAAACTATGAATCTTCATTACCTGGAGCTGCTTCTTAACACGTTCATTTTTCTGTGTTTCTGTTACCCGCTCTTCCTCACTCCTGTGATTCATGACACCATCAGAAGACAGTTCTGCACTGGCTTCAGCATTGTTCTCATCGTGTTCATCATGTTCATTCTCTGTTGGAGGAATAACTGGTGGGGGAGGAGGGGGAGGAGGAGCGGACATCACAGACTTCAGTTCTTCTTTGGTCTTTTCCAAGTCCTCTTGGGCTGCAAAAGCCTAAATATAGTAAACAGCACTTAGCATCTTTTAACATTATTTATGAATAGTCAGAAAAATAAAAATAAATATTTGAGATATTTTCAGACACACAGGAACGGTCCTTTATAAATGACACAATCAGCTTAAGGTACTGAAAATTGTCAAATAGGAATATAGGATAAAAAAGATAGGACTCAAAGCCAACTGTACCAGACTCCAGCTATTTCCAGCAGTAGAAAAGAGAGGAGTTAGAGAATATAGCAGCCATACTGATTGCTTCCCAACTTTCCTAGCCTCCTGAAATTTGAGGCTTAGGAACTTCCTAAATCAAAGGTGATGTCCTAGAATTTTGAATTCAACCAGAACTTTGATGAATTTGTTCCATTTATATCCCATAGCTAATTATATATTTTGTGAATAAATACTATTTTACTTTAAACTATTGTGCAGTTACATTTGATGTGCCTTTTGTTACTGTTCTGGTTCATCTTTTCACCACCACTCATTTTATGTATCTCCCTCCTGAGGTGTTTCCTCTTCCAGCACGAAGCTCCAATCTATTTCATCCCCACACATAGGGAAGCCGTTTCAAATCTTTGACCATACCTCCTTTGTGATGAGAATTTCAACCCCTTTGTGACTATTTAGTATTAAGAAATGAGTTAAATAGAAGTATAGGCTGGTTTCAGTAGATTGGAGAAGAAAAGCCTTTAAGAAAGGCATCTCTGAAGCCTAAGGGAAAGAGAGAGATTCAACTCCATGGACTTCCAGTGGGATTTCCGCTCTCTTCTCCCTTAGTTTCTTTGAAGTTCTGACTTCACACAGCATGAGCTCATTACTTTGTGCTGCCATTCTGAGGCTTCCTCTTCTTTCTTTTTCTTGGCCTCCTCTAGAAGTGCAATCTTGGCGGTGAATTCAGCAAGTTCTGCTGCCTGAAACAAACAAAAAAATGAAGTAGAAGTTTTAATTTAGTATCATTTCGGCTCTGCAGTGGAAGAAAGCAGAGCCTTTGCTGTGATCCGACTTGAAAAGAGTTAGGTACCATCCATCACTTCTCTGCTGAAAATAGAAATTTTAAGCATACGTGACAGTGGGAATGAATCGGTACTCCCGCCTGATGGAACTAAGTCCAGAAAAAAAAAATAAAATTATCTTCTGCACTTCCAAAGCTTGTTAGGAAAAAGCAAGCTGTAGTTACAAATTAGCATTTGGGATTGTTTCAGTTTAATACAACTTTAATGGTTCCACCAATAAGATTATGATTCTGGATCATAATCACAGTACTGAGCTAAATCTTGCCTTCAGAATTGTGTGCTAAGTTTACAGAAGATCAAAAAGTTAAGAAATAATTTCTTCTACTATTTTCATGCATTTCTCAGTTATTATGTGCAAATCTTGAATTAGAAGTAGTCTGGTACAGAATGTGAGAAGATACTGTAAAATGCTGGAAATGGTGGGGGGTGGAACCAAAAAAAAAACACACAAAAAAACCCCCAAACCACAGTGTCACACCACCACCACCATCAAGCTTCAGAACAGACCTGCCTCAGAGAACAGGCTTCCTAGTGGACTGCAGAAAGAAGCCACTCGTTCTCAGCTGGATAAGCCTGACATTATTAGAAAGAGAATGTAGTGAGCGTTGTCAGTCTGAAATGCCTGCTTCATCATTTAATTTCCTACAGCTCCAGAGTTTGGGTTTTTTCTTGCAAGAAATGGCAAATCTAATGCAGTTTTCTAAAAAAGTTCCCACAACAATCTGTAACATTATTTGACGCACTTTTTATCTGTGTTTCAACTTAACTTGTCCATTTGACAAAACAGATATAACCAAGAATAAAGGCTACATTTTCAATTATCCTTTTCAATTTGTTTCACAATAGGGTTAAAAAGCTTCTTACTAGCTGCTCCTGGTTCTTCATTTGATCAGCTGCCTGCTTGGCTAGGGCAGCTTTAGCTTCTTCAGCTGCTCGACGCTCTTTTTCCAGGCGCTCTGCTTCCTCTTTTGCACGCTTTCGTTCTTGATCCAGTTCTAGAGCTCTTCTAGTCTGTTCCTCTAGCTCTGCCAAAAGGAAAGTTTACAGACAAGATATCACTGCCCAGCTCTTCCTCACATGTAACACAGATAACAGCTGTAACACGCTCAAAATAAAGCAACCTAGAAAGCTGACAAAGATTTACAAGGCTGCCTCAAGCTAAGATGGGCTGTTGAGCATGTTACCTGAAGCTACGCCCCATGTTTGATCATTTTCCCCCTCCTCTTTAAGACATACTTTGGATATACTTCATCTCACCCGACAGTTCCAACAGCCCAGTGTTTCAGAAAAGTATCACTTCACCGATAAAACTAAACACGCAAATATCCATACATATACAAGCACATATACCCTCACTCTTACTTCTGAGGAGATTTTAGATACATTAAATTATACTCTTTTATAGTAAAAAAGAAAAAAAACCTCTTCTACTCTGTTGAAATGCCTGACAAAGATTCCTTAATTGCTACAGACAATTTAGGTGTGTGCCTCCAGCAAAATGACCTAAAACCCATTGGAAGGGTCAGAAAAATTATCCCTAGAACAGAGCCAGAATGATGCAAACAGGAAAATTTTAAATCAAGGGATTTAAATCTACTCAAACAAAATCTTTCCGTGAAGATGAAGAACGCTTAACTACCAAGCCAACTACAAGAACCCAGACACCATTTTTATAAACTCTTTTTCATATATGAACAGAAGGCTAGAAAAACCAGCAGCACGTGAATATTATATATTGCATCATAAATTAGGCAATGTTGCTTACAAGGGTTACGAGAAAGTGTACATTGCTAAACCTTTAGAATCACCCTGACACTGTTTGCTCCTGGGCTCGACGGCTGAGCCTTAAACTATTCCAAGACACAGTTTGTGTGTTATCTGCCTGGATGTGTCCAGCCTGTTCTGCATTGAAAGACTGAAAAATGCAGGGGCAGAGCTGGAGAACAGTGCCAGGCATATGTCGTTTATTTGCACAGATTTAGTCAGCGATTCTCTCTACTGTGTCTGAAGCCAACAGTTACAAACAGAAGAGAGGAACATTTTTACGAACGTGAACCAAACCTGAAGCAAATAAAGAACATGGAGAAGAGGGACGGAAGCAGTGGAGGCAGGGACTCTACAGGGTGGTTCAACACAAAGAACTGTGATTGGTGAAACTATGTTTATTCACTACCATGTCACAAGATTTTAATTTTTAAATTCTCAGATCTCACAAGGGAATAATAAGAAGAAACAAGGAATTTCCAAATGAAAACCTAAATTCAACAAAATCCTAGGGGAATTACTTTGAATCTTTGTCTCTAATTTCCCTCCTCCCTCCACCTCCAGGTTTTCAGCACTGTAAGCATTTCATAACTCCGGGTTGAACTGTGTATGCATTCATTTCTTTTTTATTAAAGAAAATGGAAACTTTTGCTATGTTAGGAATCGGCTTTATATTACAAATATACACACATGCACATACACACCATCTTTTAACACTGAAAAAGAATCTTGCTTAAGTAATACAACACTAAGTTCTTGTTGTTTAGTGAAATAAATTAAAAAAAAAAAAAGGAAAACAAAAACAAAAAACCCACCCCACAACAAAAATCCCCCACACACCAAGAGAACTGTGGAACTGAACTACCCAACCGAACTAAACATTGTCATCAGATATAAGAAATCCGGGGTCAGTAAGAGCTCACCTTTCTGAGCTTTCATTGTTTGTTCCTCAATTTGTCTTAAGCGTTCCATTAATTCTTCCTTTTCACGCTCTATTCTTTCCTTTTCCTTTTCTGCTATCTCCCTTTTCTTCTTCTCATTTTCTAATTGTGCCCTGAAAAAAAAAATAGTAAAAGGGGATTTTAAACCTCAAACAGATTAAATTCTACCATAAAGATGCCGATAACCTATTTTTCAGTTTACTCAGCTGGCAGAAAAGCAAGCAGTTTTAAATATAAATTCAGTTTTAAAAAATGCAAGAACAAGCAAGTTTCTGTTTCAAAATACCGTACAGAAAAACAATTTCTGAACAGAACTGATTAGCAACCTTGGTTGTGGTTCAACTAGGTAAATCCACAATTATACGTGCACTTTAGACAGGGCTGGTGTTTCATGTGGGCTAGAAATGGCAACGGTATTTTTTAAATATACAAAAGGCAAGCCATGACATTCTTCACTGAACTTGCTTTAAAGGTTCACCTGCAGAGTATAAAAGTCCTTAAGGATCAAGCAACAGAGAGTTAAAACTGTTTCACAAAAACATAATGAGAAACAACAGTACAGCTACTATTACTATGCTGAAAGCTCAAAAAAGATCCGGCTTTCTATTAAGACAGGTGAGCCATGCCAGTCCACAAACCTGCTTATATATTACAGAAAGAAAAGCAGCTCTCTCTTTTCTAGAATGCTAAGATGTCTGATATTCTATGACTTAGTTTTCTTAAAAGGGTAGAAGAATTTTTTTCTGTTTCATGGAAGTTTGTTAATTACCTTTCCAACTGTTTCTGATGTTTCTCTTCTCTAGCTTGGGCCTTCATCTGTTGCACTTCAATTGTATCAGGTTTCCTCCTCCTCATGTACAATTCATGATTTCCCATACACAGTGCCAAAATTCGCTTGTTAATTCTCAGACGGGGTGCATAAAAAACAAAATCCTAGCAAAAATAATGGCAGCATATCCATTAATCTAAAAATATAGTTGGGACAAGACACAAAGCATTACTGCACACTTCCATTTGTTAAATTTAAATTTACAAGTATTTTAACATTCATCCTCTGAGCAACCCAACACCATAATCTATAAAGTTAGTTACTGTCAGGAACTTGCAAGATAAATTCAAAATTACACATGGGTTTCTCCACATAGAGGCTAACTAATTTACATTAGACTATTTATTTAAACTTCTAATAAAGTGAGACTAATCTCTATTTCTCAAGAGTTTCAACCTAGAAAGTCTCATGAAATGTACTGCTCTAGTAGAAAAAAAGAAAAAACAAAGTGAGAGCCAGAGAATTTAGCATCTTACACTGTGGGCTTTTAAACACATCACAGAGTATCAGTTGACTTAAATTAAAAGGAAAAAAAAAATAAATCTTAAAGAGTATCAACCAGAATGAAAAGAGAGAAAACAAACATACCATACTTCAAAATGTAAATTTCCTTTGGATTACTGACTTTTCTACCAATAAGAATAATAAATATCATAAAATATTTACTCATGCCATAATGTCAAGTCCCTGCAGGCTTAAATATCTTCATATACAAAGGCATTCTATTCTACACACTACTTACAGGGGCCTTTTTGTCAATTGGCTTTATGACAAATTTTTTGTCATTAAAAGAGATGTTTCTTATTTCACTCCAAGGAAAACCAATCTTGGGTGTCAGCCTTCAAAGAGAAAAAGGTCTCATTAGAAGCAGCAAAAGTGTGCATTCTGTTTACGTCCACTGACTCTCAACTCCGTACCATTTTCAGTATCACACTTAGTTACACGTACAAAACATAACAACAGTTAAAGTATATTTTGGTAGACAATTATTTTTTTTTTTTATACATTATTCCTTCAAATGAATAAATTAGACAAAGAATAAATTACATGGCACTGTAACAGAAGGAATTTCAATTTGTGACTTATTCTACTAGCATTAAATAGCTGTTAAACATCACAATCACATACTGATTATTTATAACCTATTGATAGTTTTATTTTCAGTGAAATGAATAACTATTTAAATTTGAGAAAAGTCTGACATTTCAAAGACTGAAATTAAATTAGCTTTCAGCAATGTTGCACTTCAGTTTAATTCAGATGTAAGATGTGTGCTCTTACATTTTCAAAGTTCAAGTTAAATTTATTTCTCTTGCATCTTAAGTAAAATAAATTCAGTTCAGTTCAGAAAATGTTACAGTGTTATGCACCAAGTGCTTAACTGTAAATATTTTTTTTCATGAGCACAGAACATTTTTTCAATTCATGTTATCTTAATTACAAGCATTAGGAAATGTTTACGTATTTGATTGCTAACTAGCGGGCGTTAAAGAATACCAAAAATTCATTGATAGTTCAATCTGATCCAAAAATTTTCTGAAAATTTCCTTCGTTCAAGAGTTATATTGCCATCTAATGGCAATTAAGGCTTATAGAATTTTGTTAGAGTACATGAATTGAAAAGCATTAAGTTTCGGTTCAGCTGACAGCCGTTTGAAACATCATGTTTAACTTCAAATCACTGTGAAAGGACTGTTGACATCAGATACTACTAACAAGTGTTTGGAAAGAAATAAAGGAATAAGTCTGTTGTTCTGTTTTCAGATTCTTCGAATTTCATACATTTCAGCTTTATCCCTCTTCAAGTAGGACAGAATATTTGATCTCTTTATCAGGACACAAGATCCACCTATTTTCTTTGATGTCTAAAAGGTTTCATTTTTGGATACCAAATTTTTTCATGCTCTAACAGCTACAACCCTAGTCACCACTCTTGGAAAACGTTTCCCATTAAATATGTTGCTCAGTTTGTCAATGTCCTTTTCGTCCTGACTGAAGAGGAAGTCTCAAGGGAGTGCAAAGTACAGAAAGAAACCATGTAAAGATAGTTTAGGTATCATACATCGATATTAAGCAACATAAATTTAAGTTTCCACAGAACTGCCCTTCCTTTCCCTTCTTTTACATCTCTATTTAATCTTTCAAAATTCAAATACTCTGGCAGTTAACATCTATCTCTCTTCTTCTATCTTTTACATGGATTAGAAGGTCTTTGAGAACCTGTTTTGCTGGATGTTACTGAACACACAATAAGGTGGTTTTTGTATAGTCTCAGATAGGATCTCCTAGGATAGAACTGCAAAATGAGTATTTGCCACTTACTTATCATCATGCTCATAAATATTCAGACCCAAAGCATCAACTCCTAGCCACAATTCAGTTCCTTTTTTATTCTTTATTTCAAAATAGTTGACTCCATACATTTCCAAGTCTTGTGCTATCTTAAGGTACTCCATCATAGAATCTTCCCTGATGAAAGAAGATAAAAAAAAGAATACATAGTGTAGGCAAATCAAAAGTACATTGTAAGAATAAGAGAATTGCAGAATAACTAGTGTAAAATTTAGTTAGGAATTAAACCCCTCTGAAATTCATGGCTATGTTGACTCAGATACTTGTAGAGTTCTACACCCAAGTACATTCCAATCATCACACTTTGTCTTTTCACCCTGTGAGCTAAGGAAATACGAAATATATCTGAAAGGCAAGCAACTGTGGACAGAGGCAGTTGACAACCTTATCATACAGGTAAGCCAATAACCTAATTGGAAACTCAACCCTCACTGAAGCTTTCACGGAAGTTTTTGATAACCGCTTAACCTGCTCAGAATAAAAGAAAGCAGTTTCCAAACAAATACAGTGCACTCCAAAATACATCTTAATAATAATAGAAAACCTGGAAGGTCTTGGAACATTTTTTATGTAATTACCTTAACATTCCCCTGTGCTCTTCATGCCAGTTCTGTATTCTTTCTTCCCACTGTTCTTTTGTCAGTTTGTGCTGTTCTAACACGCTGTGAATAGAAGTTGTTGCTATTAAATAACACTGACAACCTATTTAATCTCTTAAAGTTATAAAAATAAGTTTGGTTATGCTGCATAACATGTTTTAATTGAATACACTTAAGCGTGACTTCCTATACAGTCCTCATCTTTTTAACCTAAACAGACACAGAAATTTTGTATTTCAACAAATACACCGTTAAAATAGTGTGAAATCATTTCTTTTTTCATGGCATTGTATAGTTTTGTACTATAGAAGTCATACCATGGCATATTTTAGCTTTCAGTAAAGTTATAAAATGTTTGAACACCTGAAAATACCTATAAAATCCTCATACAACTATGCTGAAAATTAATCTCTAGGCATGCACAAATAACACTCAAGCTTTCATTCTGCTGTCACTTGAAAGAAAAAATAACACATTAAGAAAAGTTAGCAGACTAGTTTGTTGGGGGTTTTGGAGGTGTTGTTTGTTCGGGGTTTTTTAATATCTAAAAAAATCAATAGTGAAGCAGTTTCAGAAAACTATTTGACGTTTATCTACTGCTGCAATGATGGAATTACATATTCACCTACTAGAACTTTCAATGTAGTGCTGCAGCAAGAAATTAAATGCATATGATAACTTTATTAAGCTTTTATTCCATGCACCTAGCATTGCAAGCATTCCTATGGAAATTATTTTGAAGGACAATTAAAAAAAAAAAAGAAATGCAAGATAATCTGTCACTTGATTTGCCACTTTGCCCATATTTAGTGAAGCGCACTTTTCAGTGGTACCCACGTCACATTTTGATTTGCTTAGAGTGCATCCCTATCAAAAGGCTTTCCTCCTCAGAACTGCAGCAAAGTGTTCACAGCTAAATGATACAAGAACATGCAATGACAAGACATCTTTTTTGTTTGTCTTCTCTTTGCCCTAAATATAATACTTACAGAAGCCTGTAACAGAACGCTCAAAGTCGAACAGCCTGCTTTGGTTGTAATAATCTAAAAGCATCCTGGCAATCATTTACAAGTTTCTATTACATAAAAAAATTAATTCCAAGTCTTCTAGGACAATGAAGTTCTGTAATTAAATCAGGCCTGATCTTTACATTGTGAGCTGCTTTCCACCATTATCTCTTCTGCTCCTTAAGCAAATATTCACAAAACGTTCAAAATAAAGGACAAAACAGGATACTGCAAAATACACTATCCCAGGATTATGTCACACAAGGGCCCATCTGAAACTAAGAGCCCCACTCCCAAGCTCTTCTTCACAGAATCACAGAATGGTTGAGGTTGGAATTGACTTGTGCAGGTCATCTTGTCTACCCCTCTGCTCAAGCAGGGTCACCTACACCTACTGCTACACCAGTAGCACAGGACCGCGTCTAGATAGCTTTTGAGTACCTCTAAGGAGGGCAACTCTGCAAGCTCTCCAGGCAACCTGTACCAGCACTCAGTCACCCTCATGGTGACTTGTGCTTTCTTGGGCTTTCCAAATGAAGTTAAATTTCTACTTGTACAGAAATTCTTTGCACTTTCCTCTTTTTGAATTGGAGTTGAAAGACATGAGGCAATGGGCACAACTGAAATACAATTCAAGTGTATTTCAGTTCACAGAATCATAGAATTCATAAACTTGAAACAATTTTTTATTTTATTTCTTTGCTGCAAAGGTGGTTAAATACTATAACAGGTTGGCCAGAGAGGTTGCAGTGTTCTTCCTTGGAAATATTTAAAACCCAACTGGAAAAGGAATTGAGCAACCTGCTGTAATTAGAATAGAATATTCCAGTTGGAAGGGACCTACAATGACTATCTAGTCCAGCTGCCTGACCAAAAGTTAAAGCACATTATTAAGGACATTGTCAAAATGACTCTTAAACACTGACTGGCATGGGGCATCAACCACCTGTCTAGGTGACTCTACTTTGAGTAAGGGGATTGGACTAGATGGTCTTTAGACCTCCCCTTCCAACCTCAAGTGATTCTATGTTTCTATGATATCCTCAAAGCTGGCAATGTCCTTGGCGATAGCCACCTCATCATTTGGCCCCCTCCATTCTCTCTTCACATGCTACTGATGAAGCATCACTAGCAGATATGCAAGGACTATTGCAACAGAATAATTCAGCTTGATGCTGAGTTATATCCCTGGGCAACCTTGTCTAGTTGGGGGTGTCCCTGCTGACCGTAGGCAGGCCGGACTAGACAACCTTTGGAGGTCCCTTCCGGCCTGGACCATTCTATGATTCTATGATTCCTTATTGCTACCCAGTTCATAGTTTTGAGCCAAAAACTATGTAGTAGTTCTGACAGATGAACATTAAGACCCTACAATTAACAGGAACTGCAAATCTTTTCTCACCTTTTCCAGTAAAATTTTGCAAAGCTAGTCTACTTTAGGAAACAAGTAAATATTTTTGACATTATATTGCATATTGTTATTAAGTATTTTTATTATGTACTTGTTAGTTTTCTGGCAAATCTCCTGGTGACAGGAGGCAAACCAGGAATAATTGTGTTCGAATGAACATAAAAGCTTTGTGCTCACTCAGTGCCGACTGGCACACAACTGGTTGAAAGCATATATGCTGGGAAATCATCTGAATGTTTGTCTACTGAAAAGGAGCATCTTAAGTATTTGAGTTTGTGTTGCACACAAGCACTGCGCTGTTCACAGGCTGTCATCGTAACTGAGTAAAACCCAAGATTTGTGAACTAACATATTCAGCAATGACAGGTTTACTGGTTTTACATCTCCCCGCCTTCCTAACAAAGGGAATTTCTCTAGAAAGAGGTATAGACTTCACTGTCACCAGAAGGAAGTAAACAGCCAAAACCAAACTCTTTGCCAGGATCTTTAAAAATCTGAAACATTTTCAGGAATATTTGTTTCAATACTTCACCACAATCCTATTGAAATGCTTTTTTGCTTACTAGAAAATTCTTAAGCTTAGTTACACTATTAAGTGAGCTAACTTTTCAAGCCAGACTTTTAAAGAAATCTCAAATTATTCCATGGGTCTTATTTCTTTGAGGACGCTTTAACATTACATATTTAGGAAGCATACATTTGTCCATGATACATCACTATGGATTCATCTACTGTAGCAAAATAGCCTAACTTTGCACATTTTTGTTGCAATGCTTCTCTTGCTGCCAAAACACGCCAGGAGCATGGTTTCAGATGCGTAAAGAAAAAGAATTATAATCTTAGTGCTCACTTTTCCTAACCAATTAGATGAGTGACTGATACAAAAGAGTTTATACTCAAGAGCAATGGCAACAATTAATTTTCTAAGTTTTCTCTGCCCAGGCTAGCATTTTTCTGCAATATATTTTATTTGCGATACACTTTGTAATTATTTTCAGGAAATTATTATCATTTAAGTGTACAAAAACATCAAGTACTGAAGAAAAGTAATGATTATCAAATGAATCTTAGTGATTTCTGTATTATTTTGATTTTAATTTAGCAGAAGCAAGCCTCCAGGAACATTAGATCGTTTTGGAGTACTTTGATAACTTCTTCAGCTAAATCTGTGCAGGTGGTTGTGGACAGGACAGGTCTCAAGAAACCCACGGTTGTGATGCTTCTTTGTTATGTAGAGTCTAAATTAGGATCTCTTCAGTTTTACAAGCAAAACATGCACTCTTAAGAAAGCTACCATTAAATGCACATTATCACTTAATATTTTAATTATAAAGAATGTGCTGCAATCTAGTTTATATGCACCAGATAATGCATAAACGTATGTAGTCTCACTCACCGCTGAGGGAGAAGTCTGTCATTGGCTAGGTAGCCGAGCTTATGTATCTCCTTACTGTAATCTCCATACTTGGACTGGACAGCATAAGAAGCCAGAAGAACTGCAGTTTCCGGTGGGCAATATATTTCATCATTTAAGATTGCTTCTTTGACTTGCAGGAAGAAAAGTCTCTGAGTTATTTCCTGAATTAATTCTTCAGATACATCCTCTGGAAAAAACTTGGCCCTAAACTTAAACTGCAAAGGATTTTCTTTCCTTACATCTTGCTGGGTTACCTGAAGGAGAAGAATAAAGAAATAAATAAAAAGAACACTAAATGGTATATTAAATATAATTAACTTAGTATAATGAACTATTTAGCTTTTCTACACTGAAATCCAGCGCTTCCTGACAAGCCTACTGTTGAACTCACTGAAGGTTCACATTGCACTGAATCAAGTACACCAATTTGGGTAAATCAGACAATTTTGAAATACTACTCAAAAGCCGTTTAAGAGGTTTTTCGCAGCCTTGCATGAATTTGTATTTATCACAATAAAGATCTGGAAAAAAAGCAGTTGTAATACATATAAAAAAGAAAAATCAAAAACTATATCCAAGGCCGAATTGCAGGAAGCAACTAGTCAGGGTCTAACAAGGTTTCTTTAGCAAGAACTACAGCACATTTCTTCAACGTAAGTGGAAAGCTGGATTCTTTCAAAAGCCTTGAACTATTGAACTAAATATGCATGCTTTGTTCCTGTGCAAAAAACATAACTCCATTAATAACATTATTTTTCTAGAATGGATAAGCCCTATAATCATGATTTCTGTGAAGAGAACAGATGTGATCATCTTAAGTTTTAAATAAGTACCTACTTCAAATTTCAACAAAACCTCATTTTTTATGTAGATTTTTCCTTTTCATTTGGGCTCAGCTTTCAGCACTGGTTATGACTGAAGCAAAAACATTCAAAATTAAACCAATTTGAACATCATATAATACAGTTACTGCTCAAAGGTACATTCATGATAAGATAAGTCTCGTACATCCCAATTCCTCAAGCACTTTATTACCCATTTGATTTTACATGCACTAGTAGACCCTCTAGAATTTCTTCACTATGCATGAAATTATGCATCTGTTTGCTTGACTTGTAGGAAGTATCAAAAACTGTGAATATAATGCAACCATTTAAACACATATGTAAGCAGCATAAGTACTACAGTCAACATTTCAAATGCCAATTTTATGTTTTGTTCACTGTTCCTTATTGTCCAACTGCTTCTGATTTCAATACACAGCGTTTCACTTTAATCTCACCAGTGAATAATTAGTTGAGCTCTTGCCATAGTAAAACCTTATTTGCACATCTATTCTGTGATTTATCAGATCTTATCTGTATTTACAGCAAATATTTAAATACTAACTCAGAAGTTAGAGCCAGTTTATGATGACACACTTAAGAATCAAATGTTACAAGCTTTAAAATAAAAAGGTAGATAACCGCCTTAGTCTAAGTTAAAGAAATTAACACGCCGTTGCTGCTCATGTACTGCACCAGAAACTTAACTTGCTAAAGACTTTCATAGAACAACATCTTTATTTTTTTGCAAGTGATGTATCAAATTCTGTCATTTCCAACCACTAGAGGCAAGTCATTAGGGCTAACAAAATATTTGTAGCACTACGATGTTTATTGTGTAGGAAACAAAACATATATCAAATTCTAGGAGTCAGCTTCGGTGGTTAGCATGTTTAACTCGCTGGATTTACCACAGAGGAGAAGTAGAGATTATATAAATGCAGACAGTGAGATTTGCTCCTAAAAACTTCCCAATTTACCTCCTAATAATCAAGAATACCTTTTTTATCTTCAGTAAGTCAAACTCAGAAAATTCTCTTTATTCTAAACACTGCCAGTAATAACCTGACAGCCAATATTGAAACAAAAAAAGTGACCATTCAAATTCATAATAAAATTTAAAGTAAAATTATGTGGTTCCCATCAGCTGGAAGAAAAAAGGTGTTCAGTGCTGTTGGGGAAAAACAAAGCAAAAGTTATCCTACAATCTACCTATTAGATACCTAAACAGAAGTTTAGGAGCCTATTATAGCTGCATTGTTTAAAGATCTAATAGCTGTAGACATGCAAATTCTTGAAGCTCAAATACTTCACACACACCCAATTGCAAAACATTTATTTTATTATATTTTGCTACATGAAAACAGGCCAATCATATGAATTTAAGCTCTCCTAAGGCATGCATCACCATGGCGTTGAAAATACAGGAAAAAGTATTTCCTCCTCAAATTAAATGTTGATGCAGCTTTGCACATCCTTTTATAACTAACCAAACTTAACACAGAATTTTGCCATTTAAAGCAAATGAAAAACAACTTTTCAACTAAATTTGAAGCTGTGTATATACCACCTACAACATTAAAACAGCAAGCCTTAGAAAAGTATACTTCAAACTGTACACCAGCCTAAATTGTTACCTTCTTATTTAGCTTCAGCCAAGTTGAGTAGCCTTTGCTGTCCACATACTGTAGCCCAAAAAACCAGACTTCACGAAGACCAACAGTTTTCACCACCTAAAGATAAATGATCCATAATCGTCAGTAATCACGACAACAGGATTTTCTTACGGCAATTAAGCTACAGAAACCATCTCAAACTGAAGTGTAATCAAGTTTTAAAAGAACAAACAACATTAAAATAGTAGCAAATCATTAGGTTCAGGGAAGTGTTCACTTCAGAGATCTAAATAAATTCAAACACCATGTTGTCAAACTACCAACTGCAGCGTGCAGCTTCTCGTGTACATCAAACCCAGCACCTGAGGAGTACAAGGAGCCTGATATTTCAAAGCACACCTGGGAATTAACCTGCAGACCTACAGACAAGTAAGTCCACTTCAACAGAAAACAACTGGTGAAACTATTAATAAAGAGTAACACTTATGGACAAGTACGGGGTAATGAGGATGAATCACCTCCTTCAAATATTGTTGAGATCTTCTAAGAGTTAACGATAAAAGGTATAAGGATGATCTAGCTAATAAACCATATGCATGGATTTCCTGTTAAGATTTCTGATCAGGTCTATCACCAAAGTCTACTAAAGAAACAAAATTGTCCTTAAATAGAGGGAAGGTCTTTTTATGGACATACTAGTCAAAAAGAAAGAAAAAAATAAGCAAACTGTTTTAACAACAGACTTATGTAACCACTAGGGAAGTCCCTCAGGACTTCACATGATCTGCAAAAAAGGATGAAACTGATGTGACAAAGTCTGCTGTAGAAAACCTTACAGAAAGATTTGTGAATGAATAGTAAAGATGAACCTCAATAAAAGATGGTATTTAATAAAAACAAAATACTGTACATAAAAGACAGCAATTTTAAATATGCAAAAAAAGTTCTCATTGTAAAGCAAAAAAAGCAACAAAACTGTTATATTATTATACATGTCCATGGTATTCCCAAATCTCTAATACTACATATGGACTGGTCACATCAACTTAAAAAATGATGCTGCAGCACTGGAAATGTTTCAGAAACATTGAAAAGAATGATCAGTGACATGGAACACTTTCTGCACAGCCAAGACGAGAACTAAAGCTACTGACAGAAATGAGGAAAGGAAAAATACGGTATTGGTCTATAAAACTTGCAGGGTGCGTAGAAGGAAAATAGAGAATGACTATTCATTATTTCTGATAATGTAAGAATTAAAAAGAATCAACAGAAATCATTAGATAGCAGGTTCAAAGCAAACAAAAAGAAGCACTTTTACTACACAGAGTATAATGAAATTGTGGAACTATCTTACAAGCCTTTTGCATAGTAAAAGTACACATGGATTCAATAAGCAATTAATCAGAAAGGTCCAGCAAAGATTATTTAATAACTGTAAACTCTGTCTCCAAAAGACCCAGTATGGCAGTACTTACGTATGTTCTCAGGTTGGACCATGATGGCAAGCTGGTTTACTGAAGGCTGTTTTATGGAAGCATTCAGATGCATGTGAAGTAAATAGAATTTTACACATAGATCCTCCTCCATTTTAAAGAAGTACTATCGGGTTGCAAAATTAAGATTTTGAAAATTAGAAAACGTCACAAGATAGCTGTGCAAACCTACTTCTGATGCCTTGGATATTTGTATTGTTACTTAACAATCATTCAAGTGCACCTTCTTCCCCCTCCTCTACACTTTCACCTTCAAGCTCCAAAGGACAGAATGGACAATGTACATAGATCCAATCTGATCCCTTTAGTGAGCAGTTATTTTCTCTGGAATTCCTACATCATTTACTTTAGAAAATAAGAAATGTTAAAAACAAGGTTATGTTACTAATATGGTCCTGAGTAACATTAAATTTAGTGTCCCAACACAGATGTTTCAGACCTGTTCTGCTGCTTCTTTTGATCTCCTGTATGACACTGATCACACCGCTTATCACTTTATCAGATGACTCAGAGAATGCTCTTTACTTCACAGCTGTCAAAGTTGAGCCTTTGTACCTGATCAGCTCTCTGAGCTGCAGAAGTCACTAGGAACTGCAGATGCCCAACAGCTCTGCCCGTAAGGCATAGGAGACAAGTGCTTACGCTCACATCAAAACATTTTGCTGTCACCTGATAAGTACAACCCTTCAACTGATGTGCACGTTGCACTTTATTTAAATACAGACAACTTGTCTACTGCAACGCAGTTACACATGCTTGCAAATTAACACTAAAAACACATTACACATTAGCCCATATTACTTCAGATTCACAAATAAGGAAAAAGCATCATCTATCACTGCCTCTTGACTCAACGGGCAGAGGAAAAAGAATTCCTGAAGTTTTGTACTAAGGTAATATGAGCACTTACGCACTGCAGTAGCATGATATGAAAAATAAGTACAGAACGAGAAACTTAAGAGCTTGATTCTGGCTCAAAAGATTCATTAAGCAGCATTAAGTAGCAAGTCTTCATCACATGTAAAACAGATCTATCCACCATCACATCCTACAACTTGACTATTAATAGGCAATAAAAGCTTGGAGAATAAAAGCAACCAAAGCAACAGGCATGTTTTGGCAAGTCAAAACATACATATAAAGACAAAGTAGCAAGAATTTCATTGAGTCAGATTCCAAAAGATCGTAAGGGAGGCTTCCAAGATATCCAGAAAGGACAGTGGAGTGTAAATTGAAATAAGGGAGACAATCCTCCCATTCTTTCTGGTAATTAGAGTAAAGCAGACATACTGATGGTCAGTGCTAACAACTTATTAAAAACAACAAAACAACACCCACCATTACTACCAGTGTGTGGAAACATACCCACCACAGCATTCTTTCTGTACTAGGAAACTTAGAGATGCTAAATTGGTTAACTAAAGGAGAAGAGATCCCCTCTTGACCATTCTGAAAACTGACAGGATAGACAGAAGGACTAGTGATAAAAATGTTAAGATACCTTCTGAAATACAAGTAATTAAAAAAAAAAAAAGTGTTTTCACAATAAATAAGAACTTTACTGAGTTTCACAATGGAAGACAAAAGAGAAAGGCACAGACATAAAATGCTGAATTCTTATCTGGTAGCAGATGAAGATGATGAAAACACGCAAATGGAATGGGGAAAAAATCAACAACTTTAGAAAACACCAACTAAAAGCTTAAAAGAACTGACTGGAAAAAAAGGCCAAGTTGTTCACCAACAATGAGGAAGAGCACTAGACAACACCTAAATTCATGGAGAGGTTATTTTCTGCAAGCAATAACCCACAAGTCTACTGTCATGACCACCATCATTTCTGCATTAAACCTTGAAGACCAGTCCTCTCAATAAATGTGCTATTCGATTCTCTTTCTATAGAGAGAACAGCATAACTTTTGTCTAAAAATTTCTTGCTGGTTTTGCAATACAGTTCAGCTCCTGATGGTGTTCTGTGGAACTCGCATATGAATTTAAGATCAGGCTGAAATTGCTTCTCTCTTCACACATAACTATGCTGGTTGATTTTGCTTGACCTAACAATTTTTGAATTTAAACTTCCAGTAATTGATTGTAAGAGCTGGAGAGACGTCAGATGCCACACTGTGAATCAAGTAAAAAAGCTGAAGAGCATGAAAAAGAATTCTGAGCTGTATCTTTGTTCCAGGCTTGCAAATGCCCCAATTTGGATGAACCTGATTACCTGGGCACAAGACGTTACACAGTAGATGGTCACCCCACCCAATACTGCATGGCAGAAGATAGCAAAGGTTGGCAAAAGGCAAGTAACAGCTTGAGGCTTCTGTGCCACAGAATATCATACTTTCTATTTGATGGTGGTGTTGGTTAGACAAAAAGCAGGACAGACCCTTTCTTCAAGAAGTCTTTGTAAGAGTCACAAAGACTATTTTTATGTAGAGACTGAAGACACACTGCTAGTGATGTCAGAGAAAGAGGCTGGGGGTACAAGTGTTAGGAGTCAGATAGTCATTTCAAACAAAAATTGCAAGTGAAATTTCATTCATCTAGAAGAAGAAGATCAGTGTTACAAAGCGATAAACATTCTCCTCCTTTCAACTTACATATGAAGACATTTAATCAACTCTTCGAGGTCAGCTAAAAGTTTACGACTTCTTAAAGAACTCTTTCTCTTAACACCCATCATTATATACTTTTAGCATCTATAATAGAGTGGACAGAAACAACAGTTCTACCAGACATAATTGTTAATATGGTTAAACTGGCTTTGCAGAGTAATTTTGAACATTTCTGCACTTTTAACTAAATGCATACATCTTGGATCTCGATAATGTAAAATATTTATTGGTTTCTTGAGGAAAAACAGAACACCACATTGACAAGCTTCTATTTTTAACATTTTCTAGAACACTCCACAACCTAGATCAAAAAACTGTTTCAAGATTCTGATGGCTAACACCACATGAAATGAATGCAAGAACCACCCTTTTTAAGAAATCATTCACATAGCCCATTTGACTGGTGTACGACAGAGACACCATCAAATGATAATGTGTAGTTCTGATGGGTCTGCAACCCATAAGGCATGTTAAAACCATCATTTTCCCTTCCCCACTTTGTTTTTGTTTGGTTTGGTTTTTTTAAACTTACATTTCAAATTGGATCATACGACAACATTACTTTTCTAACATTCATGAAGTGAAAAAGCACCTACAGCTTCCACTCTTGGAAAAAAATTAAAATAAGTTAGCTTTCCTTAATGAACTTTTATCATTACATTCATTATTAAACAGTGGAGGCTATATAAATTTCTCATACACGCAATTCTAACAATTATATTGCAGTTGCAATTACGATGATTAGACATAAAATATACTGTTGATTTCAAAATGTTTCTATATGCATGATTCAACTTAAGCTTCACTGTTAACCTACTTGCACAGAATTGTCTTTACATTTAATACATTTCATGAGAAGTAACAAGGAAGTTCAAACTAACTGAGAGCATATCTTAGATAATGTAAGGAGAAACATAATCTATACATGAGTACACTTCCACTTTCTCAAACTATGCCTTAACACCCACAATAACTTTATGTGTTTGTACACATATATTCAGAAAGACACATATAGGTTACCTGATCAAAGAGCTGCTTGCCTGTTGTATTGGGCTGGATGGCAAATTCTAACTCTGCATCCATTGTGGTTACTCTGACGTTGATCTACAGAAAACAAAGTAATATTTAAATCATACTGTAACAGTGTAATGCTTCTATATACTGTGATTAGCCTATAAGAAACAATATATGGCAAGTAAATTCCACAATTTTAATTGTCTTGTATATACATAGGACACAGTAGATATAAAAAAGGAAAATCTGAATCTGCAAAACGGATCATATTTTATTTATTATACAAGCATACTGAGGATAACATTTAACTCTAGGTTTGAAGGTAAAAGCAGGGTTCAAAATAAATTTAATGGGATAGCTGACATGACTACTGAACACTCCAAGAACACTGGGACATTCAACCACTGGGCACTACCTTCCAGGGGGCTTCCCAAATGTTTACAAAAGAAAAAGTTCCTAGTCATATACATATCATTTTTAAATATTTATACTTGGCAATATAAAGAGAAAAGGAGACTCCTGCCCTGCTATTTCTAAAATAAAGAGGTTCAACGATCTTAAAGTATATAGGAATAGAGCTTGTGCACCTCAGGACAGACTAAGAGCAACTTTTTCATCAATGGAAGGAGGAAGTATAGAAGTTAGCTTCCCTTAATATTTATCCTTTTCGATTCCCTTACTACAAGACTGAAAAACCACTGCTAATGAATGAACTTCTTCCTTCTCCTGAAATAAAGGACCATTTTCCAGCTGACTCCTGACAGTCACTGTTTTTATTTGTTCTAAAGCAAGCAGTCAAATATTCCATATTTGGAATATGGAGATATCTGGAAGCCTATCTTACTTGGAAGTACAACAGTCTGTACCAATTTCTCTTCAACTGGTATACACAAAAGTAAGAATTTTCATGGAACAGAACAAAGTTCTAAATGCACAGTACTGTCTTCTCACTGTTAGAACGGCCCTCCACTCCTATTGCCACGGTATCACATCTTATTTATCTTTAGTGAACAGGAACATAAAGTGTTAAAGGTCAGATCTACTTTGCTATAAATGCAAAAACCAGAAACATGAAACTTATTTAAGGCCCACAGATATATTCTAATTTCTCTCTCTCTACTATAAAATATGAAACAGGAATAAATTAGGACTTGTATTACAGGTTCTTACACTACTTGATCTCTGCCTGTGTAAACCATTTCCATTAACTATTTCCCTAATTTTGCCACCAGGTGGAATACTTTGAGAAGTGAGAGTCTGCAAAAGTCTCCGCAAGACAGAACGCAGAAGGGAGATCTAAGGTGTAAAAAAGAAAACTGAATAGAAGTTTGTCCCCATGCAACTGATTAAGCTTGTTCACTGCTTTCTTTAGTGTCAAGGTAAAGAACTTTGGGCCTGAGCTGGATACAAAAGAAAAGAGTAGCAGGAGTCTGAGGACCTCTAGGTTATAGACCTGCAAACAAGGAAGATAGCAGGGGGTTAGTAAACTTTTTTTGTGTGCAAACACTGATAAAGAACAAGGGTTGAAGGCTTTGGAGTAAAAGATAGCAAATTTTTATTGCAAAAAAAAAAAAATAGAGGGTATGTGTCAGAAGGAGAGAAGTATTTTCTGTAGATTCTCTCACTCAAGGGGGAAAAAAATTGCTTATTCTCTAACAGAACAACCCATTTGTTGGCGGCTCCGGCGGCCAGAACTAGGGTGAGCTCGCGGGGAAGGTCGGATCGCGCTGTACGGAGGGGTTTCCGAGCTC
>JAOXNO010000001.1:192330774-192347992 GCA_028565335.1 Limnodromus scolopaceus | reverse complement strand
AGGGGGGTTGGAACTCGATGATCTTTTGAGGTCCCTTCCAACCCTAACCATTCTATGATTCTATGATTCTATGATTTCAAACGGTAGATCTAACTCGCTGCCAGTTGCACTAGCTAAGTTTGGGTCTTGCCCCTTAATTACAAGAAGTTGGGTTTTTTTAAAGCAGTTTGTCAATTTTAAAAATGAGGCCTACTTTAAGACAGCTACAAGTAAGCAAGTTACAAAGGCTAAGGCTAAAATGTAACTTTATTAAATGGCGAAGCACTCTGTTATGTAACAGCACCATTGCCAACACAAGAGGCGTCACAGAAGATCTACAAAGCCCAGCAAGTTCAACTAATTGCAGCACACTTCTTAAGAGTCCAGGCAGAAACTTCTTACATAAATAGCCTTAGAACAAATGCCATCTTCTACAAATGCAAGAATTACTACCTGAAAGTCTGTATCCCTCAGAAGAACTAAAATACTCAAACAGTAAAATAAGAGATGTAGGACAGAGGCAAACACCACAGATTCCGTTTGCTTCCAGGTATTAGTGCCTCAGACAGAAGCCGAGCGCTGTGGGAGCGCAGAGCTGCTCCGCCTGCGATACACGTTAGGGGCACCTGCTCGCTTACGCGCGTTACAGGAACTGCTTTAGTCTTCAGCAATTTTCTTTTTCTTTGAACTTCCGATTCACAGATCACCCAGCTGCTAATTAATATTTACACATTCAGTTCTACTAAGAAAGTCCCAAATGTTATGATAGCAATATTAAAATGTTACCTTTTATGAGTTATTTAAGAAGAGACTTAGAAAGGTAACACTACACTTCACCATTTTCCGTCTGAAGACATTTGGACTGACTGAGATTTCTGGCATACAAATACTGAGCTTTTACAACCTTGTAACTCTGTCTCATAGCTTCAGTTATTTCTGGGCATGGAAAATAAGGTTACTTTTGGCAAAACACTAAAACTGAGCCCAGAAGGCTTACTTATCCAATCCAAACCTCAATCACACAGCATGCTCACAACAGAGATCAAACCTCTGGTGTCAGTTGTGTTCTCTGGAATATAAAGCTCACCAACTACACTAAGAGTCGTGGGGGGAATTTTCACATTATAAATAAGGCAGGGAATTAAGAAAACACAGGCAGAAAAAGAAGGCAGAGTAAATTCAGCAATGGTCTGTCGCTCATGTAATCTGCTGTTGGGTGTTCAGCTACTTTGAAGCAACACTCCTAATGTGACACTGGTGACAGGGGGAAATGATCTGAACCGCAAATTATGAAGACAGACACTAATCTGAATGGGATTACTCTGAACCAACTTAACCACATGAATACAAAACCAGGAAGGAGCTCTTGCAATGGTGATAAGAGAAATGGATGAAGGTTTCCCGTAGCAAGTGCTGGAAGGCTACCACTACTTATACCACAAGACCCATTTCATGCCTGACTTTTAATTTTGCTCTCACCAGGACTACACATCTTCCTTCAAACTTCAGAAACTATGACAAAGCACTAGACAAGACTTAGCCAATTACTTCAGCTGCTCAGTCGGGAGGCAAGTCCCGTTCTGCTGCGCACGGGCTCAGAGCAAGAGCTGCAACAAGTCTCATTTGGTCTATTCATGCACAGTTTTGACTGCCCTCTGAGTAGATGTCTTCTAAGGAACCTACTCTGGGTAAACTAATCAAGAAACGTCCTAGGTGGTCCTGCAATTCATAGGAGTACACTTAAACAACCATCCTTTTAAAAAAAAAAAAATAATTAAAAAATGGCTACACAAACATTGGGTTTGGTGCCACAATTTAACAATTTACATCACTTATTACTGACTTAAAGATCTCTGTGCAGATATTAAGTACTAAAATATCATGGTGATTATGTCCAGGAAATACTTAAAAATGCTACTGTAGGCCCAGTAACTGGGGAACTTGGACTTTGTGAATCCTCTGGGAAGGTCTGTGTGGTGAGAGCTCCTCCCCTGCTCCGGCAACATTACACCTGAACAGGCTGCATTTAAAAGGCCATAATGAAAAAGATGAAAGGGCAGGTTAATGAGTAATATTATTTAAGCTATTTTTATTTAAGCTGGCTACCTTTAAAGAGTGCATTTTATAAACAAAGCTGCTGTAAGAGAGCGTAAAGAACACAGTAAAGCTTAGCATAGTACAGAAAAAAAGTCTGCTGGACATTTTGGAAAACACTACTGCAAAGCTCTATTTTAGAGTACCAAATCTTTGTTTAGAATACTAATATCTACCCCACCGCTTTTAAAGTGACTATTTTGCTTGGCTCATTTGCTTATACTAAATAATATAAATAATTGGCCAAGGACAGAAACCTTTCAGCATAAAAGGATCACCAAATATTTGGAAAAAATTGCTACAAAAAGTATTGTTTTTCCTTACTTCTAAGAAAACTTCCTTGTCCCAATATTTGAGTACATATACATACTTTTAAAATTATTTGTAATAAACTTTTCCAAATAATAAAGCTTTAAACCCTTGCATTGTGACAGTTATCTTCACCACCTTAGAGAAATATAGAATGGTTTGGATTGGAAGGGACCTTTAAAGGTCATCTAGTCCAACCTCCCTGCAATGAGCAGGGACATTTTCAACCAGATCAGGTTGCTCAGAGCCCCATCCAACCTGACCTGCAATGTGTCCAAGGGTGGGGCATCTACCAGCTCTCTGGGCAACCTTCTCCAGTGTTTCATCACCCTCATTGTTAAAATTATCTTCTTTATATCTAGTTTGAATCTACGCTCCTTTAGTTTGAAGCCATTACCTCTTGTCCTGTTGCAACAGGCCCTGCTAAGAAGTTTGTCCCCATCCTTCCTGTAGACCCCTTTTAAGTACTGGAAGGCTACTATAAGGTCTCCCTGGAGCCTTCTCTTCTCCAGGCTGAACAACTCCAACTCTCTCAGCCTGTCCTCACAGAAGAGGTGCTCCAGCCCTCTGATCATTTTTGTGTCCCTCCTCTGGACTCGGTCCAACAAGTCCGTGTCTTTCCTGTGACGAAGGCCCCAGAGCTGGACACAGTACTGCACGTGGGGTCTCACAAGAACAGAGTAGAGGGGCAGAATCACCTCCCTTGACCTGCTGCCACACTTTGATGCAGCCCAGGATATGGCTGGCCTTATGGACTGTGAGTGTACACTGTCAGCCTACGTTGAGCTTTTCATTCACCAATACCCCCAGATCCTTCTCAGCGGGACTGCTCTCAATCCCTTCATCCTCCAGCCTGTATTTGTGCTTGGGGCTGCCCTGACTCAGGTGCAGGACCCTGCACTTGGCCTTGTTGAACCTCATGAGGTTCACAAAGGCCCCATTTCTCAAGCTCGTCCAGGTCCTTGGCATCAGAATGAGCAGCCTGAGTTTACCTGTATTTTACCAGACTTGCTTCAGAACGATTAAACACAGTCAAGGGAAAGGGAAGAACACAAATAAACATGTTAATTATTCCTTGTAAAGGGAGCAACTGATGTTTTGATAATAAATGTTGCTAATGGGTTATGAGGACATTTGCCACAGCTCACAAAGACTATTCATAAAAACCAATCTAAAGCAATTTATCTATGAAAGAATTTATCCAAACCAATAAACACTACAATCAATGAACATACCTGTAACAATAAACATCCACATGCATTTCACAAGGGAATTATATTTTTGTTGTATTCTTTCACTACTTTAAGGACTTGGGGAAAAATATCTATACTTCCTTGTAGTATCTAACTTCAATCCTCCACAATTTGATGGGATATTACACGGTCACCACATTAACCTTCGGACCTCTTCTAAATGGAGACACACTCCATCAAATATGCACAAAAACTGACTATTAGATTAATAGTCTAATGTCCTATTACTGTACTTCAGCCACCATTTGCAGATACTGGTCTTGGCACTTCAGCTTTCATCAGTAAGTCCAAAACTGAGTAGGTATCAACATTTAGTAAGAAAGCCCTTTAAAATGACATGAAAAAGGTTTCCAGTGGTTTTGCTTTTTTTAATAAATGCAATATGAATTAGTCACATGTAAAAGTCACAGAAACCAGTCCAATTCTTTACAAGGAAATTGCATATAGCTAAAAAAAATTTCCTGCAAGAGTTTCTTCACACTAGCTCAGCCAATTACTGCAGCAAGTTTGCATATTAAATTATTTGTGTTAAGAAGCAGCAGTGTGTCAGTCCCACTGCTTTACAAACTGTATAAATACACACAGCATACTCTCCGTACGACTCTTAGCAGACATAAGAAGAGATGCAAGAGAAAAATTAATGAAGATAAGGTAAAAACTTAAAGATTAAATAGCATTAGGAACAGAAGGCTACTGAGTAAGGGCAAATAGGTTTTAGTAATAGACAAAGCAAAAATAAGCAGTCCTTCAAACTGACATGTACAAACGAATCATGTATTCAAACCATAATTCAAATACTGCACTACACATCTCAAAGTTTTTTTTTGTAAAACAACTCTAGTCAAAAATTAATTTATACATGATTTCAATTCAACCACCTTACAGAATTTAACTTGATCTTGTAAGCATTAATTCAAGTTTTAAACATGAAATTTTAAACTTTTTAAAGATATTATTGCAGACTGATACCTACTTCTTCTGAGTACACAATATCGCAAAATAGTGAGGAAGTAAAAAAAAAAAGAGAATTCTTTTTTAATCTTAGTAACTTTGACATCTGCCCAGCGCAATGGTTTCTCTTCCACACCTTGCAGTCTTGTACAAAAACGCTGCAAAATACCAGGAAAAAGAGCTGATAATTTTAACTCTTCTTTCACCGTATGAATGCAACTAATATTTCAGTCAATTAAACCTAATCTTCTTAGCCTATGAAATGATTATCAGTTATGTAACTAATGATGTCTAATTTTAGTTTATGTTTCTATTTTTGTTGAAGATCTGGGAGAATGGCATAGAGCGGAGAAACACTGTCGGAAGAAAGCACTGAAAGTAAGATTCAACAAATATTCTATTCTTCAGTATGCAGAGAACTAAGCACACTGAAAACAGCTCTATTAACAGCTGCAATTTTGATTAAAGCAGCAAAGACCTAATTAAAAAAAAGTCACCAATTTTTTTTAGATGGATCACAACAGAAGATAAATGAAACTTAATTTTGCACTGCTAGACAGAACTGAAAATATTAAGTCTCAGAATTATTTTAGTTTAAAAGTAGAGGAGATGCTGAGTGAACTACTTAGAAGAACGGAAAGCCACTTTGTTACAAACACAGACAACTGAGCAAACAGACTTGCCTACTGAAGCAATAAAACAAGAAAATGTTTCACTAATGTGTATTTCTCAGATATGTACTACCTTAATATCTCAGGTATACTGTCTCAGGACAACATATTAAAGTCACTTCTACCCTTTCAAAACAGCCTTTTCACTCAAGCTATTTAACCTAGTAGCCTCTAAGAGAGAAAATCCCAAACACGTAAGAACAATGACCTTTTGCCACCATGTATAAGAAGATCATTCACAGGGGCACGAACCTTATTTCAGACTGAGACTTCTGGGAAAAATGAAAGATCTCTGCTTTAAAATTCAACTATGCCAAGACCCTTTACTAATCTTCATTTACTTAATTACATCTGGAATACTACAGAACTTTTCAACATGAAAGCAAAAAAGTTAAACTAAAATCTATTCCATTGTTTTTTCTGTGATTTAGTGTTTACTGATTTTGCTTAAACTAATCTATAGCTTAATTATAAAACTATACATAATTATATATATTATATTTCATATATATTATAAAGCTATATATATATATATAGTGCATAACAAAAAAAAATATTCCAAAAACATAGAGAGAATTCACTTATAGTTGTACTGCACAGATTCATATATTTACAAGATGACCAGATTTTCTGAAAACGATCAACTGGATCATTACAGAACCTGGGGGGGGGGGGAGAATAGAAATATATACCTAAAAATGTCACAGTAATAAAAAAGAAGAGAGCTATAAAATAACGCTGTCAAAATTCTCACCAGTTATGCTAACTGAGTTTTCTTAGTCCTTATCCATGATTATTTCATTAGTTTTCAGGTTAAAAGGCCTCCAGTAATACAATAACAGAACACTGACAGTCACTGTAACCACTATCAAAAATAAAGAACAAGGAGTTGAAACACAAATAGCTTCTGGACTAGAAGTTCATTTGGTTATTGTGGATTGTCTTCAAAAACAAGGGGGGAAGGGGGAAGGGGAAAAGCACCAAAGCAATCTACCAGTTAAGAAGCAACCAGAGCAAAATATGAGGTTTGATTTTTATAGGTAAAATTACTTATTCTTTGGCATGCGTGCTACTTTTTCATTCACTGGTTACCAATTATAATTACAGCAACCTGTAGCTTACAGGAAGAAATCCATATAACGTTTTCTGAGAAGCATAATCAATTTAATTTCATTTTTTAATGGCTCCTTTCACTTGGCTTCGTTCTAAGATCTCACATGGGCCTACACTGTCAGGAGACAAACGAGAACATCCCAAGACACGAGAACTCTTTATATAAAGCCCCTCATAAAAGGAAAAAAAAAAAATTATCTCATCTGTGGCACAAGTCCAGCTTCTTTCCTAAGATCTGGTAGCTAATTTCCATTCCTGGGGTGGATTGTGAGCTCTTCCAACGCCTCTGCAATCTCAATTCTAAGGATACTGCTTTTCTCGTCAACAACCCTAAAACTGTATTTCCTACAATTTTCTCAGGTCCTTAAAATAGAGGGAACCCTGCCTGCCTAAATTTCACGGTTCCAATCCCAGAATTTAAAAAGAAGGAATGTCACTTAGGCTGTCTTTTTTCTTAGTCATCACTTATATGACTTCATTGCTCTGTAGCTGCATGGTGTTGGGGGCCTCAGGAACCACAATAGCTCACAGTGACTTTTTGCCTTACTCTTAAAATACAGTTTTCCAGTTGAGAAGCTCTATCAAAGGCACCGCTCAATTATTGTAGCCAGGACTCAAAAAGGTCAGAAAACAGTATGCTGTTAACACATTTCCCTGCCTTTAGTAGTGCAGTTTTCTGTAAGAAGGGAGCAGGATACAAATGCTTAAACCTTCAGAAAGTGCTAAGATACTGTCCCCAGTCCATAAGGCAGGGGAGAGGGAAGGAAGAAGAAATTAGAGAAATAGTATGGTATGGCCAGTCGGTCAGTAGGCCAACAGCAAAGCTCTGAACAGAACTTCTAGCCCTTGGACAGTCCTGTGCTGACATTATTCATTAAGCTGTACTGGTTCCAAACACCAACATGCAATACAGACTATTTACACTAGCAGTTTCTCATTAATCGCAAAAAAATTTTTTACACCTATGTATAGGTATGCACATATGTGTACACACACAGACACATTTATTCTTAGTAACAGATCTGCTCTGTTCCTAATCTGCAACTTCAGTGAAACATCAGAAAACAGAGAAAGGCTGAAGGCTGTTACATAAACCAATTGGGTTGAATAGAAACCATCTCCCCTGAAGATTCAGTTCCCTTTCTGAATGCTTTGCTCACTGGTTACAAGGGGAAGAGAAAACCAAAAGTCATTAAACACACAGCAGATGAAATCCGAAGCAATCAATACTACACCAACAGCAAAAGAAACAAGCTGCTGAATAATTATCTCCTCAAAGAATTCTAGAACTATTATTAAAACAAAAGTTGGAGATTATTTTTTTCCCCTGGATAGAAAGTGGATGAACCCTTACCTCAGCTGAAGTGAGATGAATAGGAGACCACAAACATCGCTTATTTCCTCTCTTCCAACACTTACCTTTTGGGTTATACCCTCTACTGTGGTAAAACGACCACCTAACAGTGCTGTTGCCGTCACAGACCCTTTTACACATGTTCTGTCTTTCCCTGCCAAATCCTGCAGCAAATCCTTCCACTGATTCTCACAGACATCGAGTCAGGCTGCAATTATGCCTCCATTAACCACTGTATGTCATCTCATCTCAAAGTAAACAATTCCTGAAAAGTCATCCCTCCTGCCAGACAAATGGGCACTAAGTTCACTGTGATTTGTAAGTACTGCCCCCACCTCCACGTGTGCTCCATGCTACTTGCAGTACTAAGCTTTCCTGATCTTTTTTCACATACTGGTATTAAACTATCTCAACTTCAACTGTACATTATCAGATCTTACGAAATCTAGAAAGGGCAGAGTCAAAACAACTAGAGCTGTTATAAGATCACCACTCCAAAATGTGAAAACCCTGACAGATTTTAGATGAGTAAGAAAACAGCTACTTACTGGTTTCGGCATTTTTCTTGTTTTCTTTAGTCTCTTGTCCACTTAAGTCTTCTACAAACTCTTTGTCCCCTTCTGCCAAAAACAAAATTAAAAGTGTTGTTTTTAAATTAATCAAAACAGAGTTCATGTACATCACAGCAAAGAGTATGAATTCCAAAGCAGTTGCTCTACATGTACAAAATATACTTTTCACTAGATGATATAAAAAGCAATTAAATTAGCCAGTACCAAAATCTACAGGTTTCTAAGCAGTAACCTCCTTTCTATTTTTTGTAGAATATTAATCCACTGATGTCAGAATAAAGAGACAACAGTTCCCCAAGTGACACAAATTATTTTTAAAACTTTTTATATCAGACATCTTCCAATATAAGAACCATTAACGTTATTTACAAGGAAGCAAAATTTGTACAAGGAACTCCAAAGCTGCAATTTAATCTGTCAACTCCAGTCAAACTTGAAACATCATGAAAACAAAGAAAATCCAAAATTTTAAAGCATAAAAACTATTTCATGTATATAAAATCATCTGTTTTCCTCAGTGAAGGAATGATATGGTTATTTTCCCGAATGAAGAGAAATGCAAGTACACCCTCCCAGTAAAAGAAAAAAAGAAAATCTGCTCTGCTTAAAATATATTTTTCTTTTTTTTTTTCTTCTTTTTAAAGCAGAAAGGCTGTAAGTTATATCTACATGGTAATGGAAGTGTTCACTATTGTGTTCTGTTCCAAAAAAGTTTTATGCCTTGAAAAAAAAAAAAAAAAAACAACTTGCAATGTTATCGATACATATCGCCCTGCCTCCGTTTCAATCCACTCTAACTCAGCTAGTCACCTTCTTGCACACTGTTAAAGTAATGACTTCCATGAATCAGTCCTGCTGCTGATCTGCAAAGAGTACAAGAATGCCACTGCCTTCAAAAATATTAACTGGAATTACATTTGTACTAAAAAAAATTAAATACTCAGAACAATACAAGATGCCAGTATTATAACTCCATGACTGCATCAGGTGAATAAAATATTCAGAAGTGCTTAATAAAAATATATAAGGAGAAAAGCAGAATGTTTAGAGTAATTCATTTATCAAAAGCAAACTTTTGTACAAATGGCTTCTCATTCATAAAGAAAAATGCAAATATAAAGTATTGTTATATGTATTTACAAAAGAAGGTCTTTTTCCTTGCTTCTTTGCAATAAAAAATACAGTAGACATCAGAAAAATTTGCACAGCAACGTAAGCTGCAGTAGCATTTCATTTTTGTTTCTTCTTCTAATCTGCAGAGATATGTTTGAAAAGAGGGACTGGACAAAAAAGAAAGGATGAAAACAGAATTTAAGAAGCATCAATGTTGCTGGCTGGTAAAGAAAAATGACTGTTAAGACTAAAGATTACAGAAAGAGACATCTAATGGTATAACGCAGATAAGGAACAAATTTTGTTTCATGAAAAATCAGCCTGAAAAAATTAAAACTGTGTCTTTAAGTTATATTCATCATGATATAATTAATGTAGCACAACTATAAAGGTCTAATACTATGTTTGCACAGCATAAAGAGAATTACATTCCAGTATATTATTTTTTTAATTACAGAAGACATTCTAAAGCATTGCACAGTATCAGTCAGACTACTCTTCTAAGATATTGTTGAATATATTGTGGAAAAATAGGAATACAATTTTCTGCAATTTCCCTCCCCCCTCTTTTTTTTAACCAAAAAAGCTTGGGGGGGAAGGTGAGGGGAATAAAAAAGGGTGCTTACAACCCTGTTTTTTGATAAAATTTTATAGCACATTTCCAGTTCACAGAAGAGATTGCTCTCTCTTCTCCCTGCTTTCCCAAATGTACTCCTCAAAAAAAAAAAAAAAAAAAAAGAAAAAAAATCAAAAGAGCAGTAAAAAGCAAAACAAGCTTGGCTCTAATATCTGCTAACAGCAAGTAGGATTTTGAGCTGTAGTAATCCCTGTGTTCACCTTTTTGACAGTAGAGGCTCACTGCTTGCAAAACTGAAGGCAAATTGAAGCCCTAGAGTTAAACTCAGTTAATTAACAATGCAAAAGCTAAATTAGATTCTCATCCACCATTTTATAAGTGTGCCAACTCAACAGTACTAAAAGGAACAGAAAGCAGCACAACTATTTTCATATGCTTATGGTTATATTGGCACTGAAAAGAAAGGGTATGGTAAGATGACTGACTGGTAAGTCAGTCCAGTCTGCAGGAGACAAATGAGAGCATATGGCACAAGGCGGAGATCTGTGTTAACAACTGATTACTTTCTGAGGTCTTTCCAAGAAAGACCATGTCTATCACCTTCTAAAACGACTGTCATAACCTCGTATGTTTTATCACTGCAAATTTTTCCATAAATACATCCCAACCTTTTGCTTTGGGTTTTATCCAAAAATTTTGTTAAACTACTATCAACCAACCCTAAATTACTTATTTGAAAACATATTTTAAAACCTTAAGGTAATTTTTAAAATCAGAAACACGACTACACAGTTTTATAGGATAATGCTACCTCATTAAATCACAATTGGTAGATATGTAATTTAGATGAGTTTACAGAATTAACTTTATTGTTCATATGCAATAAAACAAAGCTATCAGCTAAAAGTAAGAATCCTCTTGTGCAAAACTCAATAAAAATGAAGTTCCACTGTTAGCCCCGCAGATCTTGAGGGTCTGACAAATTATCACAGTACACAGGCAACAGAAGGGGAAAAAAAAAAAACCCATACAACTCTATGCAAAACAAATCATAGCCAAGGTATTTATTGTTGAAGTGTTTGCTGTAGTATCTTTTACAAGAGTAAAAAAAAAAAAGAAAAACTCTATCATTTCTTTAAAAAAGGGAAAGAAATTTAATAAATTTAGAGCCAACCATGCTGAACTTGTTTCTAGTTCAGATCGTAAAGTCCTTGTGCCATATTATCAGATAGAAAAAAAACCCAACAAAACCAAACTCAACTGATAGAGTCCACAACTTAAATTCACAGACCACTGTTTCCATTTTTTACATAATGCAAAAACCAGACTGTGTCTTTATGTTTCCATACTCAAAATGTTATGCAATTTCAAAACAGCATATTCACACAAAAGCAGTGTAACCAAGTAATACATCTATGTAAAAAGACGTTCAGAATCTTAAAATTGTGCAAAAATTGAAATCAAGTAAGCACTGAATAGAAAAATAACACCCTATCTTTCCCAATTATTGGCAGCAGCTAACATTAACAAAACAAAACAAACACAAGGAAAATATTTGGCCAAAAGAAACCAAAAATCACTGCCAGGCAAAATACTGTGCATCGCCACTATTATTACTGGAGTGGGAGTTCACTTCTGCTACTTATGCGTTTCCAATAAATTTATATTTAGTGGATGCAACCGTATCAGTTTTACTAAATTTTTATCTTTGAAACAATTAATTACTTCCATTTACTTTTATCTTAACACTCATGTGAAATGGCATTGCAAATAGGGAGGAGACAAAAAAAAACCCAGCCAACTGGGATTGGGAACGAGATCCCTGTCGTTTCCGGCATTCTGAAACCAACTTGTGACCTACTAGACATAAAGGCTCATCACTTTGGCATTTCAGTTCCCAAAGGTGCCTCTTCCAAGTCAGCATTAGCAGGGTTGTGACTTTGCAGAGCTCCTACTGCTACAACACTCCAGCCCTCAAGACCTTCACAGCACAGGCAGTAATCTGGACTCTGGACCAAAACACCAGCAGGCTTCACATCACAAACAAACAAAAAGTCATCCAGAACTTCAAGAATTCTCTTGAAATGAAGAACTGTGATTGCAATTCATTTCACAAGGCAGTTAGGATTTTTAAATCAGTATCATCCATGTTTCCAGTTATGCCGCAGAAGCCAACAAATAACGCAATTGTTGAAAGATGACAAAGAAAGCTTTCTTCAGAAAATGATGGTGCATAAATGCTCGATGCCAAAATTCTGTCTAATAATTTATGCAGCAGCTGTTTTCAAAAGAAACATTCATACACACAACTATGGGTCTGAGGTCAGGTGAGGATGGGATAGGAGGCAGAAGGCTTGAGCAGGACGCATGGCTGGCAGAGAACCAACCCTCAAAAGCAGGATCCCTATCTGACAGCTTAGGACCTTCTCTCAGAGGCAGTCTCTTCAGCAGTGTAGCTCCTAAGCTCTAGCAAGAAGTTCATCATCTATTTTCTTACACACAGACAGCAGAGACTACAGAGCTTTAGCCACAGCAATACAACTAACTAATTTATTTACAGAAACTTACTTAAAATTAATATACTTTTTTTTGTTTCAAAGTCCTATGCCATTCTATTTTTTGTGATACCTAAAAGTCTTAGCTCTCTGGGGAGGCAGCAATAGGCAACTTACAGGCCACTGTACCTGACTAACTGGTCTCTGCTTTCTACAAAAACGCCTCTCTGCTCCAAAGCAGCCTGTGTGAATGCCTGCAGGGCAATCATCTTTTACACTAACAGCTCCCTAATGACACACTTGCTGCAGTCCAATAAAGAAATTCATTCGCCACAGACTTTACTTCTGCATACATCTTTTTCAGACAGACAGAGAGGTTGTCTACAAAATCGTCTGCGATGTAAGCAGACCTAAGGGGGGAACCAAAACAAGCCATGTATCTCACAAAAAAAGGGGGAGGGGGGGAGAAAAATAGGAGCTGAATTCTATAACTAATATGTAATAATTGAAATTTTACCACTGCTGGATATCACACACAGAGTATTATATAGCAACGTGGTTTTTTTTTCAGTACAGTATCTTTCCCTTCCTAAAACCACCATTTCCCCCAATCCTCCCTTCCCCAAAATACTTGAGATAGACTTGCTGTCTTTCTCAAAAATAATTGCAATGTAACCAGTACAACTGTTGTGCATTAAATGTATTTATAGTTAAATATATTTTGAAGAGTGAAGTGTTTCTCCCAAATTGGAGTTCCTGAGAACTTCAGAAGTACCAATGAAAATCTGGCAGCTGCCAACACGGTAGTTAACAAAAAGCAACACAGACCAGCCAAAGAATATTCGTGCAATACTTGCAGTTTTACCAGTTAATAAACTGGTATGCTATAGATGTGCTATACAATTTACATACAGCTTATATTTATTAAGTTTAGTAAACCTACTTCAAAATTTAGCTTCAAAGTACCCACAATTGCTCTATTTGAAACAACTCCAAGGTTTTGAAGAGTCCTACAATGATGGGATGGCCAATCTTCCCATGTACATCTGTACAAGGGAAAATGGAAATTAAGAAGCATGACTGATGCACATGCTCTGTTGTTTCAAGGTGAAGTAAACCTGTATCTAAAAATACAGTTAGCAAAGAATTATGACATAACCAAAATTCTGGGTATATCCCATTTCAAAACCAGGTATTATATTTTCTGAATAACGCTATTAAGTATTTCAGAATTAGTTCCACAAAACAAAGAAAACTTATGAACTGGCCACTCGCATGAGTCTCCATATACACTAGCTAGAGTTCTTAAATGGAAATGTTCTACTGTAGAGATTATTAACACTCTTTTTGGGCCAATGTAATATTTGTTTTTCCTCCTACTACATGACTTGAAGGTTTCATTTCACAGAGTGATTAATAAAAGTCTAAAGCAGACAGGAAAAAAAGTTTTTAAATCCAAAGCACAAAGCTAAGGATTAGCCTACTGGTAAAGTTACCCCACGGATGCAGCCCTTCAATGTTGAAAAGAGTTTACCTAGGCCCCTTCAGCTCTGGAGTAAACTCGCTGAGCATGCAAGACGCACTGAGTGCTGCTTTAATGGATCAGTATCTTTCAACAATCAGGACTTTCTTCAGAAGTTTGTATAAAGCTTTGTTTACATTTACAGACTTGAAAATCCTCCCTTTCCTCTACTCCCACAGACTCTTAATGAAATACAAAGTGATAGGACAGCTTTGATGTATATAACCCATCCAATAGAAAGAAGTAATACCTTAAACAACTTCCCTCTTCGCCCCTGCCAACAGAAGTACCCCTTCTCAAGAAGATGAGCAAGGCTGTTGAAGAAAAAAGGCCGTACACCTATCCTGGAGGTGGCTAAAGCAACCTTCTTTACCAGGAACTGCCTTCTAATATCATAGCCTCTTACACTTCTTACCCTCCTCATTTTGCATCTTGTAGATGGATCCATATTCTCACTTTCTTTATGGCTTTACCTAATTTTATGTGAACCAACTTTTGCTTTTTTTTTTTCTGGCAGCTCTTTTATCATCAAGCCCTGCAATGCTCTCTACTGCAATGGCAGAAATAGTCAGTCCAGAACTCTTTCTGTTGTCTCTACAATCGCTTTTACACCATTTCTTGCAGTCAACATGCAAGGAAAACTCTCTGGACAGCTCCTGACATGTCACACCATGTCATTTTCCGGGTGTTTTCTAAAGCTGTTTGTTGTACTTTTGATCTCTTGTCTCCCAACCCTGATGGAAGAGCTGTGTCACTTCAGCACAAAGCTTGGAAACATGCCACTGTCTTGCAATTGCCATTTGCTGGGAAGTTGCTTATCTGGGAACATTGCACTGATGTGCAGTTTATTTTTCTCACAGCCCCTCTTATGCTAAATCAATAGATCAACAAAGGCCAGTCTTATAATTCAAAAAAGTTACTACTTGTCTCTTATCTTTAACGATCAAAAAACTACCTCATCACAGCAGCCGTAATTTTATGGTATACAATCTTCCCTCACAACGCACATTGCTCAGCTGCATTGTGCCAATACACTGTACAAGAGCTGACAGCAACAACGGTATTTCTACGGTCTTCTGAATACGTGAAATGCTGTGCAGGCAGATGCATCCTCAAAACGTTTCTGTGACACAAACACAATGACAAGCATCTCTGATGAAAACAAAACAGAGTAAGAATCAGAGACATGTCTAAGGCCTGACACAAACCACTCACAGAGACAGAATTAATTAAAACTCAGAATTACAACTCCCATAACTCAGTTAAAAAAAAAAGAAATCTTTTTAAAAGCCTGTAACAGAAAGAGGAACGTGAAATACTTGTCTAGGGTGCTACATAGACTGGAAAAGACAGCTTAATAGCACCTTACAATTGATGTGATTAGTTGTGTTGGCATAGAGTCCAAAGAGTTGGGTTTTTTTTCACCTTTGAATTAAGAAAACTGACAAAAGAGAAATGAATTCCACAAAGTTGAAACTAAAACCCCTTATCTGCACTAGACTTTAAGCGGCAAGGTTAATTACAAATGCCCACGACTTGTGCAAAACGTTAATCCATTCAAAAAAAAAACAATGCACAAAGGCTCATTCAGGGCCGCTGTGCCCATTACGTCGGTCAGTATTTAAGCACTCTAAAAACGTGCATTTGTTGAAAACAATAGACAGCAACAGATGCTCCACAGCACTTGTTTATGAAGTAATTCCTTATTATTCCTCCACACCGCCACAGTCAGCTGGCCGACCCGACTGCCACATGTCTACGGTAACCTCCAGAGCCGCGACGCCCGGGGACATGAATAATGCAGCGGGGGCTGCGCGGCCCGGGCGGGCCGAGGCCGCGCTCCCGGGGCTTCCCCAACAAAGCGCCCGCCCGCCTGCCGCCCCCTCCGCGGCGGCTGAGCTCGGCGAGCCGGGCCCCCCTCACAAGCGGCGGCGCCCGTTCCGCCCCCGGACAGGAGCGGCGCGATGCCACATCCCCGCAACAAGTCACCCCGCTCCCCGCCCCCCAGGAGCTGCGGGCGGGCTCCCGCCTGAAGCAGCCGCCAGCGCGGCGGGGGAGCGGGCCCCCACAGCCGCGGCCCGCCGCCCCCGCTCTGTCCTCCGGGGCGCCGCGGCAGGGGAGTCCCCACCCCAGCCCCTACTGACAGCCGCCCGCGCCGCCCCCGCCTCAGCGCCCCACCGCTGCCGCCCCCCGCACCCCCGCTTCGCCTCACCTCACCTGAGGCTCCGCTCCCCGCGAGCGGGGCGGGGGGGCACGAGACCCCGAGGTCGGGCGCTTGGGCGCGGTGCTCTCCGCTCCTCCTGGGGCAGGGTGGTGTCGTGGCCCCCCCACCCCTCCGCCGCCGCAGCGGGGCAGGAGGCGCTGCGGGGCCGCCCCGTTGCCGCTCGCGGCGCCGCCAGGGACGAGGCGCCAAGCGCGGCGGCGGCTGACAGCTCCGCAATATGGCGGCGTCCGCCGCCGTTCAGATTTCCCCCCCTCCCCCCGCCCCCCCATCAGATGCTGCTCCTGCGCCCGCAACTGGGCATGCGCCGCGCGGCCGGGCATGCGCCTCAGGCGGCGCGAAGCCGCTGCCCGTAGTGCTGGCGCTGGTGGAGGGGCTGGCAGCGCGGGCGGCTCGGCGGGCGCGGAAGGAGTTGCGCACAGCTGTGGCGCAAACGGCGGTGCTGCGGCTCTTAGGGGGCGGCCGGAGTTCCCGCTGGGGGGACACGGAGGGCGAGGGACGGGGGTCCTGTGGGGGGATGGCGGTTGCCCCGAGGCTCGCCACAGCAGGTAGCGCTCTGTGGCCCCTTTGGAGGGAGCGTCCTGCGCGTTCGGGCTGAGCTGGTGCTCGGAGTGCCCCGCGGAAACGCGGGGAGGCCAGCTCTGCCCGCCCGTGTGTGCTTGTAATCGCTGCGGGGCTGTAAAGCTGCCCTCCGACAACTTTTCGCTCTCGTGAGCGAGGGGAAGATGAGCAAGAGCGCAACTGGGCAGCCGGGTCTGAGGGCAGGCGGGAAAAGAAGGTGTCGGTGAAGTCTGAGCCAGGCGGGGGGCGGCGGGGGTGTTTCCCGTCCCGGACACGCCGTGCCTTCCGTTTGGCCGCGGAGAAGGCGGCAGGGGTGTGTTTCAGGGCCCTGTGGGCGCGGCCGGGGCGCGGTGGCGGTGCGGGTGTTGGGGCAGATAGGGTGGCACCGAGCGGGCCGTGGCACCGGGCGGGGGGAGGCAGCGGGGCTCGGGGC
>JAOXNO010000001.1:192294741-192330553 GCA_028565335.1 Limnodromus scolopaceus | reverse complement strand
AAAAAAGCAAAAGTTGGTTCACATAAAATTAGGTAAAGCCATAAAGAAAGTGAGAATATGGATCCATCTACAAGATGAGGAGGGTAAGAAGTGTAAGAGGCTATGATATTAGAAGGCAGTTCCTGGTAAAGAAGATTGCTTTAGCCACTGCTAAGTGTGGGATCACACTCTTTTTTTTTTTTTTTTTTTCATATTTTCATTTTTGTCCTACACAATCCCAATGGAGATGGAAAAGAAAACAGCAGTAAGGACAATCCTGAAGGACAGAGAGGTTGAGGCACTCCCAGCCCCCTCTGTGCTTTTGCAGTTTATTTTTGTTTGCAAGGAAGTGAAGGTGCTCCCCCAGCTCGGTGGCAACATAGCCAGGGAGGCCAAACAGCAAAGCTCAGTGCAAAGGGATCCACTTGAGCTACCAACTCTGAGTCATGCAGCTGCTATTAATACACCTCGCCCTCCGGCTGTCTGATAAAGAGAGAAAGGTTGGGGGAAAGAGCTAAGAGGAGTTTTCAATTAAAGCTGCTTCAAAAAGAATAATAACATTTTAGGATGAATGGGAGCTGGGGAGAAGGGGAAGGAGAGGAGAGCAGCCTGGCAAACAACTAGGAATAATCTCCTAGAGAATATGTGGGAGCCTCATGGGCTAAATTTTGGGTTTTTAATTTGTTTGGACAAAATTTAAAGAAGATTCCAATAAACTAGATGACTACATAATACAAACTATGATGAAATTAAACTGAATTATAAGTGCCTGAGTCTAATTGCTTTTTCTAGAGGCATTTAATGAGTTTAATCTGTGATGATTTTAGGCATTTTATTGTGTATTTCAAACAGCCCTTTCTCTCACAGTCATCACCACAAAACCTGAATATCTCAGTCTATTAAAGGTACGTTCAGTTTCCTCCCATGGGCTAACATTTCAGTTCCAACTTTGTTTATGCCTTTTTGCTCCAAGGAAGAAATGACTGTGGCTAATTCCTCCTCTCTGTTGTTCTTCATCGGGAAGAACACCCTGGATTGAAAGAGAATATTTTGCAGTACATTAAACTTCTGAAGTGTCTTGCAGCCTCTGCAGATACATAGTTCCTCTGCCATCAATACGCAACGTACTCTTCCCTGTTCAGATGGCCTTTTTCTGCAGGTCAGAATAAGATCCAAGAGAAATGGAGGGAAAAAAAAAAAAAGGAAAACCAAACCTTGTTTCATTCAGTCCGTAAAGAAATTGTCTATGATTCAGCGCAATGCACCGATAAAATGTGTTTGCTTTAGGTGACTGAATTAGAGGCTCGCTTGTCTTCCAAAACAGTCCATTGTGAACTGGCTCAGATATAGGAGTATCGCGCTAGGGCATGGTTTCTTTGCTAGCATTGATAGCATGTGGAAGAAAGTTCCTTTCAATTTGTGCATTATCACTGTCAGATATGCTTTATCTCTTATCCTGTTACATGAAGAATATTATTGCTTAAAAATGTCAAGGTAAATAATAGTCTTATCTTCCTTGTCAACAGTATAATGTGGTTTTCTTCTCACCTTGCTTCCTTAACAAGGTGTAAAATTGCAGTTTGTCTGATAAAGCAGGGCAGTAAAAACAAAAGTGTAGTTAGAGATCGTATTCTTTTTAGCCATGAAACTGAAACTACAGAAAGAACTACAGGCAATAAAGAGAGCTTTCAGATACCCATATCAGCTTAAGTTACACAGTTCTTTAAGAGGTAGGTTATAAAGATAAAGTTAATGATAAGAATGCTGTAACTGCAAGATACAAAATTCTGTCTTCCATCAGTATTGCTGTACAGAATACAGCTCCTCATTAAAACAAAAAAACAAACAAAACATTTTAAATTTTCATTGCACTATCTGAGGAATCAATCCTAGAATCGATTTTGAAAGATTTCTGGGCCAGTGCTTTTGTTCGGTGCACCTGCTACAGCATAAAGTGTTAGTCAGTGAGGACCCAGTTGTATGTTAGAGTCTACTTATATTAAAGCTAAATGTACAATTCAAGGGGCATTTACTGGACAAGGCATTTTGGAAAAGAGAACTAAGAAAAAAATCCCCTTGAGGAATTTCTGATTTTTTTTTGCATGTTTTTTTGCAATGGTATGCAGCACACCTTTACTTTATCCTCTAGTTCAACAAAGATTTATGCCATCAGCTGGGACCGATGTGTAGTTTTGCCTGTGCCATGCCCCTAACGTGAAAAGTTATACATGGACTTAGCCTACAAGCCTGGAAGGTAGCCACTCCGTCTGGGAATATTTATGTCTATGACTCAACACACACATACTCATCTATTAGTCTGTTTACAGGAGCAGACCTTAGTCTAAAATTATTGCAGGGTCATTTTACTATTACTAATTGGATGGTCTAAAACCAAATTGTTTATTCTTTTGTTAATATTTGAATAACAATAATAGGATATGTCACCTTAATGGACATGGATTGTATTTGTTTTTCCAACAAGTACGTTAGATTGCCTTTTAAAGTCTTTGCTAGAAATAAAGGGAATTGAAAGAATTTTGTGGTCATTAGATGAATCCAATTCACGGATATTTTAAATATTTGGTGAAGTTACAGTAAGTGTCTGAAGTAGTTGTTTTTATGTATGTTGTTAAATTTGTCTGTCATTTAAAATTAAATTTATCTAATTTCAAAAGGTATTTTTCATGCATTATTAAAATACCAGATTTCAATAAAAATAAAAGGGTTCCAGTAGCAACACTGAGCATTCCAAGTTGCCTTTATTGTGTGCATATATATAGTCTCAGCTTTGATCAGGTTCAAAAGGCAAAATATGGTGTGACTCCGGAGGGATTCGTCCCTTTTCTTCTGAAATATCACAGCTCACTTAGGTGTCCTTCAGTGCCACCATCCTGCAATTGGCAGCACTTCAGGGACCTCAGCTCCAAGGGAAGGTGTGAGGGAGTCCAGGTTTCTTCAGCTAGATGTTCCCCTGCACGAGTGTTGCGATGAGGGAGGAGAACCTCAGCCTGCAAAAAAACTAACATGGAAGGGGGATTCTCACTCCTTCAAGGACATGCAGGAAACAGAAAGGATAAACCAGGACCCCAAAGCCTGATCAAAACATCTGAAAAGCAGTGGTCAGGATAATCTGCTGTGTTGGCAGCTGGCTCTGTGTCAGGCCGTTCTACCTTTTGTTTTAATAACTCAGCCCAAGAGGCAAAGCCTCTGACGTTGATGTTGAAAGCGGCTGCCCAGCAGGCACCTTTACTGTTGAAAATCTGTAAGGTTGTTTGCAAAAGTGTTGACGGTCTCTCACACACGACCTCTCCCGGCGACATGGTTTTGGTTTTCTTTTAGGTACTTAGTCTCTGGTACTGCAGCAAAGCTACCACAGCGGTGTCAGCCTATCTCAGAGCAAAATTCTAATTCCTTTGCTGCTCAAGACTGGAAGTAGCAAAATGACTTTGTAGAGGAGTGTGTTTATTTAACAGTGTCAAATATGGATCTTAACAATTCGTTCCAAGTGAATCAGTATTTGTATTTCTGTGGTAATAATTTGCTAATTTAATTTTTGCACATAAAATATCTATTACACTGTCCTTATGTTCCATCTATTATTTCAACCACCGTTACCATTTTATTTGTTTTTTGTAACTGCTGGCAATTGCACAAGAGACAAGTTAACAAATTAAGCTGCTTTGCAATTAAGGTTGGGGCAAGCTGTCTGATCTCCTGTCTCCCAGATGGGACATATCTGCTCATGTCACTGCTCTTGTGTCACGTCACCCAAACATGCCTGCACTGACACATAAGGTTGTCATCTAACAGCTGACACGTCACTGCAGTTCCTGCTTCTGGCCACTTAATGTTTTTATCTCATTCATAGTTATAATTATTATGACAAGTGCAAGTTGTTCCACAGTGACAGCATTGTTTTTCTAGTGGCAGTGTTTATTTTAGTTATAATGTGGCTGTAGCTGGGTCACCTCCATAGCACTGGAGATCAAAGCCATTGATAACCATGGAGGTATTCACTTCAGCAAAATAATGTTAAGTATTTATAATGAAATAAAATAGGAGGTAAGGTATTAGGCAGAGATAAAGGCACCAATCCAGACAACAACTTTTTTGATTAAACTATTTTTGTGTATGAAAATATGGTTACCAAGCAATTGGATGGAAGTGTTTGAAAGCTTGAAAAATAAATACAACTGTTAGAGCCAAAGCAAATGGTTTTGTTTGTTGGTTAGTTGGTTGGGTTTTTTCCAAAGGCACATGCACATTGTTCTGAGATATAGCCATATAACTTTTTGAATAAGCAAAATCATATTAAAAATACAGCCATACAAAAATCATATTTAAAAAGTAGAGCTTTTTACTAGGAATCAGTCACTGAAATATTTTTAGGTCCTGACCCCTTCTAACGTTACTGCATTTACTTGCATCCTTATTAACAAGCAGAAATAAGCAAGACTGTGGAAGAAGTGTCAGCCACGTGCCCTTGTGGCTGAGAAGGCCAATGGCATCCTGGGGTGCATCAAGAAGACTGTGGCCAGCAGGTCGAAGGAGGTTATCTTCCCCATCTACTCTGCCCTGGTGAGGCCCCAAGTGGAGTACTGGGTCCAGTTCTGGGCTCCCCAGTTCAAGAAGGACAGGGAACTGCTGGAGAGGGTACAGGAAAGGGCTACAAAGATGATTAGGGGCCTAGAACATCTCCCTTACAAGGAAGGGCTGAGGGACTTGGGTCTTCATCTTGAGAAGAGAAGACTGAGGGGGGATCTGATCAACACCTATAAGTACTTAAAGGGTGGGTGTCAAGAGGATGAAGAGGATGTAGCCAGTCTTTTTTTCAGTGGTACCCAGTGACATGACAAGAGATAACAGGCACAAACTTGAACGTAAGAAGTTCAATCTAAGCATGAGGAGCAACCTCTTCACTTTGAGGGTGGCAGAGCACTGGAACAGGCTGCCTGGGGAGGTGGTGGAGTCTCCGTCTCTGGAGACATTCAAAACCCACCTGGACACGTTCCTGTGCAACCCGCTTTAGATGGACGTGCTCTGGCAGGAGGGTTGGACTACATGATCTCCAGAGGTCCCTCCCAACCCCATATCATTCTGTGATTCTGTGAAGAGTTACAACTTTTCAGCCAAATGTTCTCAAGCCTTCATTTTACCTCCCTTGTTCTACCAAAATGTCAAAACCTCAAAAGAGAAGTCCACCTTACCCCTCAGCTCTTTTCCAAACAGAGTGGCTGAGACTCCTCTTTTAAAAGGGGAATTTCCTGGAATATTTATATATATATTTAGAAAAAAAATTTAAAGGTGAAAATGTAAGTGGACTGTTCAGTTTTGTGTTTTCTGGTTGTTTTCAGCTAAACCCTGTGTAGCCCTTAATCATGGAACTGCTGAAAAAAACAATAGAAAAAAAAGTCCCAGCATGAACATCATGTAAAAAAGCAGAGACTGAAAACAGCTCCTCTCTCTATTTTAAACGTTATGCCTCCACTGAAATCACCAGCTTGTTTCAGAGTTAACCTGCTAGTACCAAGTACAAGGCTGTAAGTCCACAGGCATTCTGGGCTTCTGATGGAATTTAGGAACAGAAAAGGCTGAGCCGATATTAGCAAAAGCACCTTCCATTAAAACCAGCCACAGCTTTATCGCTGAAGTGGGCACCCCCATAGATTTATTTTTTTTTTTTTTTTCCATCTCACAAGTGCGGCAGGTGAGGAATGTGTGGAAGCACTTCAGCTGCAGAACTAGATTAAACTCATGGCTTCATCATCAGCACAACTACAAAGATGCAATTTGGAGTCTGGGAGGTAATTTAGCCTTAAGAGGGTACCTGCTCCTGCAGCAGTTACTATGTTGAAATCGAACCTTATCAGAACAAATCGCCCGCCATTGAGCTTCAGCAGAGAGAAGGGGAAAAGGCAAGATAATTCTACGACACTAAGAACTTCAGTGTGCTACTTCTCTAATTATGTTTTTAAAGGCTGCTCCTTTTTCATTTCACCGTGTATGAAGAAGGTCTGAAAGATTTAAGAGATTTTATTTGCCTTTAGAAAAAACAGTAAGATGCAGTCTTTGGCCATCCTTAAGGATACCTCAAAGGCAGCTGAAGGACCAAGTGGGCTAGAATATTACAAGAGTTGCGAAGCAATGAAATGTGATTAAATTGAAATGGGAAATTAGTTTGACTTAATCCCCCTAAGGGCCTGAACACTCCTAATGATTTTCTGTTACATGTCATTCATGAAATTCAGCAGTGAGCAGAGATTGAAAGGATGGCACAGAAGGATAGATTTGATGCTTCAAATGCTACTGACATTGAAATTATAAAATAGGTGAGTTGCTCCGTGCAACTAGACTGACTGAGGTTGTACATGGTTGGAAACAGAGCCCTGTAACTGACTGACCCGGTGACGCTGTGATTCTTTGCTGTGGCTGAGGCTCTCGAGAGTTCCGCTTGGTGTGGGTTTCCTGCTGACCTGAAGTGATGAGATCATTTAGTTAATCCTTCCCATCTGGGGATACCTCTGTGGTCTTTTTCTTCTTTCCTGATGGGTATTTATGCCTATAAATACTTAAAAGATGGGTGTCAGGAGGATGTGGCCAGTCTTTTTCCAGTGGTGCGCGGTGACAGCACAAGAGGTAATGGGCACAAACTTGAGTATAAGAAGCTCCACCTAAACATGAGGAGGAACTTCTTCACTTTGAGGGTGGCAGAGCACTGGAACAGGCTCCCAGAGAGGTGGTGTCTCTGTCTCTGGAGACATTCAAAACCCGCCTGGACACGTTCCTGTGCAACCTGCTCTAGGTGGACCTGCTTTGGCAGGAGGGTTGGACTAGATGATCTCCGGAGGTCCCTTCCAACCCCACATCATTCTGTGATTTATATGACATTTGTAGGATATTAATTTCTTCCAAGGTCCCTATCTTTGTTGCATTTGGTTGAAGTTGGCTAATAGGTTCTAGAGTTATCAAGTAAACTTGCACAGGGACCTAGTTTAATGATAAAAGGTGGGCTGAAAATAGTTATAAAATAGATCTGCTATGAAAGCAGAAAAAATACCAGTCCAAGTTGTTTATCTTGTTAAACAATGAACAATTTTTTCCTATATCCTCAACTAATGTTCAGACTAGACTGTAGATAACACGTTTTTAAGTTCAACATTTGGCATTAAAAGCTGCTTGCAGCCTACATTAAAACCAGCAGGTTTGGCTACTACTGCTTTGATCTGAAAGTTCAAAATTTTGTTACATCCTGGGGTTGATGAATTCTGGGAATAGTTTGAACATCTGTCTGAGATGTCCATCTTTGGAGTTTAATTAGATGAGATGAAGCATTCCTCTTGCTAAGACCTCTGGATTGTTTATTTTTTGCTCCTTTTAAACAAACTATGTTCCTTGCTGCCACTCAGCAGATCAAGAGGAGAGTTACTCTCATTGCCCTGCCAATTGCTCATCTTCTACCTGGAGTCAGTCAAAACCACTAAGGCTTTGCATGAAGATGGAACTTTGGGAGCTTGAAGATCTGCCCTTTCTTGCTTCTTTACATCTTTTCTTATCATGCAAGTAAAGTTGAGAATTTTTTTCCTCATTGCTTCAGCTGAGCCCTGAAAACTTCATTTCTGTTGTCAATCTACAAAAGACTGGGGGAATTTCATCAGTGTTGGTGTCCAGGGAGCACAATGGCAAATGAAGTTTGCTCAAAGTAGAGAAGGTAAAAAATTAATCTTGCACATCATATGTTAACAGTACTGTTTCCAGAAAAAGACAGAGCTATCAGTGTAGACAGTGCAGCATGTGGCTATGATCAACAAAATGTTTAAGAATCATATATGTACAGATCATACAGTCTCAGCTGAAATCTGTGTCCAGCTCTGATTGTCACAGCTTAGAAGACTACAGAATTAGGAGTCATTTGGAGGTGCTGGAAGGGGCATGAAAAAAGGCATCTACTTGAATTAGAACTTTTTGCCTAAGAAATTAAATAAAGAAGAAGAGATTCAAATATACAAGCCTGAGGCTTAGGAGAAAAAAACGAACAAACAAACAAAAAAACCCCAAAACCAAAAAACCCAACAGCAACAAAACCAAAACACAGCAGCCCTTTCCTGAGCACTGTAGAGGAATGGAAAACCAAGAAGGGGGGGAGTGCTCTGTTGGCATCTTGTGGGTAACAAATGAGCTGAACAGAGACAGGCAGGCTTGAAACCTTCTGTTGGAAGTTTATGCTTTGTTGCATTTCTGTTAACAAGTCAGCCACTGAGAAAAAGCATGGTATAAATGTGAAACAGTGATGTAATTATAGTAATGTGTGAGAAGCCTGGGTAAACTAATGCGGCGTAAACATGCTTGGGGCTAGCAGTCATCCTAATCTAAAACCTCCCTTTCAGCCTGGGGATGCAGCAGCTCCTAGAAGGGGAAGGGAAATCTTTGTAAAAAAAAATCTTCCTGGGGCAACGAGGATTATTTGGGTCTTTATACGTGATCTCCTATGAAAAAGCATCTACTGGGCTTGACACTTAAGTACCAGTGAATAACGTACTACCTAAGGAGGTAAGTAGTTGTCACCTGCCCTAAGAAATCAGAGGACAACTCTAAATTATAACTACTGTCATTTAGGGAAAGTGTAGCTGCTGTTCCGCTTCCCTTCCTTTACTTTCGTCCTTTCTAAGTTCTATTTTGTTCAGCCATTTGATTTGTGATTTGTAAATGGCAAGTAGAGTATTATTTAGGTCACTTTTTAGTAAATGTTCCCTAGAAATTCTGGGTCAAGATCTAGCAAAAGGCTTGCAAACATAAAAATAGAATAGAGAATGTGGTTCGTAAGCTTTCATTTTCTTAGTCTTGCAGTACAAGAGGAGGCAGACTGTGAAGCTGACAACTCCTGTGTTTGAAACCAAGTGTTGTCTTTTCATCAAAGAACAAAACAGACTGTGAAACTCATTGCTCCAGCATGTTATTGAAGTCAAAACACCCAGCAACAATCTAAGAGGGAGGGCAATATTCTCTTGTCCTGAATTACTGTATTTTTGGATTTTCTTCTTATTTACATAAGAGGTATTAAAAGAAAAATACCAGCTTGAAACATGGTATTTAAACAAGTTAGTAATTAGGATGAAGTTTCCATCACCCCAGTTCTGTTGAAAATCTGCTTGGGTTTGTTTTGGTTTCGCATCTTCTCAGAGGCATTGGGAATTGACAACAGTTAGAGATACACAACTGGGCTAAATGAACATAATACAGTATGGCAAGTTATATGCTCCAGTAAGCTCAACGTTTTCTTAGAAATAAAACTAGGTTTAGCCCACAGAGAGAGCATGTCAGTGATCAAACTATATGTGCCTTGAGGAAAAACAGAGGAAGGAATCTCTAAGGTTGAATTCTGTAAAGCAAAGTTTCAAAGAGACTACTGAAGAGCAAGTAATTGCTCCGAACTCCCTCTTTCTGAAAGGTCAATTTTTATTTCCCTTTAGGAGAATGTAAGAAATACATGTTACACAACCATTCAGAAAATCCTTCATTTTTGTAGGAAGTCAGTTCTGCTAGGCAACTTAGGCTTTTGGGAAATTCATTTATGCAGAGACCCATTTCGGGTGTTACTGTACAACTACTGCATCTCAGAAAACCTTGTTTTCTATGAAATAGGAAGTTAGATTCCTGTTTATAGCTCTGCTTAGCAATTAACATTTTTAACTTAAAATGCAATTGCCAACTGTTAAGATCCTCAAAAGCGCTACCATTCCTGTGGAAGGGTCTGTCACAGTTCCACCCAAGAGTCTTTAAAGTTCAGTATATTTGCAAAGGCTCATTTTGGTATTCATTTTCCTACATATACAAAATAGTCCCACTATACAACTCACTATGGAAGAAGAGAATCCAGCTCTCACTGTAACCTGCTTATTTTTCAATAGTAGCATAGTCACACTACTACTGCTAATAGTAGCAGAGCAGAATACAGCATTTTTGCTTACACGTCTTTTTCATTAGTAGTTTTATGATAACACTGAAACACCACATCCTGGAAAATACAGCGAGGGAGGCTGTATTGTTAAGGTGGTTTTACAAGCAAAATGAAGATACGCCTGAAGTCTGCATAGGGGCTTTTAACCCAGGTATTGTGAGTAAAACCAGCAGCTGCATTGTCATCTGCACTGAGATGTAGGTGCATCCTGTGTTCACTTCTTCACCTTGCCACATGAGAACTGTTGCTGAAATTTCTTCATCAAGACTAGAGCCTTTAGAGCAACGATATGTAGAAGGTTCAGGCCTTCTTCAAGATGTTAGTATAACCAAATGTCGTTTGCTTCTTGTCATGTTTTCAAAATCGCTTGAGATATTTTTAATTGCTAACATTTTTCTTTATCAGTTTAAGATACTCAACCTGCTAATCTGTATCTTAATATATTCAGAAATCAGTTACAAAAATAGTTGTGTAGTTAGATTGCCTAACGTAATCTATTATTCAAAGGCTGACTACATTCTATTGCAGTAAGTTAAAATACAGAGTAAAGTTAGTCTCTCAAGACCTGTTTCATTAGTCCTGATGATTTCAGTTGAAGAACTGCTTACAATGCATTTCGGTTTGCAGAACTGGCAGTCTAAATTTTTCCAGATTCAGTGAAATCTAAACCACTGGACTGGCATTTTTCCTATACAGTAGGCAAAGCCACTAACAAATCTGTGGAAGAAGAAAGATAAACAATTCAGCAAATCATGGAAGGATGGATTACAAGACACTGTTTACCCTAAATTAAGCTGGGACCCTATACTTCTTTATACAAGGTGTCAGAGCTCTAGCAAAAAAATGGGAAGAGATCACAGGATTTTCCTCAGATTTTTTTCTTGCGAAGCAGAGGAAGATACACTTGAGACACTGATAGTGCAGAGAAGGATGTGGGTAATTCTGGTTTCATATCTGGTCTGAGTGAGTGTATCTCAGCTGAGGGATGCTCTGCATTCTTCCTCTAGAATAGATACACTCTGTCAGTCATAGACCCAGCTGTGCAACGTCAAGCCAGCTGCTAGAGCACGGGGACAGGAGAGTGAGCAACCACACACCTCAGAGGCTGGTTCACAGCGGTGCTCATTTTTGGGCATCGGTATAGATGGATGGATGGATAGATCTGCCCGTGCGCTGCCCATGAGTATTTCTGCAGGTGTCACACAAGCTGCTTGAGAGGCTGACATCTGCATGAGGGACAGGCACACCTTGACACAGGTTGTGCACCGGTGTGTAGGGGGTGCTGTTAAATAACTGCTAACTTCTGTTGTACATGTATTAAAATATAATACACTCCAACAAAAGCATAGAACTCTCTGACCTTGTGTTTGAATCAAAGTATTTTTGCTTTGGTAAAATTTGAGCATTTTTTAATAATACAGATGTAAAAATGCAAGTATTTTTGATGTAGCTGTTGTGTGATGACATCTTGGCCTGTCATGCAGTAAGACTAGTCTTTTGAATGAAACTAGTCCCATGTTTGCAGTGCCAGGGACTTCAGTCTTTCATACGCACCCTCTGAACTACTAACCCAGGAAGGGTAGATACAAAAGGAAACAAGTTCAGTCTAATTAATTGGATGTCCCAGCTAGCAAATGGCAAAGACACAAGCAGGTTTGCAATGACTGCCACAATGCTGGCTCAGGAAGGAGCCCACACTTCTTCCCCCCCCCCCCCCAAATAATTTCTGGAGAAGCATTTGCTTCTTGATTATATAACTGAATAGTTCAAATTTGTTCTCCTTTAGTAAGATACTGCTCTACAGATAAAAGCTGTCAAGTGCAACAAACACCAGTTCTGAAAACTGCAGGCAAGTCAGTTGAGACCAGGATGTGGCAATGAAACTTAAAAAGACCTTTGCTCTTAAGGAGGTTACTAAAAGAAGTATCCTACTTAACAACATAGGGCATAAACACCAAAGTTAGATATTCTGCATCGTGACAGTTAGCCCAGCTCCATGCTGGTGTCATCCAGCAGGACTCTGCTAACTTCACAGCTGCACCCGTTTAAAACAAAGAATTTGGCCTGGTTTAAGGCTTGAGAGCTGCACAATTCTGTTACCCTTGTTCCTATATGGAAAACAGAAGTGTATAAAAAAGTAATAGGGTAGAGTGCTGCCTCAGCAGTTTGCAATGACAGTGGTATTGCTATGGGTTACTAACTCCAACCTTGTGCCCGCAGTTTGGCAAAGGGCCCCAGGAGCAGTGCAGGAGAAACCCACTATATGATATATATACGCCCGCAGAGTGCTCTGCCTTGAAATGAGAGCCGACAGGTCAAGCCAGAGCAATACATTGGGAGCATTGTTTTATTGCTGCCTTACTGCTGAGATTGCTGAGCGGTCACGAAAAAAGCCTGGCGTTGCTGCTGCACAGCCCCAGCAGGACGTGACCTGCCGCAGGAGATGGCCGGTGTGCAGCAGCAGCAGCTCCCATAAAGGCTGAAGAACTGGAAATATCAGACGAGTTCTCTCCGTGCAACGGAGTTTCCAGCAGTTGGATTTTTGCCAGCTAAACTAGCACGATTTAAAAGTAAAACAGAATTTTGACCCCAGTTGGAGTGTGTCAGCTGCACTAAAGCCACATAGAAGCTGGTCCCGGGGAAGCAAAGTGGTCCCTTGGCTCCTCACCCCAGCCCCACAGCAGGCACCGCCAGCCAGGCCCCACGGCTTTGGGTCACTTTGTTCATTTTCTGTGCTTAAGGGTTCTTGACTGCACACAGCAATCTTGGATTACGAAGGAGCATAGGCTACATCTCAACTGTTTTAAGTGCTGCCAAGAAAAAAGGGGACCTGGGTCAAGCCCAAGCTAGCCAAGCACAGAATTGCCAAACCAAGGCTTTCAATAAATCAGTTCCCAGAAAGTCATGAGACTGGCATTAAAAAAAACTCATGAGGCCTTAAGAATAGTTAGGGGTTCTTGTTATTTCCTATCCATGGTCTTACATTCAGGATTCTCTACAAGCCTGGGAAAATAACTTTTTTTTTTGGTTGGTTTTAGATTTTCAACTCCTAGCTGATTACCTGATTTTGAAATGACAGAAAAGAAGCCTTTGATAACAATACTTTAAAAACTACAAAATTCAGCATCTTTGAAAACACCACCGTACACATTCCTGATGTGATACACGTGCTCCTAAGGTGTCAGAGAGATTGATTATTGTTTCTAATTCCAGTTACACTGTCGGAGGAGAAGCATAACTGATAAGCCTATTACAACCTGGATTCCCAAGAAGTCCCAAATGTGCAAGTAATTATTGGTAAGCCTCTGGCTGGTTTTGGAATCTCTTTTGTATTTTTAAGATACAACAGGTATGATCATTAACATGCATAAATATTTGCAGCATCAAAACTTTGTCCTTCTCCACACGTACATGAAGGTATCTAATTTTGTCTCTTACACAACTGCTGATGTGTACCTTAAGAAGCTGAGCGCCAGTATTGCTTTATACACTGATTAGCATTTTTATTTTCAGTCATATCAATTACAATTTTCAATGACTGTGAACAACAGCAACAAATTTTGAAATTTTACCCTTTGGCCAGAGAACATTTTGACATATACGCATTTTATTACTTCAGTTTCTTGCCAGTTCTCCACATTCTCATTTTCATTCTAGAAATCTCTCGATTTCCTACTTCCGGATGTGAAAATCTGGTGAAAACTTTTGCCTCCCTTCACTGCTGGTTCGTGCAGCGGGTTCAGTGCTATGAGCAAGATGGAGCCCTAGCTTGCTGTGCCTCCTGGTGGACACACAAACCTCTTGCCTTAGTACACTACCTTTGTGCATCACACTTTCTCTAAGAATTTTATACTAAAGACTTTCTCATGTGCAATTGAGCCAATTCTCATTTCAAACCAATGGGCTACTCCTAAAAGTAAATACATTCCTTCCTACTGGGATAGACTAAGATGAAGAACACCTTCCCATCTTCCAGCAACTTGCAGATCAAGGACTTCAGACATGAATGGACATGGGGTTCTTGTATTTAATAGCCTGCAGTGGATTTCATGACCTCATACAGTTGTATGTTGGACACACTTTAAAATCCCCTGTTGATGGAGACAAATATTCACAATGGAAATCTGGCTCTAATTCAGCGATGACAAATTCTGCTTTGTTTTGTAAATTCCACACTAAAGCGTCCAAACACTTTTTCAACTTGTCATAGGAAGGAGCTGTTGCTATGAAATGTTATGCATAACATGAAGTAGAAGAATTTCAGAAATTCAGAAAAGTCAGAAAAGTTTTCCTGTGGAAAAACTCACGTATCTTTCTATTAAAGAGTATCAAGACTCTGAGACAATTAACTTTAAAATCCCCTACTCAGAGATGTAAATTCTCCCACAGATTTCACAGTCTCTTATGTATGACAGAACGATGGCTTTGAAGCAATGAATTATTTACAGTTTAGCAGAATTCCATGCCAGTAATTCACCTTTCTGTCATAAGACAGACCCACCTCCTCAGTTTTCCTCTCTGAGTGGATAACACCAGGCTCTGGCTTATTCCCAGAGCTCCACCTCTCCAAAGATTTCTATCTGTTTCCCACTGTACTTCAGGTGCTACAGTGATACCAGCAAAGACAAAGCAACTGCAAATAAAACACTGTCCTGCCCTGCTGCACTGCAGTTACTGGATCCTCACCAGCAAAGTGCCAATGTTCCCAAATCTCCCTTTAGCTGCAGAATTGTTTGGCAGCTACACACATGCTCTGATGGTACTCAGATTACCTCCCTTTTACCAAAAGACTTACAAACCACTTGAATTCCCAAAATAAAAACAACTGCCCCATGAGCATTTCACCTGTCCGTTAATCCTTCCTTTGTTGATGACCTTTCCTTCACATTCCTGCCTTCTGTCAAGCATGGGTTACTACAGACCTCACCACCCTCAAGTCCTATGCTCCTCAGCTGAAGGTAACAACAAAGTGCCCAGTCTCTGTGTCTCATTCGCTCAGCCGCAGACTGAATCTCCACTGGTTTCTCACTGGTTGGACCTTCCTATGATCAGTGATGACATTTTATTTAAGTTTGATTGCTTAAAATTAGATTAAGGTCTGTGTAACTGAACTGTCAGGGGCAGGTGGACAGAAAGACCTTGGTCATTTACAGGGTCACAGAATTAGAAAAATCATAGAAAATGTTCTGTGTCAGCAGCTCACATGACCACTCCTGCCCCCAGTTGTATAAAGGTTGCCAAGTTGAGCTGCTCTCCTGCATTTTTTTTTTTTCCTAAGGGCTTAGTTGCACTCATGTAATCAAAGAGAAACTGTAGCCAAAGGAGTGAACTGAAAGAGTCACGCCAAAAACCAGAGTGGGGAATCCTAGGATATCAGGAACCACGTTACCTTAGAGAGGAAACTGGATGAGATGGTTCTGCTCCCATGCTGATAGCAGGAGATGATCACAAAGGAGAGCTCCACATGGACCATAGATCCTGTCCTTTCTTTGGATCTCGAGTATTTCAACTGAAAGGGATAATTTGACACAATTTGGCTTCCAAGAAATTCCAGTTAAAACACATGTTTGCACAGAACTTTGATAATGACCAGAAAAGCTATTTGTATACACAAGTCTGATTACTTGGTAGATTTTGTTACTTTAAAAATCTCTTTCAAACAGCTGGATTTACATTTTGTAAATATGCATTCATGCCATGTCTCTCGTAGATAGAAAACCAGGACTCAGACAGGTCACCTGTAGTAACTTGTAGAAATTATCTGCTGAAAATTGCTATACATATGCAATGGCTTTGGCATCCTGAACCCTGGAATTTTATGCCAAATAGAAGAATTTGTGGTATCTTTGCTCAGCAGCATAAAACAATCCAAGCTGGGACTGCTGTTCTCCCAGAATGCATATTCTTGTTTTGCACAGGGGGCCTGTAGGGCTGGTTGATGGAACTGAAAAGGCTGGAAACCACTACTTTATTCTTTTTCTTTCCCTTTTTTTTTTTTTTCCTAGGTGAGTTTTTGCATAGATCACCTTTATGAATCCACTCCACACCTGGCTCACGAACAACACGTGAATCTGGCACTAGAGCAGCAAAAGGGAGGGAGAGGCAGGGAGGAGCAGGACCATACCAGCTTCACCCCAGGTTTCTGTAAGTCACCATGGCACTATGCTCCATGGCCTCGATGATGAAGCTGAGTACAGAAGATTGTGTTAGTACCCGTGTATTATCTTGCTGAAATTGTTTGCCATCTAGTGGTTTGTTGGCCTCCTACAAATACAAACTTAAAAAATAGTAAAGCATTGGAGAACATAATTATAAAAAGATGTTTGTATTACATCTGTACAAGAGCTTATACATATACATAGGAAAGATGAAGCACCTCTTGCAACGTGTTTAACCATTAGAATGAATATGCCATGGAGACAGGCAACAAAATCTTGCACACAGCCAAGGTGAGGTTCAGAGAGATGTTAGGTACACACTGTTTGTAATTGAACTCTTTTATTTCACTCTGCTACTCTTATTTCATTAAGGCATCCTGACCTAATTCGCTCTACCAATTTTCTTCATACTCGCCCACCCAAAAGCATATATTATGTAGAAATTTTGAGGGAATTAGGAGGGTTCTGTGTTTGGGGGTATCAAGGAGCAGCGAGAACTGGCCGCTCTGCAGCAGAAGGTGTGCTGGGAGCTAAGTGCAATTCCAAGGCAGGTGAAAACAGTTACCTCACCGACAAGGAGGCAGGATGCGGAGCAGCAAGCCAGGGTCAAGATGGGGTTGGGAGATAGTGGTCAGGGTCAGACACAGCCCAGCGGTCACCCAGCAGGGCTGCAGCGAGGAGGCAGGTCTGAGGCCATGCCAGGATGCCAAGTCAGCGAGTCCGGGTCAGGGCCAGACTCATGGAGATGCGAGAAGGTGCGAATAGAGCTGCTGCACAGCTGCAGCCTGGCACAGGAAAGGGCCAGCACAAAGCCCCAGCTTCAAGGTGGCCCTCAAGGGAAAGGGGAGGCGGCCCCTCGCTACGAGCCTTTTTCACAACTGCCCTTTATCAGTGAAGGAGCTGACCTTGGACTCTGCCACCTGAACCTCTGCAAGGGGGTAACGCGCTGAGGGTCACGGCAGCCTGAGGGCTGGAACAGAGCTATGGAACACGTCCAACAAGGGGTAAAGCTGTTTAATGGAAATGGCCTGATTCATTAAAATGGTGTATGAATGGAAATCCCGTATGAAAGTAGATTGAAGCAAAGTTGAGAGAGCTTACCATGTTCAGTTTGGAGCAACCAAGAACTCTTTGCTCTTAACAACGGCTTCATTAATGAGAAGCAACAAGAGACATCTGAGTTATTAACTGATCACAAAATTATTTGAAGCTACTGATTTGATGTGTACATGAAAAAAAAATCAAATACAATCCTAGGATGTACCAGGGCCACGCATTTCTATTAGAGACACTAATGTACAAGACATGAAGTGAATGCACTAACTAGTCACCCATGTTTAACAAGGGTGGATTCAAATTAACATATGCGCAAATGGCTCTGCGGGATCATCAGGAGAACAGTAAGAGTCTCCTGTCTTATGAAAGGAGACTAGGAACAACAGAGGCTAAAATAAAAGGGCTGGAGGGGGTACAACGAATAATGGGTGAACATCACACAGAACAGAAACTATTTAAACTCATGGGCAACACTGGTCAAGGACAAATTGGTATAAATAATCCTATACTAAGAATTAAACTAGTAAAATAAATTATTTGAAAACTAATTAGGCCTTCTATCCTTCAAGGGAGTGAAACTTTGAGAATGTTTTTCAGTGCAGTTAATAGCAGCAAGAAAATATTAAGAAATGGATAAATACTTCTGTATTTATTTACTTAAGTTGCATGTGACAGCAAAGGTTTACATTAGAACATACAGAGTGTCCCTTTCAGATTTATTTCCTGCATTAACCATTAATTTATGACAAGCAGCCTTCTGGTTAAAGTCAGACTAGTTTATCTGATGTGCTCTTTTGGCTTTACAATCTTAGAAGGCCACATAAAGCTGTATGTATTTAGATATATACTACCTTACCAGCATGCATACATGACCCTATGCTGTAGTGACAATATTGAAATAAACTATATTATTTGTGGCCACATTCTCTTGTGTTGAAAAAGAGTAAAACCTAAAGAAGCAGCTCAGCATGGGTGAGGGGATACCAGTATACTAGCTAAGGATCTGGCCCTCACAGTATTTATTTCAGTGATTGCTACATGATATATTGACATGTCAATTGCATGTGTATTAATATATGATTTAATAAACATATTGAGTGCATTGATTTCAGTTATATTTTAAACATATTTACAAAGAGTATATTTGAACAAATGCAATTATTTTGCTAGCAATCAAAGAACAATTGAAAGCTATCCTGCCTGTATTACCCAGTGGCAACCTGTGTAAAGTTACTGCAGCCTCTGTGACAGGTATAGTTTTTAAGGAAATTGCCTAGAAAAAATGGTCAACCACATCAGCTGAAATGTAGAGACACCCTGTTCGTCTAGGTAATTGTAACACTTTCAAAATCCTATGCTAAATCTAGCTAAGGACAGCTATAAATTTGTTTTTCTGGAAAGAATACTGGACTGTAAAGGACAATGACACGAAATAAATTTGGTATAACAGGATGCACATGGCAGAGGTGCTATAAAAGCTACGTTGACTAGCTGTATTTGAAATAAAGCTTAAAAGATAAGATCCAGACTATGAAAAATGTTACGTTGGCCGTATTTGTAATGGGTAAAGGGAATCCCTCTAACAACATTGAATCTAACTTAGAAAGTAGGAGCTATATACCTGAAGCAGAGAAAAATGGCACATTCAAGTCACTTGTCTTATGGACAGGCAATTTGCAGGCTCTTCATAGAATCACAGAATTGTAAGGGTTAGAAGGGACCTTTGGAGATCATCTATTCCAATCCTCCTGTCAGAGCAGGGTCACCTAGAGCAGACTGGACAGGAACGCATCCAGGCAGTTTTGAATGTCTCCAGAGAAGGAGACTCCACAACCTCTCTGGGCAGCCTGTTCCAGTGCTCTGTCACCCTCAAAGTAAAGAAGCTTTTCCTCATGTTCGGATGGAATTTCCTGTGTTCCAGTTTGTGCCCATTGCCCCTTGTCCTGTTTCTGGGCACCATGGAAAAGGGTCTTGGCATTTCCACCACAACCTTCCCCTCTCCTTAAAGAGAATATACCAGTTTAAGTTATATAGTACAATGTTATCTCTCTTTGATCTTACTCTGATGCAACAAAATCATAAGGCATAGGAATAATCTTAGCTCAAGCACATCCGAAGTAAACAACGTTTCCTCCTTTCGCCCATTTATTTCCACTCCTGTTTGAATGAATTATTTCAAAGTAAATACTCTGTTTCTTCCTCATTCCCTCAGCACTCTCCAGTCTGGGTGTAGTTGGACATAAGCACCTAATCAAAACTCGTAGAGCAATGTGTACGTTGCAGAGAGCCAAATTAAATCTGTATGTTCAATACGTAATTGCTCAGGAAATCTCAAAATTTTGTATTGCACATACCAATATTTGAGTCATTCACCATGAATACTCACCTCCTGTTAAAACCTCTGATAGTACTGCTGTCCCTTTGCAGATGCCTAGATTTTAGGAATTGATCTTCTGCCCTAAGAAATAGTACTGAGGAACTGGGAATTTCTCCATGGTCCTGCCCAGCCAGCCCAGTGGCCAGCAAAGACCTCCAAGCTGCCAGCTTCACTTCCCTGCCACCATGCCTCTTTCCCTGCCTGGAGTCAGGGAGCCCAGTCCCTCACAGCCCAGGCCTCTCAAAGGGGCATTTGGGATGTAGTCACTGCTCCTGGGTGCCACCGCCACAGCTTGTCCCAGGGACCCCACCGGAGCCCAGGCAGCGCTGAGCCCTCACCTTGGCCTGAACCATGACAAGAATTCCCTTACAGACCCAACTGGGGAGAGCATCGTGGCACCACCTTCCCAGGAAAACTAGGCCAGGGCTTGGATGTAGGAACCAGAGAGCTCTCAGCGGCCTACGGTGCGGTCTGAGGCAGCAGGCGGGTAGCTGACCGGACGACGACTGCAGCCGCCCCCGGGCCGTGCGGCGCCCTGCGCCTTTTCCGTACGGCCCGGCCCCTTCCCCCAGCGCATGGCTGCGCACTTTGCGTAACCCCGCGCGGGGTCACCTCTCGCCGCCGCCAAAAGGGGGCGAGAGGCGCAATGCGCAGACGGTTGCGAGAATCGCCGCAGCTTGCGCTGGAGGCGTAAGCAGTGGGACTTTGCTCCGGTGCCGGCGCGGAAGCGGCGCGCTCCCGTCCTGCTGCCGCCATGGCTGCCCCGGGGCCGGCCCGGCTCCTCCGGGCCGCCGCTGCTTCCTCCCGCCGCTGGTTCTTCTCTGCCTCGCCGGTAGCCGGGACGAGGCCGGGCTGCGTCAGGCCTGCCGCTGCTCTGAGGGCAGCCCGGCTGTTCAGCCTCTCTGCCCGGGCGGCGCTCAGGTAAGAGGGTCGGAGCCGTGAGGAGCCGTGCGGGTTCCCCACGGCAGCGGCCGCTTTCCTGCCTCGGCACCGCCGGGCCGGGCCGCTGCCTGGGCCTCGGCGCTGAGGGCACCTGGGGCCAACGGCCGCTTGTGGCGCGGCCGGGCCGGCGCTGCGTGACCTTCCCCCGGCCCCGCCGCTGTCCCGGTGTCCGGGACTCGCCGCTGTCCCGGCTCCAGCCTCCTCCTCGGCCCCTCAGGGCCGCGCTGCGCCCCGGCTCTGGCTGTCCCGCCTGCGGCTACCGTGGCGGTGGCAGTGGAGCGCTCTGCGGGGGGACCTTCCGCCCGCCTCCCCCCGCGGTGTCGGAGGGGCGAGCAGTGACCCGCAGGGCTGTGCCGGGGGCTGTTGGCCGGAGGGTCTCGCGGACCGGCCCGGGTTAGGCACCGCACCGGCCCAGTTAAACCACAGGGCCTGTGTGATCTGGAACCCTGCTGGAAGAGCTGATGATCTTATGGAAAGTTAATCTAGGGTTCCTAATCTTCGAACTAGTTTTCTAAAGGGTTATGACCATATCAATGTTGCTTTTTCGTGCAGTGCTGGCTTTTTTTATTATTTTTTTTTGTGAAAGTCAGGCTAGGCTTATGGTACAGCACGTATCAGAGAGAACCCAATACTGAAGGCGTGTTCTGCCTTTGGTAGTTTTTCTTTACTGAAGAGCACTTGTGCCTCCAAGTGTGCAGAACCCCTCCTCACCAGTATGCATGAGTAGGTGTTTCAAAATGCCTTATGTCTGTAGACGTTTAACACTCTGCAGCTCACAATTATATAGATTTGCAACAGTACATGTAGTCAAAGACTGTGTTAATGCATGGCCTTCTGGCTTATATCTTGTATATTTGAAGATAAGTCAGAGCCTACAGTTAACTTTCAGTGGTTAAAATACAGAAGTTTTAAAAGCCTAATTTAGTTGGTTGTCAGAGAAGTTTCTTTGACTTGGAAGAAGACCTGGAATCAGCTGCCCAACGTCAGGGATGTTGCCTAGCCTGTTTCCAGAGGGTTGGGTAGTGCCCTTCCTATCAATGCTGTTTTGATATTTTGCTTTTAAACTCTCCTGCAGGGGCTCTTTTACTTTGTTCCAGCAGATACTTTTATTATGGAGAAACAAACTAACTTTTTAGTCTAGGATTCCCATCTGAGATAGGTAAGTTGGTAGCTCAGATCTCTGAGTGACCCTGCTGACTGTCTTAAAAATAAGCACCCACTGAGTGGGTGCCCTGACCCACTTAAGTCCCTGATTGGCAGCTTTTCATTCAAAAAGTCATCAAATTTTTAAATTTTCAAATTTTTAAAAGTTGTAAAATTATTGAACAGGGTGAAAAAGGAAAATGAAAAAGAATACTAAAAAGGGAAAACATTTCCTTACCAAATAGTAATGTAAGACCTGTAATCCCTCAGGTATTTCACAAACAGACTGAACACAGATTGGAATTTATTCACATTCATTGCACAAGTGTACCAGCAAAAAAGCTCGTACAAACAAGTACTTCAAATGTATTGTTTATATACTCCATGTTATAACCTGGCTGAGTGAGTTGGGAGAAAAAGAAAACCCTTGTTTCTTTCATATATTAGTGTTTCCTCCATTTATGTGCAAATTCTCTCTAGTCCTACCATTTCTGGACATCATACTGTTTGTGACCCAGTTCCGAAACTTCATATAGTCAGTCAGTGTTATTCCATTAAAAAGATACATCAATTTTTTTGTATATATAAAATCGGCTGTGTTTGTGTCTAGAGGATGAAGACCTAGCCATCTAAATCATTAGCTGAGGTGATTCTTTTGAGTAGAGGTTCCCAAGGATTTCGGTGAAGCATCAGGCATTACGCTTTCGTTTCCATTTCATTCTTTCTCTTGCTCTATTTTTATCCATTATCGTCCCTTTTCATTTCGTCTGGACAGTAGTTATGTCAGAATTCTATTAAACCCATTTAGGTAGCTGTACAATATTTTTGGTGCACAACATAATTACTACATGTTTTAAAGATTAGTTCAGATTTACAGCTTCTATAATTTGAGGCCCGTGTAATAGTTTCATTCATGGAACTTTTTAGGTAATTAAGTAGAACTGTTAGATTTACCATTTAATAAAGGAACTGGAAGTAATAGAGTTGGTCTTGCCATGTGCAACACCAGGCTACAAAACATCTTTGTTTTGTTTGGAGGAATGTAAGAGGTGATTCTTAATTTGAAAGTAATAGCCAAAGATTCAAAAGGATACTTCTTTTAAGAGGGAAGAGGTAGCTGTCAGGATTCTTGCAGTACTTACCCTTTTTTGCATGGGAGGGACAATGAACAGCACTTACATTTCTCTGATGCTCTTCTGTGAATTTGCAGTCTGCTTAATTTAGGGTATCCTAGGGAAGCTTGATAACAAGGCTGATAGTACTGTGGCAACCATATGAAGAAATTAATTGTATTTTACATCTGGCGAAAAGGGTTCATCTGAATGTGAACTGGGAACTTATGCTTTATGCAGATTACGCAAAATATGTGTTCTTCCTGATAATCCTGAGGCTATTTGTGCTTGCATAGACCTGACACGTTTCATGTTAATTGCCTGTGACTAGTTCACAGTATGGTGGCATTTGCTTCTTTTTTTTTTTTTCTTCATTCAAACAATGTCTGGGTAAACAAAAGCCATGTTACTTGAAATTTATAAAGCCTAAATACTGTTTCATGCAGGTGTGATTTTTATTTTTTTAATGGTGTCTCCCAGTCATTGAAAATAACTGCACACTGTGTGTTTTGAATGTCTGACTAGTCTGATTATTATATACGCATGCTTCTGAAAGGATCTTTACCACTCAGGCTCAAGCACAATAAAGCCTCAGTGCTTTTTTGAGGGGAAAAAAAAAAAAAGAAAATTAAACATCTTGGCTGTGGGAAGAGTGGTAAAGATGGCAATAGCAGAAAAACAGATCCTACTGGAAGACTTACGAAGGCTATCTATAACTTTATTACAAATAAATAAATTTTAGTTATCAAGCAGGGTGCATTAGGTCCTGTATAAAAAAAATTAACTGCTGTAACAATCTTTAACAGAAGTCAGTGGTGGTGCTTTGTTTTGTCCTCTAGCTGGGTGCCCCACTAGTTAGGCATGGACAGCCACAGTGCAGCTCCACAACTGGCTGAAGCTAATGTAAGATTGTCGCTACTGAAAAGGGGATCCTACTCCTCTTTCCTCATTTTTGTTGTGAGCAGTGGCACTTCTGTCAGTTTTGCTGATTCAGCTGAGACTACTTTGGTTTTTATGGTTTATTTTTTCAGGCAGATTAGCAAAATGAGTTGACCTGTGATAATACTGGTGTAAGGATGATGGCAGGGCAATAGGGAGTGGGGATCACCCAAACCCACACTCTTATATTAGCAAGAGGTCAGCTTAAGCTGATCATTAAGCTTAGATTGTGTTATTGCATCATAAAGTTGCGTTACACAATTGTTTTAAACTGATGTAATATAATGGGGCGATCTGTCTGTGTACCGGATCTGACGTTCCTGTGGCCATTGACCTGTGAAGATTGGGTTTTGGCCAGTTTTGTTTCCAGACCCGGTTTACTGCATGACAGTGCGAGTGCTGGAGAAAGAAGGAAGAAAGGAGGGAGGGCAGGACTGTTCTTCTGTGCCAGACTGAAGTGTAATCGCAGGTGAAGACAGTTTCAGGTGTGTTTTGAAAACTGGGAGGGAGAGGACTTGCCTTTCACAAGGGTTCCAGTGATCTAATGGATGGCCAGGCATCTTGCTGTTCAGTCCATGTTACTTTTGATTGCCCCATCCTACGATAAAGGAAAGGTTATGTTTTGGATATTGAACAAACAATTTAGTACTTGCCATGTCTATGCAAGTCATGTTTGCATGTCATATTGACATATGTATGTCAATATGTCACCTTTATGCCCAGAAACGCAAGTACCTCTTGCACCGTGTCCCCTGTCAGGGTTATGTCTGTCATGCTGACAGAAATATTTCAGTAAATGAGAGTGTATTTTGGTGAGCTCTGGAAGGGCTTTTTGAAGCAGTTTAAAATGACAGTGTCAGTGGTTTACTTTGGCTGTCAGAATGTGAATCTACACCTTTCCAGATGCAATCTAAACCCTTCAGTCTTAAATCACCAGTGAAGATGGTGAGCTTTGTACTAGTGTGTCTGAGAAGTGGGTGCTTGTTTCCTTGGTTGTGCTGTGGGAGGTGTTAGTACAGCAAAGGTGCAAAAAGGAGAGCGGAGTGGTAGCTTAAACCCCCACAGAATGGTTTCCTGGAGGTGGTCCTTTGATACCATAGGTGACTGTGCAACATTAATTACATTTTGTAAAGCTTCATCTTTAAGATTACTGAATCTTATTATCATGCATGCTTCAGCTGCATTCTGCAGATCAGCAAGGTCAGTCCTTCATTATTGGTTATAATTATGGAATCAATTTATAGTTAATAGCAGCTTGTGGCTGCCTTCTGGAGAATGGACTGAGGGGTGGTATGACAAGAATTGAACGTGACATCATAGTGAATCACAACATGTACTACTGCCAACTGCGCTTACAGTTGTGGCAAGTACATCAAGACTAGAACAACAAACATTTGTTGTTTTTCAAAACAAGCTAGGGCTGGGATTGCTAAAAACACACTTTCTTTTACAGCCGGTTCCAAAAATATTCTGTTTACTGATGTTTCAGTATGGCCACTTTCAAATTTTTGCTTTAATGTTCAGCTCTACAGGTTAGAGTTTTCCAGGGGGGGAGACTTGGTTTTTCAAGCTTGAATGTTTTCCTTATGATAGATCACTCAAGGCCCACAGTTACTAAAAATATTAAAGGTAATATTAAAAATGCTGTTGTTAAATGTGGATTTCACATTGAAACATAGAATTTTTGCGTTAGATTTCAGTTGTTCCATTTGATCTCGTCAGGTTTCTTCGCTGTCTATCCAACAAGTTTTTCTTGCTTTGCTCACTTACTATAGGAAAGATAATAGACTGGTTAAAAAAGAGCAAACTGCTTTATTTGTTAGTATATTAGAAGGTTTCCTTTAATTTCCATGTGAAATAACAAAATATGGAACACAAAACCCCTCTATTTTTTTCAATATTAAAAGCTTTAGTCTTAAGAAATTTTTATGCAGAATGCAAGAGAATTTTTTCTTAAATACACATAATTGTCTGAAAAGCCAAGTGGGAAAATACAAAACCTTCTTTCTTTGAAGCCAGCGTCAAAACTTTGAATTTCACTGGAAGTGATACTTAAAAGGTGAAATCCTAAGAGAATCTGTGCTCGAAAAAAGCAGAATGTTTTTGGAGAATTTCCATTTTTTTGCGAGGAGAGGAGAATTAAATTTTGGAACTAATAAAGTGAAATGCCTTAAAAGCTAAGTGAAAATGGGAAAGTTAAAAACTTGTCCTAAATGATAATGGCAAGAACAATTAAAATTTCATAAATCCAAAGCAAGAGTCTGCAGAAAGCTGCAAAGAGAAAGATCTAAAATAAGCCCTTTTATTTGATAAAAATACAAATATTGTCCCTAAAATAAAATAGCTCTGACTATCTTTGGTGAAAGGCAAAACAACAGGACCCTATATAGCGTCTAGTGAAAAAATGCAAATTCAAGTTGTCGTGTTTGCATAGCAGTAAATGCCTATACCTGTTACAGCTTTTAAAGGACAGTAAAGCAGGTTTCCATGTTCTTAGAGTTAATACTGGTTATTGGTTTGGTAGTATTCAATCCGTTTTAAATGTCTAAAAATAAATTCTAGAATTCTTTCTTTAATTCCATTATATACTTTCATTTTTCAGCTCAGAAGATAAAATAACTGTTCATTTCATAAACCGTGATGGTGACAAACTAACAGCCAAAGGAAAGCCTGGGGATTCACTGCTGGATGTTGTTGTTGATAATAATCTAGACATAGATGGTTTTGGTAAGTAGATTCACTGAATTCTGCATTCAGTGTCTAGAAACTATATTCTATTACTAGTTTATTCATAAATATTTATAGAATCATGGAATCATGTAAGTTGAAGAGACCCTTAAGTTAGTTCATCAAGTTTAACTGTAAATGAATATTTATTGATTGATTTATTTGTAAAACCTAGCTGTACACTTTATTTGTACTTTCTCCCCATTTCTTTTTTCCTGCAGATACATAAAATATTTTGGGTGAAGCTTTAAAAAAAAAATACTTGGGGTGAGCCTTGCTTGATTGTTAAAGGAGGGTATTTTGGACAGAGTGCTGTCAAAGTGGAATCTGACAGATGCCACCTGCAAACTCCTCTGAGCTGAAATGTTCTGGAGGCAACACAAAACTGGTGTATTTCTAACAGTATCTGCTTACTCTTCTATTGCTGTTCTGTCTCAATTTATTATCCCTTTTTGTTGCACAAATTGCTGTAGTATTTGAGTGCTAAGTGAAAGAAACAACCAAATCGATATCAGTTAGCAGGGAGGAGTAAAAAGGTTAATCCTTACCAAAGGACTGGGGTAAAGGAAACCAATGCCCTAGTGAAATTCTAACTCAGAATGAGTTTTATTGAAAATCAAAATAGCAGGAAGTTATAACACCTCCATATTCCTTCAAACTTTTGCACTTTCCATAGTTAGTTCCATTGAAGTTGTAGGATTCTGCCCATGCAAAGCAGTAGCATTTGATGATGGCAATTAAATACCTCAGGACAGGTATTTACGTGAACATCAGCTTAAGAATTAATAGTACAAACTAAAGCAGGAAGCAGAAGTACAAGTTACATGGGTGAATGCATAGCATAGATCAATTGAAGGGAAAAAAAATAGGCTAGTGTACCACAGTTTGAAATTTGAGGTATGTTTTATTTAGATGCAAATAAATTTTACTGCTAGTAATAAAATCTTTTGTAAGATTTTAAATCTCAAACTTATGTCTGAGACATCTTTTATGTCTAAAGTTGTATACATTTGGGGAAATAGAATTGTCTCTTAAAAATCTGTAATGTATTGGAATAACTAGCTTTATGTATCACTTATTAAATGTGTCATAAAGGCTTATGGCTAGTCTGCCTGTATTCTACAGTAAATATTCTCTCAGTTTATGTAAATACCAGCCGTGTTAAAGCATTGTGATAAAGTGGGAAAAAAATAATGCTGCCAATAAACTGAAGTCAAACTAAACATTGGAGATACTGTAACAATCTTTAACTATAACATATGCTAGCCCATTTGCATAATAATTTGCTAATGAAACATCATACTAGGGCAGAAAAATAATGTGGTGTAAATAATGTAGAAATTATGTTCTCTCTAGAAAAAAGTAATGAGAAAAAATGTACAACATAGATCTTGCCTATTTCTGTCACTAGAGGGCATCCCATGAGCACTAATAGTAATAGTAATACCTTTGGATAAAGACTTGCAAAACTGTTGAGTGATTCAGCTGTACTCAGTTGGTTTGCTACTGCTAGCTTTATGGCTGCAGAGACACCTTCCACTGTTCAGATAGACTGGTCAGTGGATTTTGTGTTGTTTGTGGGATTATTTTTTTTTTCCCCCTTCTCCCCTTGCCTCCCCCAACATTAAACCACTTAAATTGCTGATACGACAAGTTTTACATGATTTGGCACTTTATTTAAACTCTGTTTTCACACGTGTTTGTCCGTACTTGGAGACGGGTCATGCTCAGTTTGAATGTGTGCTCTGGATGCCATTGCTACATGTAACAGCAGGGTGCCTTCTGGATGGTTCCTGTGGTCTGATGATGAATCCCACTGTTCTTTTCGTAGCAGCGTGTACACACGCAGCCTCGCTTCCCTTTCTTTCTGTATAACGGTGGTGTGATCACAATACTCATGGTACTACTTTCCCTGGAAATGAGTAAATAAATGGAACTTGGCTAATGTCTTATCTGCTTTTCTCTTATCAATTTAAATTAGAGGTAGGGGATTGTGTGCTCCAACCCCATTTTCTACACAAGTGTGAAACGTTCAGCTTTCTCCTCCTCTTGACGTTGTGTGTTTCTTTTTCAACAAAGTGGAGAACTCTGTGCTAGCCCTATACAGTGACAGAGACAAATTAGCATTCAAACTTTTGCTGTCCTGTGATGTTGCTGTAGCAGGTAGATGTAGTTGATGCTTGTTCTGTTCAACCCTAGAAAATTACTAGGTCCTTGGCTCAGGCTGGATTGCCTAGTAATACATGTTGGCCTCTTCAACACAGAGAAAACCATTTCTCTCTCCTAACTACCCTTGCAGTGAATGAGTGTTCTGTTGAGTCAGAAGAAATACTAAGTATAAAATCCCTCCTTCCTGTGCTTTTGAGGATTTTTTTTTGGATAGCAGGTGTCTTCTCTTGAACTGCTGGAGGAAACCTCAAAACCATGGGAAAGAGAGGGATAGAAGGATCAACCTTGGAAATAAATTGAATCGTGTTGATTGACAGCATTTTCTGCTTTTGCATTCCTATAGTAGAAAGCTTTTCTCTCTTCAAATGGTAGAAAGGGAATTACTTAAGTATTTTCACTAGCTACAGCGTTCAAGTAAATCTTAATGTTACAGGAACTACAGAAATACTATTGACACTTGAATGCAGAGTAGATATGTGAATGTGGGCATATATGAAACGTTAACTTTACTAATCAACAGAGATACTTCTTGTATGAGACAAACGCTTATTTATGAAGGATTTTTTCTGAAGTTCTGCTGTAATTTGAGATTTGGATTTTCTGTTACCTTGATTTTATTTTTTTTAGGTGCATGTGAAGGAACGCTAGCCTGTTCAACTTGTCATTTGATCTTTGAAGACCACATATTTGAGAAACTAGATGCAATTACTGATGAAGAGATGGACATGCTGGACCTGGCCTATGGCCTCACAGAAACGTAAGGCAACGTAACATTTCACTACATCCAAGAATGGAAAGAAGGGTTTGCAGATGGGGCAGTCCAGTATTCTTAGAATACCTAAATCATCTTCTAACGAATAGCTGGATTCTGCTATACAAATGGGACTGGCAAGTTTAAATATTGTTTATCTGAATTCATATTAAAAAAATGTCAGTACTGTTTTGTAACTGAAGAATGGCAGTTGCCTGTACTTGCTTGTCAGAGCTGTCTGATGCAGAAGTGTCAGATACTGACAAATACCCAGTTCCTTCAACAAAAAATCTGCCGCTGCTCTCGTGCATGAATTTTCTTGTCCTTGTTTCCCTTCCCTTCTGTTTTCTGTCTCCATTAGTCTGTAGCTAGTTAATGTATTGTGTGACTCTTATGTTAGTATTTTAGTTTTGGCCAGATCTTCTTTTCACAGAATCACAGAAGGGTTGAGGTTGGAGGGGACCTCTTGAGGTCATCTTGTCCAACCCCCTGCTCAAGCAGGGCCACCTAGAGCCGATGCCCAGGACCATGTCCAGATGGCTTTTGAATATCTCCAAGGATGGAGACTCCACAACCTCTCTGGTATTTATGTACATTGATAAGATCATCCCCCTGAGGCTTCTCTAGGATAAACAGTGTCCCACATGGCAGTGCCCCCTGCTTGTCATGATTTGACTCATATCAGAGTCCTCTTGGTGCATATAAGCCAGATTCCCTTTTGGGTGAAACTAATCCCAAAGTGTGCTGTAACTCTTTCAGTGATGTCAGAGTGCTTTATACCTGGCCTGTGTAGCATAGGGGTTTTTTATGTGTCTGCACAGAAGTACTCTGAATTAACTCATTTTATCTCTTAAACCAGTAACATGTCTACATGAGAGTATGCTTTTCTCACTTCATCCAAATCTTAACTATTCTGCGAGGCTGTGAAGGCACAGAAGTCAAGCTTTGAGAAACTTATTTCAGCTTCTTTTGGTTTATCCTTTTTCTTGTCTCCCAGAAAAATATTGTAAAGCCTATTAAGCATGGATTTACTTTACTGTTACATCTGCTGTAATTCTCCTAAGAGTAACTTCTAGGTTCTGGCCCAAACCAATTCATAAGTAGCTCTGGAGGCCAAAACCTTTTCTTTGGCTATCTTTTTAATTAAAGGTTTAAAGCAAGGAGTTTTTACTGAAGTACTGGAAAACAGTAGAAAGCCAGAGCTCTCTGTTTAAATGTTTCTGTTAGTTTTTTCTCAAAATGTTTCAGACTAAATTAAGTTTTAGACCCTCTGAAGACAGGTGCTTGTCGTGGCTATCAGGTTTTCCTAACACCGTGTTCTTGTGGCCAGGGATCTTTCATATGTGTGAGAGGGTGACTTCTCTGGAAGACGGAGCTTTAAGTGACTGATAATGGTTAAGGGTACCTGGTCTCTTGTGCTGATATAAACTTGTGTAATGGAGATGCACTACTATGCCCTGTCATAAGTGTAAGGATAAAAGTTTTATCTTGTCAGTGACTCTCTGGATTTGGGAAAGTTTCATTTAGCAGCTATCATGAAATCTAATGTTTTTTAAAATGAGGGACTAATTAGAAAGGTTGAAACAAAATTGTTTTGCATAACTGCAGAACAGAAGAGATTATTAAAAGTAGTGAGATGGGGGGGATGCAAATCCTGCCAAGTTAAATGTTTAAAAAAGAAATACTGAAGGAAAAAAATAAGCTGAGAAACAGTGTGCTAAAAGGTTAGAAACAAAAGTATTTTTCTACTTATTGGAAGCAAAACACTTTTTTGCATGAAGAGCCAATGGGTAATGTAGAAGGTGCACTTAAAATATTAAAAAGATAACGTAAAAGCAAAGTTTCTCTTGCATCGTTGTCTCTAGAGATGTTATGGGATGTCCATGCACTGGAAGATTTCTTTGCAGAAGGCTTCCTGGAGCACCTCTGTCAAACTGATGTACCCACAGAAGTAGTATTACAGTGGATAAGTAAAATGAGTAGTAACAAATGGTAATGACTAGGTAGCATTTGCCCAGGAGTTCTGCAGTAATTCTGTACACCACTTCTGAACTACTGTCTGCAAGGCTTAATTAGTTGGTTTAAAACTGCTTCCACATCAAAGGAATGGAAGGTAGCAACCCAACTTTTCAAATGACTTCACTAGAACTGGAGAAAAGTGAGTCTGTAATGTGCTCTGGGCAATCCTGCTTTAGCAGGGGAGTTGGACTAGATGATCTCTAGAGGTCCCTTCCAACTCTGACAATTCTGTGATTCCCTACTGGACGCGTTAATCATGTGTCTATGGGCTGGCAAGGAAAGAATTCAACAGAGCTTTTGTAGAGGGAAGTAACAGATATGGGAGCTCTTCAGATTAGTCACTGGTTATGTAGATAGATCTTGCAATTCACATAATTTACTTCAGAAATTCTTTACTAGATCTTCAGTTGTAATGGGTTAAGAGCAAAGGCTCTGTAAAGGATAAGTAATTGGTTATGTTACTCAGTATGGTAAAATCAAAAACTGTCAGTGAAGATATCCACAAGGATCTTGTGCCATTGGGTGATAGGAAAAGAAATTTGGTGTTTAAAAGGTGTTGGTAAATGCATATGGAGAGGTGGGTAGAACAGTGGTAACTTTGCACACTGGAAATAGCTAGTCAGCTAGCTAGTGTCTTTCCAGGAATTTCAGCTTAAGGTTTGGTGGTTTAAAAGGTAAATGGAACATTGGCAATATTAGGTGGGAACAGGTAGAAATACAGAAAATCCTGAAAATGGATTTTTTTTTTTTTTTAAATCTTATAAGATCATGTCTTTTTACTTGTGCGACTCTAACTCCTGGTTTATGTGGGGTTTTTTTTCCCTATTTTTTTTTAAGTCGTAGAATGACATGAAATAAAGGGAAGGCCTTTAGAAGCAGTTAAAGAGGGAAAGCTTTCATGCAGGGATTGAGTAAATCATCTTTTTTGTGGGGAGTCTAAGCTTCTTCAGCTTTAAGGTGTGGTGGAATCTGGTTAAATATATATAAAATTGTAAATGCTGTGGAAGAATTTGGATAGAAGAAGGTAGTTTGTTTCTCACAGTGTTATTTAGTGCTGCCTAGTTGTTTGTACTGCTGTGTAGCAGGCTCAAAACAAAGGGCAGTGTTACTTCATATGAAGTGAATCCATTGCCACACTGCACAGTACAGATGCAATTAGCATTGGTCTTCAGTGAAAAACAGTCATGTCAGAAAAATTAAGCCTTACAGGCAATGCTACATATAAATATCAGAAATCGCATCTGCCTAATAGAATTCATTTCTAAAGCTATTCTTATAGATGCATATTCATGAGATGAAATCTTCTGGTAATGTATGTATGTATACATACATTCTGGTAATTTGAAGTTGATGTATACAGCCATTTACATAGAAGTATTACGTTTGTGTAGCACTGAATTGGGAGCTTTAACAACAGTTGATCACTACATGGTTGAAAGAGTTCTGTACAGATATTAATGTAGTACCATTTCTTATAATATCTCTGCCTACATTCCTGTACCAATTAAATTATTATTCAACTGCTGCTACAGAACATTGCCCATCCTTTTTGTGACATTTAAGTATTCTATACTTAAGTACCAAGGCACAGACCTTGAATTAAAGATATCCCAGTGATAGAAGTGGCTTGTGGTATCTGCAGAATTTTGTGGTGGTATTAAATCTTTTGATTTTAATTCCTCACATACAGGTTTTTTTCATGCAGAATGATAGGTAGAAAAATAAAGGATTGCATCTCCTCAGGAGCTGTGAATATTTTATCCTTCTCCTTCCTGTGTTTCTTGTCTCTTCACTCTTACCTTTCTGGCTTAATGACCCAATCTTAAGTTGTTTAGTTTCAAAACACTGGGCTGTCTTCAGACCCTGGATGGGTTAGGCTATGCTTTCTCTGAGGTTTTCATTCAAATTCATTGCCTTCCTCTCTTGAGAGATGACAAATCTCCCTTTGGAGATCAAATGTCATTCCCTGCACTTAATTGAACTATTAGTGAACCATTGAAAATGGAAGAGTTGCCCTTATTATATGTTGTCTCAGCAAGTAGGTAGTACTTTATACAACTTCCCAATGTACTGAGCTCTGTTAATTGATGTAAATCATGATTATTGCCACTTATATCTTTGCATTGATGCATGCAGTTCACTACTGGTCTTGATTAAGACCATGCACAAGGATGGCTGTTTCTAGATCATGATGTGTTTGGGATGGCTGAATGCTGGAGGCATAAGGGGGTAAGTGCAGTTAGATGTATGATTGGTTAGAACTAACGACAATGTTGTATTTCTCTACAGATCACGTTTAGGCTGCCAAATCTGCTTGAAGAAATCGATGGATAATATGACTGTTAGAGTACCAGAAGCTGTTGCGGATGCTAGACAATCAGTAGATATGAGTAAAAACTCCTAAAAGAAAGTATCTTAGGGGTTTTAAAGAAGCTTAATTATTTTTATAACTTATTTTTAAATGTGTAATTAAATATGGAAACTTACATAATTGTGAGTTATTTTATATGACTATCAATATTAGATTAATGCTATTTTAATTTTCTTTATAGAACCTCCTATATTTTTACGCTTAAGATGCAATAATACTTCTTATAACTGATATTGGATTATAAACGTTAGCAAGTGTATTACAGATTTCATATAATATTATTCTGCCATTCTTTAATGACATTTGAAAACTGGGTCACTTCTGCAAGACTTCTCCTAAATACCCCTGAGCCTTTCTAGGTTTTTGACCTGGATATGTTAGCGAACAAAACTTGCAAGACTGCATGGGGTCTTTTTAAAGTGTTGCCATTAAAGATGGTGTGCTCAGAGCTAATTTGCTTTTTCAGTAAATATGATACTTCCTCAGTAAATAGTGGACTTTCAGGGTAAGGATTTTCCAAACTTTGGAATCTTAATGAGATGTGGCAAATTTTGTATTGCAAAAATACTGTTAAAACCGTGAAATCTGGGGCCCAATACAGAATGTTGGCACCGGCAGTTTAATTACTGCCGTGCATCTCTGTTGCCCAAATAAAAGTCAATAAACCTCAGTTTAACTGTATTTACATTTGACTACACCACAAATACGGGGATACCCATGGCTTAGAAGAGTAAAGCCTTGGCGCTGTCTAATGGGAGAGCGTATGCACCGGAGGCAGTTGTACATTCTTGCTGTTCGCTGAAGATGTCTGAGTTGGGATTGAAGAGGGCAATGTTTGTCAACCTAAGATTTGTTCTGAAATCTTTGTCTCAGTTTTTCAGTTTTGAGTTTGTTCAGGATGCAGTCTGGTGTTAGCTAGGGCATTCAGCTTGGAGAGAATACTGGACTCTGCACCTTGCTCCCAGGATCATTTCAGTAATGGTTGATATGAAATGACCAAGTATATTTAATCCATAAAGACACTAGATCCCCATGGTGGGATATCATGGACTGATGATGAGCTTTCAGTTGGATCTTGTTCTTAGTCTTTCTAAAGTAGATCAAAATAAAATAATGTCTCTAAGACTCTTTATTATTCTTTCCAGTTTTTGTTGCCTAAATAATTAAATGAAATGGCTGTCACTAATACAATAGTTCTTACCTCTATAAGGTTGTTTTAATTTTTTGGCCTTGTTTTTATGTATATAACCTGTTTGTTTAGACTTGAATGATCTAATGCATTCATTAATGCCTTATTTGAATTGGTGACAATGACATCTAGACTATTTGAATTCTCATTTATAGGAGAGGAAAAAATATTTTTATTACTTTTCTAGTGTCAAATATTGGGATTATTTTGAGCTTTATAAAGGAAAAAAAATCCCTCTGTTAAGAAAAGAAATATTTTCTAGAAATCTGAAAATAGGTCTAGTTCAGATGCCTTGATTTCCTCTCCAAGAAACTATCCCTTTGTTTCATGGTAGTCCCTTTGGACTTTCTACTAGAACAAGGTATGCTTAATGTGGTCAGATAACTTAATCATACAGGGTTTTCAAAATACACTTCCTATCTCATATAATTCAAAATATGACTTCAGAGTTGACATTTCCTGTCTTTGGAAAGACACAGAGTGAGATCAGGGAAAAGAGTGGAAATAAATTGGGGAAATGTTTTGAAGATACTGCTGTCTTCCTCTTCAGCTGCTGTCTGACCATAATGTAGGGATTACCCTCCCACAATCAGATGCTGTGGTAAATCCGTTCTGACTTTGTTTTGCCTTTGTCCTGATTTCATTTCTATACAGAAATTATTATTAAATTTTGAACTTTTTTTTTTATGTGAGGCAGCTCTTTAGCTTCCAAGAGAGGGAACTCAGGTCATAATGAGATGTACTGTGCATTCTTACATAGGAAAGAAATCTGAGGTTTCGGTATAGCTGTAGGGTTTGGGGGTAGATCATAGAATCATAGAATTGCCTAGGTTGGAAGAGACCCTTGAGATCATCGAGTCCAACCATCTACCCTACTCTACAAAGTCATCCCCTACACCATGTCCCTTAGCACTGCATCTAAACG
>JAOXNO010000001.1:192269717-192290991 GCA_028565335.1 Limnodromus scolopaceus | reverse complement strand
CTGCCCATGGCAGGGGGGTTGGAACTGGATGATCTTTAAGGTCCCTTCCAACCTGAACCATTCTATGATTCTATGATATTCTTACTCCATCCAAGAGCATCTGAGCAGGTTTCTGAGGTGGGTTAGCAGCTCATTCTCATTTTACTCTTCTGCAAGTAACAGCCCTGCTTTGCGTAGGTGAGCCAGCCCTTGCCTTTGACCTGGTGGGCGCTGACAGGCTTTACCGGTAATGGCTTGGAAGAAGAAGAGCATTGTCTTCCTAGAAAACCCTGGCTGGAGGCGGGAAAGGGAAGGAGAGGGAGAGCTGACGCGAGACCGCAGTGATGCAGCTGCAGCCTCTTGGATGCGGGAGAGAGGCAGCCGTGTACCACCCAGGGAGCCAGCGATGGGTTTTGGCTGGGGATAAAGGTAGAAGGTCTCATCTCAGAGGAATGTTTAACAACAGATGAAAATAGCTGTAAGAGAAAACAAATGGTGTCATAGAGACAAGGCATATGGTAGCTCGGAGTGACGGGGAGGCCCGTTCAGGCTGTGGTTCAGTTCCAGGGGACTGATGACTGTCAGGAGGGAGCACAGCAGGGAATAGCTGGAGCAAGGCTGTTTCTACTTCAGATTTCAGCACTTTTTTTTTTTTTCTTTCTTCTGGCTTAATTGAGTTGTTATGATCATCACAGCCATCGGATTATCGTCAGAAATTAGGAAAAACCCATTGCGTCCTGGCATGGAGAAGAAAAAATAATCAATGTCCCTTGCCTTGATGTCTCCTGCCCTTTTGGGGCTGTCCTTCAAGGAGAAGGGCAGCTCAGGAGCCTCGGAGGTGCAGGTCTGGGGAAGCAGAGCAGAGCTGCCCCAAGGGTGAATGTTGTCCTGGCAGGAAAGCTCAGGAGCCTGGGATCTCCCTCTGCTGAGTGATGTATGCAGAAAACGTTGTATTTCTAACTCAAACAGCTCACGTTTGTGCACTGCATACAAGCTTCACATCAAAAATGACCTTAATTAAACACTTCATTGCTGGTCTTTATCATCTACCACTTTGGCATTTTATTAAGTATTTGTCTCTGGATAAGCAGTCTAGGAAACGTTTCCCTTCTGATTTGCCTGTTATAGTGCTCATTTTGAGAGGTAAAAGTGCCTAAAGGAGGCAGAAGGCACCAGAGGCTTTTATACCAGCACACAGAAATGATGGGGGGAAAAACAATTACCGGGCAACAGGAGTTAATTCCTAGAATAAAAGTACAGAGTAACCGCGGGATATTTGCTATGGTATTTCACTGCTTGTGTAACTGGATGGTCAGCGCTGTCAGCTGCCCAGCGCTGGCAGGGCTGCTCCTGCTTTGCCGTAAAGCCCTGCCTTCACTATAAGCAATACATCTAATCCATTTCAGCTTCCTTCCAGCTGAAGCGCCTCTATAATGGCTCTAGTTCCCAGGAATTTTGTAACATTAACCTTCCTCTGAGGGTCAGGTGCCAGAAATTCTTACTCTCTGGCGAAATCATTTCCCCAAATCTTTTTTTGATAGAGAGTGAAAAAAGTGCCCCAGCTCCAAGCCCACAGCGAGCTTGGGCTGCGGGATGGTCCGTGCAGGTACCACTGCCCCGGCTCTTGCCCTCTCGCACTCCGCAGCTCATGGGTTCTGCAAGGAGATATTCATTACCAGGAGGACAGGGATTTTTATGCTCCTTCAAAATCTGGAGCGCGTTCACGAAGACGCAGGAAGGTCCTCTGGCTGAAAACTTGTGGTCACCTTTAAGCCTGGACGGAGACCTGCGTTGTTTAAGGAGTTCATTCCTGGCAGCAAATTTGAGTGGGTGCTGCTTCTGACAGCAGGTCTGAATCTGTAAACACTTGACCCAAATCCAGTGAGGGAAGAAAAAGAGCCTTTATCCGATCCTTGCCACTTGGTCCCCATCTCTCCAAAATAAACAGACCGGTATGTTTTGGTTTAGCAAAAATGCTGAAACAAATTACATGCAATACAAGTTCACAGTACTATTTCAGAAGTGAAAACAGCAATATTCTTTCCAGAGCACACTGAATATTTAGATATAAAAACAAACCACCTATCCAGGCCCCACTGGTGCGTGCACTGAGCTCCCAACCCTCTCCTCTTTTATTTCCTCCGCTGCTCCCACTGGAGAGTCCCTGATTTATGGGCTGTGTCCCTCCCGCTCCCTCGCCGGCAGCTCCTCACTCAGAGCCCAAGGCTTCCACTCACTCAGTGGGTACATCTGCTTTTTTGTTTGTTTTCCTGCTCAGTTTGCGTCCTTTTTGTTGTGTTTCTTTGTCAGAGAGACATGGGGCATCCTGCAAAAATTTTCTTCTTTTACCACACAGGTCAGTATTTGCATTAAAAGCAAACTCTGCTTGTTTCAATAATTCTTCAGCTTTCTTTTACTTTCTGCGTAACGGTGGCATCCCAATGGGTAAGCTAGAAATAAAAGCCCCGCCAGGAGCTGGCAGAGGAAAGAGGGAAAGGGCACAGGAGCAGCTCCCGGCTCCAGAGCCGCATCCTTGTGTCTGAGTAGGGGCTCTGGCCCCTCTTCAGCCCCTGGGAGCTGGAGGGGGAGCTCAGAGCTTGCCCCCAGCATGATGCCAAGGTCTGGGGTCGGTGCACGGGGCCGTAGAGGAGCAGACGAAATGGATTTGGGGAGCACACGTGTTCTCAGAGCCAGGCAACGCTGGAAAACCTCACGTTTCTGCGGCCCGGCTTTCACCAAAGCTCCTCCTGCAAAGTGCTGAAGATCTGCCCGACCACTGAATGTACAGCAAGAGGCAATTTAATTAGCGACTGACGAGAAATCTCATGTCTGAACAGCTTCACCCGGCACTGTGTCCTTCGTGCACTGCCTCTGCCAGGCCTGGCTCCCTCTTCTGTTGCTATTAACTTTGATAGCCTCCTTAAAAAAAAATTATCACAATTACTTCTGAAGCGATGAAGCAGTAGAAATCTGGAGTGTGCTTTCTCCGTTTTATGCCAGGTTATCCATGGCTCTGACGCCACCTGTAATGTCAGTGTGCTCTTCTTCTAATTTCATAGCCTTGATAGGAGTGCTTTTGAAAAAAATCTCCATTTTTGAAAACTTTTCGAGGCCCTGGCTGGGAGCTTTTTGACTTCCAAACTGAATTTCAGACTACGGTATTTTCACAATTACTACTTTTATTTTCTCATGGAAAATGTGAAATAAACTGCTGTATAAAATAAATAATTCTTTTTTTTTCATGAAAAAAGTATGAAATTTGAGTATTTTTCTTTTTTTATTGCTTTTCATACAGTGGAAGCTGTTCATTTAATTGGCACGTGCAGAAAATCAATTATGTTGTTTTGCACAGATTACTGTTTGATTCTGGTGAACTCGCTCATAACCTTTTCCAAATCTGTATCTACTGAAATTGTCTTTAAATCTCTCTACAGCACAGGCTCTGAAAGATCTTTTCTAACCCTACATTTTTTTCGAAAATGATGGACACAGGGCTATAAAGCCAGGACATTTGGTTGGAGGGGTTTGGGGTGGAAGGGAACTTCAGAGATTGCCTACTCCAGCCCCCTGGAATCCTGCGTACTTGGTCAGGTGTCCACATAAACTTTGTGTATCTGATAAGGCTGTTGCATAAAATTTCTAGTGTATCTGATAAGTTTATTGCAGAACTTTTCCAGATTTTCTAAGGAAGTTGATTGTGATGAAATTTGGTGTGTTTTCACAGACACCGCACATATTTTACCCCTTAGTTTTTGGAATTTTTCAAATGAAATCTCCAAGTGAGCTAAGAAACACTCAGAGGATGTTTTGGTTTAATCTGTTAAATAATCACTCTTACATTATAAACCAGTTGTCATTAACATTTTTAACTTGAGCATGATACCAGGAGTATTGCCCACATGCGACATTTAATCATTTTCATCTACAGGAAAAAGAAACCCACTTTTTTCCATTAAAATACAACAATTAAAACAAGTAAATAAAAAAGATATAGAGATGTGGATCCAGTCTTCCTGGTGAAGGGCTCATCAGGGCTGGAGAGCCAGGGTAGAGTGGTTGTGAGTCCACAGCAGGTGGCCACAGTGGCCACTAGGCAACCCTTGGCTTGTCTGTAGGGTAACAGAGAAATTTAACACCGATTTGGATGGTGTATCCAGCACCTTTGAGGGCATGAGCCACTGTGGGGACTTCTTGGTACCCATAGACTGGAAGGGGCTTTGGAACAGCATTTGTTCATAAAAGAATGTGCCAAATGTGCCAAAAAATTAAAATTTTACCCTAAACTATAGTCAGCAATTTTGTCACTAACCGGTTGCTAAACCTGAAGTATTTTGGACTATAAAAGTGGTTTTGTTGCTGGGTTTTTTTTGCTGCAAGGATTCAGTTGAAGAGTTAGTTCAAGGGTTATTCTTAATGTAGAGCTTCTGGTGTGATGTCTGTGAGCTCAATGTGTCCTGATTGTCCTGACCCTGTGTCCTGAGCTTGAGTGGCCACCATGAGGACACGTTGCTTTAGGAGGCAAAACTTGTGTCATAGCAAAAGAAAAAAAATCTGAAAAAACTTTCCAAGAAGACTTTCAGGCTGAGAAGGAGAAATAATACTCATTAGTGGATCACCTGGCTGGAAAAATAACTATGTTCATGGAGTCCATGATATTGGAAGCTGAGAGGCAGAAATGGAAAGCTGTGAAAGCATGTCTCTCGTGGGTAGCTGGGTACTTCTGGGTCTTTACCAGCTCTCCCAGTTAGTCAGTTTTGGTGACTAATGGTCATTTAGTTCTCACTGAAATAAATTCCATGAAAGCATTTTGTTTGAGCATGACTACCACATATGGCTTTTGGTGTTTCTGTCATGAGGACAAGCACTGGAGCTGTATCAGCTGGTTTCATGCAAGAATCTGGCAAGATCTGCCTCCATTTGGTGTTTGTTGGACAAGAAGTATCTTGCCTGTGGTGATGAGATTGGAATGGGTGGGAGGTGCCTGGAGGGTCAAAGAGATTGCGGGTAAATTGGTAGTTCTAAGAAAAGTTATTTCAAGGTATGATCTTTCAGCTAAGTTGTAATTATCCAACATTTTTCAAGATATACCCAGAAGGAGGAGAAAAAGTATGATCTTGGGTGGGAAGATGGGTCTTTTTGTTTTACTGTCAGTCTGCATGAAGTATGTAAATACTCAGATGCTATCATTTGTCTTGGGAAATTAAGGAAATTAGAGTGGGAGGATTAGAGACATTTTTAATCACCCCTGGCTCTGCATCCAAGGATTTTTTCCATGATTCATCTCTATCACGGGCAAGGATCTTCTCTGCTGGACCTCAGAGGGTGCAAACCCCACAGCTGTGGCTGCATCCCTGCAACTACGTGTTTGCCACCACTGAAGGGCTGACTCCTGATCTCTCCGTTTGTGGATCTTGGGCTGCTTTCCTTGTCTGCACGTAGAGGGTTTGACACCGTCCACCTCTGCTGCTGGGGCTGTGTAACCCCTCCCTGCCCACGCTCCCTATCCATGCCCTGCCTGTCTGGGAGGCTGCAGCTCAGGGACAGTGGCTCACTGCCAGCCCTGTGGCCACTAAGGCACCGATGTAAAGTACACTTTGTCCCTCCAACACCTTCTGTCTGTCTGTCCATAGTGGTGACGCAAGATGAAGGGTGATCTGAGGGAGCCTTTACAGTTAATTTCAGGGGGGTTGGACTAGATGATCTCCAGAGGTCCCTTCCAACCCTATATGATTCTATGAGTCTATGATTCTAATTTATTTTTTCTTTTTTTTTTTAAGTAGGGGGGTATTAGTGAGGGGTGATAGTCAGCTTAGATCCAGCCCAGCACTTCACAACAAATTTTTCTGTTCCCTGGGGGCTTGCGGTGCCTGGATGTGGTTTAGGGTGGTTTTACATCTTATATTTGATGGATCTCTATGCTCAAAATATTTACTAATCCCAGCTTTATCAGGGACTATGCAACCAGGTGCCTTAATACATCCTGTCTGCTTAATCTTTGTCATTCAAATGGAATTTGAAGATCCACCCAAATTGACCCATAATCTCTTGTTTTGTACAGTGTGCATTTTCAATTTATTTGTGAGGTGAGTGCGCTGCTTTCTTGTTTTCCAGGTTAGGACAGTCTCCTTCACAGCAGAGACTCTTTCTGTCTTGGGAAATGATCTTTGGAAGGTGTCCTCAGAGCATATAAATGCAAAATGGAAATGTGTCATTTATTTGTCGGGCCAAACATCAAGCAGGGAGTAAAAAGGGCAATACAGTAATTGTGTTATTTAAATTTATTTAATGGGTAATGCTGATGAGTAGTGAGGACATTATTAGAAAGCTTTTGTTACAAGCAAGGATAAATATAGAATTAATAGCTCCTGCAAGCAATTACTCTTAAAAATCATGGCTCATTCCCTGTCTCAGAAACTCAGTGGGATGATGGAGCTTCTGTGTGGGGCCAGAAAGGACAAACATGAGAAAACATGACCCTGGCCCTTGCTCCATGCCAGGTTTCTCCCAGAGAAATTCCCCCCACCCACTCGCACCTCTACAGGACCAAGAGACGATCACCCCTAGGCAGCTTGAGGGGTTCAAAGGACACCTACACACACAGTAGCCATCTCGGTAGTTCAAAGCAGGGTTTACATGGTCGGTGGTGGCTGCTGCTGCCAAGGTGTGGGCTGCAGTGCTCCTGCCAAAGGAGCTCTGGCTTTAGGCAGCCTCTGGGATATGGAATGCATAAAACCCCTCGTTCTTTGCTCCATGACACCTAGGACACTTCTAGAGGGTTTGTGACTACCCCCTTCAGTGCCTCCAGACAGTAACAGAGTTAACTATGGCTAGAGCCTGTCCTTCTAAATCCCACCTAAAATGGGATTTAGCCTAAATTCCACCAAAAGGCACCTAAATTCCCCCTAAATCCTAGAGAACCACTTAGCCTCCTGTTTAGCCCTAAGCAACATGACATCTACTTCAGGAGATGTCTCCTTGCTTGAACTTCAGTTTCCTCATGCTGAAAGTGGGTGGTGGGTGAACTCTGGGATGCCCTGCTCTGGGGAAGGGGGTGGTCCTCTCTCACCTACCTTTACTGTAGTCCAGAAGGTTGCCTGTAACTCTGAAAAAGCCTCTCACCTTTTTAACAGCAGCCAGCTATTTTCCTTAAGGGGTGGGAGGAGTGAATCCCAAGGAGGTGTTTTGCTATTCATTGGCTGCACAGTGAATGAGAAGGGGTAGCACCTAACACAGCTGGTCTAAATTTCTCTCTCTTCAGGGAGACCTTTCACCATTCACCCTGAGACTGAGCTCAGTGGATGGTGAACAGAGAGCAGCAGAGACTTAACTTCACTCTGGAAACTGAGTCCTCACTGTGTTGGAGCTTTGATGTCATGGTACCACTTGGTTGTACTTGGAGGTACCTTCTGATGTAGCTCCATCCACCTGGCAGTCAGGTGGTGGGACTAAACCAGTAGCTAATTCTCCTTTTGGGAAGTGGAGAAAGAAGGCACTCATTTCAGCACAAGGAACAGTTTGAGGTGGAAGGAGACACCTCTAAATGATTCTTCAGCTGTAGAAGAGCCCAGCACCAATCTCACAGTAATTCTGAAATCTCACCTGGGCTTTAGGAGAGTAGGTCATCCCCTTCTTCAGTTCGTAGCCTCAGGCAAAAATAGGCATAAGGTAGATGCCCAATCTGCATGTAAATTACTTGGTTCTACAGTGAGGAGAAAGCAACAGCTGTGTTTTGAAATTCCCTGCAACAATCCTGTTTTTTTCTCTCTGCTGGATGTATTTTTGCATGTTTACTGGTTAAACATAAAGGCCGTAACTAGCTCTTCTTTGGAACAACAAAACGAGTAATCATTATGGAGTTGTGAGTAATCACTGAGGACTGGGAGTCTCCTATATCATTAAGGTCAGTTCCTGGGTAGTCAGGATTGTCCTATGTCTCCACCATGGCCCCTGGGGTTGTGGCGGATGGCAGACCCCTGCTTGGCACCACTTCCTTAGGCAGGATTTTCAGTAAAAAGAGTGCAGGGTGGCTCGGAAGAAAATCTGCCAAGTCTGTGACCAGATGGTCTGAAAAATGTGGAAATTAGAGATGCACACACTATCCCACAGTCCTCATTAGGTCACCAACCTAATGGTGGTACCCTCGGCAACTTTGGCTCATTTGTAGTGCAGTTCCTATCCCCTCAATTACTGAGCCACGGGTTCTCCTGCCGTTACTCCCTGCTCTGTGCTCTCCTGTCCTGCCCTCAGTGAGCTCTTTTCGTCTTTTCCTTTTTGTAAATGTCTGGTCCCCACAGACAGTGAGTCATGTTAGGAAAGACCTCCCTGCTAGATGGGTGAACATCACCTCTGTCCTACAGATGGGGGCTGACCGGCATCAGCCCAGGTTTAAATTGAAAGGCGTTAAGAAAGTCTGGCACCCGTAAAGTCAGCGGAGCTGGGACGGGGGCAGCCACCCCCCACCCCCCCTTCTCTGCCCCTGAGCTGCTTCCCCAGGTGTTAATGAGCACAGAAACAATTTGGGCTGCAGTCCCACAGCCACCCTGAGATGGATGAAATGTGCTTTTGTCCTAATGAGGGGACAGGCTGAGAGAAAGGCAGCTCAATTTTTTGTTAGCTTACGGCAGACAGAGCCAGCGCCATAGATTTGCTCAGCTAACTCTCCAGCCAGAAGCCAGTGCATTTTTTTTCTGGAGGAAAGGATCTGAGAAATACCAATAAATTAGTTCGGTGCAGTTTACTTAAGGGCGTGTTATAGGAGCATTTGACATTTTCCCTGGACTTATTTTCTTTTAGAAAAATGAGACTTTTTGCAGTTACATGGACTGGCAGGCAGAGGAGTGAGCGGCTGTGCCTTCACTGCTGGCTGTTTCCTCTGGCACAGTTGTACACCAGCTATGGCACCAGCTCTTCCTCCCTCTCCCCTTCCCTTTTCCCTTCCTTTTCCCCTTCCATTTCCCCTTTCCCAAACAGCACATGATCCTGGGTGGGGAGCTGTTGAGTACAGCTTGCAATGAAAATGTCCTTCCTGACACCCTTTGACAACGTCTAAGCAAAGGAGCTCTGAAATAGAAAGAAAGAATAGTGCACCATCTCAAGAAGGAGTATTATGAGGCGACGTCCCTATTTCTGCCGCATGTTAGCATCAGTTCCCCCTTCCCGACGTCTGAGCACAGCCCTCACGCCTTGGTGAAGTGTTCTCTTTTGTCATGTCATGCTGGAGTCCAAAGCTGTGCAACAAACTGCTTTAAAGTAAATACAGCTTTAGAGAAGAACATGAGATGGATCCAATCATTCAGCTCTTTCAGCTGCAAGGCAGCTTTGCCTGGAGCATGCTCATGAATTGGAGCCATGGGCATCGTTCCTGAGATGTCCCCAGAACTCTGTGAGATGTGTGGGGTGTCTGGAACAGGTGCCCTGTGCCCTCAGGCCAGCACATTGGGTCAAGGTGGGACCTGGTGCTCAGCATGCCACTTGCTCTGGATCAGGAACATGCTGGGAGCCCGTGTGGTCACAGAGGGGCTTGAAGACCCCTCAGGAGATAACTGTGAATGCGGGGAATGGGTGTGCTCAGTGGTAGAAGAACTATCCCAAGCTGGGCTGCAGTTATCTGTGCCTCATGGTTAATGAGAATGACTCCTCCAATAATTATTCCTAAAGGAAGCTGCTGAATGGAAAGCTCTGACCTTTGTGTTTCAGAGCATTGTGAGATCAGCTTGCTTCTCTCTCCTCGTCTGAGCTAATTTCTCTGGCGCAGAGAGATGGTCGCTCTTCTTGCCCCATTAGATGCTGTTCGGTGTGTCACAGGCTGCTGAGGGCGCAGACTAATAGTCATTGTTGAAACGTTTCCTCAATGGTCTAATTAAGGAGGAAGAATTCGTTTGACTAGATAGAATTAATTAATAGAGCCTGAGCCTCTGTTGTGGTAGAAAGTTCTCCGTAACATCCGTGAGAGGGAGAGCAATGACGGTTTTGGGAGCAGAGCAGCTATCCTTGGCCGAGCCCACAGGTGCTGGCTGTGAGCCTCTCCCTCTCCCGCTAAACTCTGCCCAATTCAAACACAGATAGAAATTTGAAAAACAATATTATTTTATTCAGAAAAATCTACTGCAAAAAATACTTCTTGTCTGGCTTTTCTGCCTTCTTAATTTCTCACTCTGAGAGTCAGCTGGACAAAAGGAAGTGGAGGAGGCTATAGGTTATCTATACCTTGACTTCTGATGCCAAGCAGCATGGCATGCTTACTGCAAACAGGGGAGGTATGTCATGGACAAACAGCTGCATTTGGAGAGCAGTCTAAATTCAAAATGACCTGATGACACTTGAGTAGTAACAAGACATCCAGAAGGTGATGTTCAGCCACGAGAGGCTGTAGGACATCCAGGGCTGGACCACAGCAAAGAAGGACTAGCTGACCATCTTGCACTCAGGGCAGAGAGCCAGGACTTCTTCTCCGGCTATATCCTAGCAAGATATTTCTTCAATTAAAAATGGAACATCTCCCTGTCCTGCCTTTGTCAGGGGTGTTTCTCCAGATCCAGGATCACTGATGGCTCTGTTCCCCACTGAGCCACCCTGCGTCCTCCTCCCAGCAAAGTGCTCAGGCTGCAAAGCCTTGGAGGCTTCTCAACAAACAGGGAAGTTGAAGGAAATCACTTGGCATTAAATGGAACTTTTAATTCGACTTGAGATATTTAATGTCTGTCTTTCTTCTCAACTTTTCTAAAAGCTTGTCATTAATTGAAGCAAAATCTAAGGTAGAATTTCATTTTGGTTTTTTCATCTAAAATGTCAGAAGAAAATGTGGACTTTCATGGATGAAGGAAACAGGACTTCAGCAGTTTTTAAACAGAAACAATTAAGCAAAACTGATGCATATTTACAAAATGTTTCAATATAACATAACCCCTTGCCTTCCAACAGAAAAATATTTTGGCCAGAAATCTCCACCCAGTTTTGTTCACGATCCATAACATCACCTGCAAAGAGCACAGTGTAACTGCTGAAGACAAGCTCTGGAAACACTCGACACAAGCCTTATATCTCCCTTTTCATTGCAAAGAGCTGCCTTCTGGTCACTACTGCAGCAGTAAGCATAATTGCCAATATTACCAAGAAGTTACATTTCTGGTTATCCTAAAGCTTGGTATTTCAAATGGGAGCCTTCAGAGAACTAATTAGCACACAGGCTCATTAAATGCTAAAAAATGCTCTCGCTGCCGAGGTAGATGGAGCATCCAGGCCGTTAACCCATTTCCCAAGGGCATCTCTGCCTCCTTAGGCTTTATTCAGAGCGACCTGAATCCTTTCAGCGTGCGTACGCTCAGGGAATGCCAGTTTATACCATCTACTGGTCTTGGCATCAGCACTGGGAGGCCTGGGTGCTGTCCCATGGCTGTCCCAGCAGGGCCAGACCCCCGGCACAGCCCGGCCATGGGGGACAAGGGGGCGGCGGGTCCCCTGGAGCATCGCTCTCCGAGAGCCATCATCTTGCTCCAGCTCCAGCACAGGGATGGGGCTGCCAAAAAGGCTGCAGGGAAGCGGGCTCAGCCTGCAGGCAGCCTGTGTCTGCGGGGAGAGAGAAAAGCGGAGGGAAATTATAGCAGCTCTGGGCTCACATTCTCCTCTTACTCTGTCTCAGAACCTAAAGAAATGGCTGTGGCTCTGTGTGGAAGTTAATTAATGATCGTAAATAATATTCCTTTGTGCTAGGAGTGAATAGCGCCCTTTATTTGGGGATCTCAGCATGCTTAATGCTCTGTATTTAATTCAGCTTCACAGCAAAAGCTAGCTGAATTATTCATTGCAAATAAATTATCTGAAGAATACAGTCCTCTTTTATTTTTTTTGGGCCTGAGAGCCCAGCCTGCTTTCTTTGATGCCCTTCTCCACAGCCAGCAGTGTCTCTGCAACAATGTGTTAACCGACCCGCAGCGCACAGCTCGTTGTGCTGTTTGCTAATTGTGAGAGCGTGTGTGCACGTGTCGGGGGCGGCAGGAGGAGGGCGACAGCCTCTGGGTCTTGCTGATGCTCCAAACGAACCTTTGAACGGGAGACAAAGCGATAAGTAATGCCGAGCATGTTCCTCAGCTGTGCACACAGATGAATGCACACATATGCATACGTATATGTAGCTTTTCATACGCACACCAGTGCTCACAGAGTGCCCGGACTCCAGTTAAGACCAATCGCACATGGTAAGTCTCCAAATAAGGGCTACAAATGACAGCCTTTTGGACTGATTTTGATATAAGGCTTAATGTAACCTACAAAACACATCCAGTTCCTCATATTCAGGCAAATAAAAACCTCTCCCCCACACCCCCAACCAGTAAGAAACTCTGTATTGAAAAGCAGAAAGATTTAATTACTCAAAGAGAGCGTGAGCCCCATTGCTTCAGGAAAAGCAGCAGGCTGTACGTGACCCGGCCTCTTGAGGAGGAGCAGGTCCTACCGTACGTAGGTTCAGACCTGTCCACATCTGGATACCGGGGCTCTTCAGATGCTCTGGGCCTTGGGACTCTTTGGTTATGATGTCAGCCAGCCCTTCATCAACACTTTGGTGTGGGTGGCAGGTTTGAAACAAAGCCCCAGGAGGCCCTTTTCATGCAGCAAAGCTCAGCAGTGAACTCGCTGATACCAGCAGGTTTGAGATGCCAAAAGCTGACATGGACCCAAAAACCTTTTTCTCTGAGTCACCTACATGGAAATATGTAGGCATCATTTGTGCAAGGAGACAAAGGCTACCACAGCTGGTCCCCCTCTCCCCTGGTTCCCACTGGCTGCCCCCAAGGAGGGAGACGGGAGGCAGAGCTGGTGCCAGCTCCAGTTCCAGGGCTTCCTCCATGGATGGTCCCATCACCAAATGAGTACGCACAACAGCTCTGTCCTTACCTTCCCACCTCCAGAAAGAGTTGCTATTCTGGGCAATTTTGTCAAAAGCATGTTTTTTCTCAGTCTTTGATGTATTTCTATGTGTTCATGAGCAATGAACCACCCAGATTTGGTGGCCATCAGTGAGCCTCTCAAGGATGGCTGCCCATAGGGGACGTTAGAGCTGGGCTGAACGTGGAAATTCCCCAGCCAACAGCCAAAACACTGGGTACATGGCAATATGACATTAAATCTCTGACATGAGTTTAAGTCTCATGTCAAGTGAACACAGTATTGAAAATCATGAATTTCCAAGCTTTTAACACAAAACTTTTACTTGCTGTTTTTCACTGTTGTTTTGTCTGTTTCTTTCAAAGAATAAGGTCACTTCTGTAAGAAGGGCTTGTTTTTCTGTTTAAAAAGATCATTCTATGCAATTTTTTTTCCTTTGGAAACAGCTAAGTTGACAGAAAAAGAAATCTTAGGTGCATGTTTTTGTCAGTTCCTTGTAATCAATAACACCCATATAAAAAAAGCTGAAACCAAACATCAGCAAGGGAACAGGCTGAATCCGTAACATTTGGGCTGACCTATTTTGTAATCACATTTTCTGAGAGGAAAAATAAATCAAACTAATCCAGCCTCTGCCTCAAACCCAATGCGTTACCTTGAGTTTGTTGGGTGTTCGCCCAAACGCCCTCCAAGGGCCGAGTGAGGAAAGCACTCAGACACCTTGGCTGGGGTCCAGCAGGGACATGGTGCTCAGGAGATAGCAGGAGACAGGCTTCTCCATCCTGGGAATGAGCCTCCTAAATGTGCTTCATTCCCAAAGTCCCTTTTCATTACACCCCTGTAGGATGTGAGATATTTTCTTTATTGTTTTGACTTGCAGACCTATGGTAATTCATGGTAAAATGGCTGCGCTTCTCCCCATGGACTTGCTTGCTGGAACCAACTCCCAACTTTCTGGGTCTGGCACATGCAGCCATGTTGTGGAGTTGAGTTATTCCAGTGTCACCTGGGTAGGAGATCAGAGGACAAGAGATTGGCAGAAATAAATACAACAGGGTGCTTCCAACCACAAAAGGGCTGTGAGCTCTTCAAGGTGACAAGCATGGTATCAGACTCATTTTGTCGTGAAAATACAAGAAATATCAGGGGCTGGTCGTTTACACCAATATTCACTGATGGCACTAGGTATGATCGACACTCTCTTCTATGAGGTAGATGATCCACAAACCACAAGACAAGTTATCTCTCCAAGGGTGGGATCTAGTCATAGAATCCTAGAGTGGTTTAGGTTGGAAGGGACTTTAAAGATCATGGAGTTCCAACCCCCCTGCCATGGGCAGGGACACCTCCCACTAGAGCAGGTTGCTCAAAGCCCCATCCAGCCTGGCCTTGAACACCTCCAGGGATGGGGCATCCACAACTTCTCTGGGCAGGTCCCTCCAGTGGATGAGGCATATTCTTTATTCATGATTTTGGGAGACTAATGAATCATTACTCCCACAACTAGTGCCTCATTCCCTCTATAGCCATGGAGAGACGAAAGAGGCCTTAAAGCTCCTTGGAGAGAGCCCGCGTCTGCTGAGTTGAGGTATCTAAATATAGGTGGGGAGGATAGACCAGGGTAGGGTAGGGTAGGCCAGTTTCCCCTTACTTCCTGGATAGACCAGTTCTCCTTTTTGTCCTACATGGACCATACATCTAAAGTACAGCCAGGAAACAACCCATCTGGAAGGGGATTGGGCTCCCAAGGTCTTGAGGCAGGGTCAAACAGTGATGTGGATGTAGCCTACCTGTGTGCTGGCTCCTGGTCTGATGCTCTTTCCTGGAGGAATTGTCACCTGCAGAGAGATTCTTTCCTCTTTTTTTTGGAAAACAAATGAGAAGAAGGTGCTTTTTAACTGTTTCTCTGTTGCAAACAAGCAGCTAAAAGGTCTTCTGGGATGCTTCAAAGATGGAGAAGCAGATCAATGTTTGTTCTGGATGTGGATCCAGTCTTCAAGTGTTCCTGTCCTGCTCTGGAGGGCTGTCCTTTGCCTGTCCCTCCATGGGAGATACTTCACAGCCCAGCTGGGGACCCAGACCCAAACAGCAGAGAGGTGCTGTCTGCGGCGTTTGGGAGCTCCATTGCAATAAACCCCAATAAAATAAATTTATTTTGAAGTAAGTCAGTTTCAGGGCCTGATTCTGCACCAGATACAGGACAAAATCAGATTTGAGAGCAACCATCCCTTTATGAGAAGAGAGTCTATGCATTCCTAACAGAAAGCTGAGTAAATTCATATGGGGCCAGTATTAAGGCTATAAATACCTTGAAGGCCCTTGATGGGCCTGCACTAACAACCCATTTTACAATGGGACCTGCTCTGCACCAGCATTGTGTGGGTCTCCTGACCATGAGGCAGGGCTGGGATTTTGTTCACAGAGACCCATTTGCAGAGTTGTGGCTTTTATGGCCTTTTTGAAGGTGAGAAAAGTGAAGAATTTACATAGTAAAAATTCTTGGCAAAGTTGAAGCCTCCAGTTTCTGTGTAATAAACCAATTACTATGCTGTTGAATTTACACACCTCAGACAAGTATATTGTAAATTCATATCCCAAGGTAAAAAATGCAAAAAATTCAGACTTTGGCTTTGCCAAACATTTTATTAGACAAATTCTTCATTTCTTTATAAAATCTAGACAGGATGCATAAGTACAGAATATTTTTTCTTAGTTCTTACACAATGAAAAAATATTTTCAAAGTCTCTACTTTATAAAATAATAGATAGATTTCTGTAATAGAAATTAAAATCGTAAATGGAAACTTGGTAGGGAGCAATTTTTCCAGCAATGTGGGAACATCTGGTATGGTTTCAAATGTATTTAGAAAATAGGCGCATGGGCTCCAGACCAGTGAGGAATTTAAGCACATAAACAATCTTATTGGACTTCTCTGGTTCTATTTATGCATTTCAGGTAAGCCCAAGCCCAGACACTCTGCTAAAGCTGACCTTCCAGACTCCTCATGCTATCTCTGCATGAAAGGATGATGTCATTCAGATGCTGCACATTTCTGCAAGTATCTGGATATTTGGTAGACAAGTAGCAATGCCATGGAAGTATTCAGATGAGCCTGAGCAACAAAGAGCATCTTACAATGCCAACCATCCCTGGATACCAAGTTTGGCTCAAAAAGTTGACTTTGGGGTATGGACTTCCTTGGATGCCTGGTCATCCCAGGTTCCTTGAGTCAAAGGTGCTTGTGAACATGCGTTGGTGGTGTCAGATGTCTCTTTTTCCATGAAGATGGGCCAATACAGCACCTGAGTGCAGCCCTGCCTCCTTCCTACCATCAACACCAAGCCAGGCCCCAAGCTCTGCTAGGGGAACAGGTCATCTTGGTGCTTCCAATTGTTTGTTCAGGCCAAACATTTTAAGTAGGCTGCTTGCATTAACAAAGCTGCTATTGCCAGCTGTGAGGTCAGGGGTCCACATGAGCTGGTCCCTGTAGCAGCTGACCCGTTGGTGGCTCCAGGTGGATCTGGGGGGAATCAACTCTCTCCGATGCTAAGTCCTTGCAATACATTTTACAACACATCTTTTGTGCAAGCTGCTAGTGAAATACTCACAGATGGAAAACGGGTCTCTGCAGTAGCTGCGTTTAGCTACTCCATCTGCCCCAGAGCAGCTTCAGGCCCCAGTTTCCCCAGAGTCAGTAGCAGCACCTCCAGCGCCTGAGGCTCGTGGTCCCGCTCTAGGGGCTGGCACTTGGCTCTCCTGCTGCTGCCCACCCGTCTGGCCTGAAGGGTGCTGGTGGTCTCTCACATGGGCTCTGAATAGAGGTAAGATATTTGGTAAGATTTCAGGATAGACCATGGTGATCAGGTGCAGAGCTTGGTCAGACGAGTGTACTGACCAGCCAGGTGTTATCCAGAACCAGCCACTTCTATCCCCTTTCCCCTCTATTTTCTCACACCGGTTTCTCCCCAGTCGACCTTCATCCCTCCCTTTCCCTGTCTTTCATCCTTCCCCTAAACATCTCATGACAAGTCTTGCATAGTTTCACAACCCCCTTAAAACACCTCATAAGAAGTTGTACAATGTCCCCAGATGCTTTACCCCCACAGCCCTCCTTGAGTCCCCCACCCCAGCAGGGGCTCACCCTGGTCAGCCTGGGGAGGGGACCAGGCCCCACTGGTTGCTTGGTGGGGTTCACCCGGGAAACATGAGCTGGCCGCTCTGATGGTCCCAGGAGGGAGGGTCCCAGGGTCCCAGGTTGGGGCTACCTTGGCACAAGCGGGTGCCTTGAATCCTGCTCCCAGCATTGCCCTCTGATCCCTGGGAGGGCCTCATGCTCCCACGGCCAGGCTTTAACTGGCACAGTGGGTGCCCATCACAGGTCACTCTGGCTTCATCAGCCCTTACCATGGGGGCTCATTGTCCAAACTCTCAGCAGAGTTCATGTAGCCCCAGCTGTGCTTGTTGGCTCTGTGGTTCTGTCCCTTCATTCCCTCCTTGGCTTACAGACCACCCGCCACCCCCTGCCCATCCCAGCCCCCAGGGCAGCAGGAAGCCCTGTAGAACCTCTCCCTACCCAGGAAGAGAAGGAGGAGGAAGAGGAGGACAGTCTTGCCTTAAATGGTCACATCAGAATTACAGCAGCATCTGAGAGCAGTTTTGTAGCAGGTTGACATAAACAGTTTGTGACAAGAGAATCAAGTGCAGAGAAATAATTTCTGTATTGAAAACACCTCTCCTATGTCAGGTCACTGAATGGCTAAATTCTGAAATATTTAACTTAATGCAACTGGCAGCAGCTACCGGAGTACTTGTCCTCGAGGAACGGCTGACATTTGCAGTGAAGCCTCTACGAAACCCAGACAAAATAAGGCCTGGAGCAAGCCTAGTATGAAGGAAAAATGACTGCAGAGTGCACTGTACATATTTATAAAACACAAGTGATGCCCAAAACCTTTAGGTCCTGTGTGGCAATCATGTCCTAACAGAAATATTCGACACCTTCAGCCAAAGAGCCTTCCCCTTTGGACACGAGCGGGTCAATTAGCTTAGCTTGACGGTGGCCTCAGTGCAGAGATGTTGGTAACTAATCTTGAGAGCGCTCCTGCGAACGGGAGAGCTGGCTGGCTTCCCTCGGTGTTTATGTAGGGCTCCGCTTAGCCAGCAGACATCATGCTCCACCGCCTCTTACACTTGGCAGGAGGGAAGGACTCTTCCAAGGGGAAGTGGCCTTGCACACATGCCAAGGACGAGGCTCAACGCAGCCTCTCGTTCGGCCTCTTCCCGCATCAGCCCTTGGCGAGGGAAAAGTGTGACCGGTGCCTCTAGGGGATCCCTCAAAATGCTGTGCATCCATGAGGATGTGAAGTGGTGTCACCAAGGCTATTTCCTTGCACCTATTCAGGTATTTTGAATCCAGGATATGGGGAGATGGGGAGGGAAATCCTCTTATCATAGTCTCTCCTCCTAGTATAAAAGTGAGCCTGAAGATTGGGTGTGGGACTACAGATGATGCTGGTTTCTTTGACATTTTCTGTGTTCTTTAAAAAATCATCATCATAATAATCTGCTCTAAAAGATTTTATTAGCTGCCTGAGCCAGCTACCTTTTGCTAAATTTCCCCGACCATGGAGAATAGTAGTGAATTACTGGGGTATTGCCATGCTTCATCCAGACATGAGCCACATGGACGTGCAATCCTAAGTCAGGAGGCTGGACCAGAGGCCTCCTGAGGTCTCTTCCAGCTGTAATTATCCTGTGCTCCTGTGGTTTTATGGATGAAAATGAGAGGAGGTTGATTTGTTCAGCTCACTGATGTTGTCTTGGATGTGCTGTAGATGCACAGGTCAGCCTGCAAGGCCCGTGAAGCAAGTCTGCATGCCTGGGTCATGGCAGCCTCAACGTGTGCATGTATGTATGAGTGCACATGTGTGTGTGCTTCCCAAAAGCACTGAACACCTCCTGATCTCCCAACCTCTGTCACGTCTGCTTATGCATGGATCAATAGTCATAAAATCATAGAACAAAAGGGTTGGAAGGTACCTTTAAAGGTCATCTATTCCACCCTCCTTGCAATGAGCAGGGACATCTTCAACTAGATCAGGTTGCTCAGAGACCTGTCCAACCTGACATTGAATGTTTCCAGGGATGGGGCATCTACCCCCTCTCTGAGAAACTGTTTCTGACCAGGGCACAGGCACAGGAAGGGGCTGTGGATGTGGTAGAAAGTTAAGTAACAGCTCTGCATTACCAAGTAACTTGGTTAGCAAGTTCCCCACCCAAAGTAGGTTGTAACAAACCCAGAGCTGCCAGCGGGTTCCACCTTGCTCCTTGTGCAGCAGCACAGCTGTCCAGGTCCCTCACATGCAGCACCTTGTCCTGTGCCGGGCGTTGTGCAAACACCGGCAACCATCAGCCTGTCCAGGAGCAGAGCTGGAAATGAGTTGTTGGCCATCAGGTCCTGAAGCCACTTATGTGCCCAGAGCAAGAAAGGAGCTGGACCAACAGGTATTAACAGAAGTCTGATGATTTGGAGGCATGGATAGAGGGGGACCTTCAATTTAAAGGTCAAACTTCAGCCCCAGGACCTATAATCTATTTTGCTTGAACTCTACAAACTGGTTTCAGCAGAAAATAGATGGGACATGTCTTCCCACTTCCTGAATGGAGCTGTGCTGGAGAGATAAAGCTTGCAGGGATGAAGCAATAGCATTCACGAGGCTGATGGAGAAAAATGGAAAAGCCCACAAAAAAATCCCAAATGATCCTAAAAAGCCTAAATGATGACATTTCAGGCACATACACCCTCTGCCAGGGCTAAAAAAAAAAGGCAAAAACTTTCAATGCAGGTTGAGAACAAATTGCTCTAAATTTGCATTATATTAATTTCTGAAATTACCTGAAAGGAATGATGGTTAGTACTTGTGAAAGAGAGGCAGGATGCTCATTAATGATGAGATCATGAACCCCTGCGGGACAGAAAGTCCAAGTGAGAGAGGTAATTTGTCAGTTTGCTTCATTTTGTGTGCTTGACAGCAGTGAACGAGGAGTCACCGCCACTGATTCTTCCCGAAGTCAGACATTTTTTATTATGTTATTTTTTCTGTGAGGTTTTGCTGCACCAGGAAAGAGGAAACATCTCACCTACCATTTTTCCCTAAAACTCGTGCACCTCCTGCAAAGCAGCCATTCTCCGTTGCCAGTCGAGGCAGGCAGATGGCTGGGGAAGACCTGGTGTCCTCTGGTGGCCGGGACCTGGGCAGGACTTCGCCAGGGACCCCAGCGTTTGGGGCACCCAGCTGGAGCCAGAGCAGAAGGAGGTGCTCAGCCACCCTCACCCCAGCACCTTCTCACAGGCCATCAGCAAAGATGATTAAAAAAGTTCCAAAAATTTCTTTTTAATATTCCATGGACCAGAGATCCTGTCCCAGCCTGCGGGGGTGCCCAGGGGAAGGGAGAGCAGGTACACCAAATGTTGGCCGCCCAAAAAGAGCGTACCTCTTACTGCAGCCTTCAGGGTCGCATCTGACACACTGAAAACATTCAGTATAATTCGTTTTGGATCTTAGCAGCATTTAATTCCTCCAGTGAGGGGCTGCAGACAGAGATCTTCCCCATCAGCGCTCCGTTTTTTGTGGGATTGCCGCAGACCGTGCCTCGCGCAGCGGCGGGGTGCACGTCTTCTAAGACAGGAACGCATCTTAGATGGTGCTGGGTCCACATCCAGCTTGTTCACCGTCCGCCTGAAGCCGACAGCGCTCCAGCATTAGCTACAGCCCAAAAAAGCAGGCACCTAATTTGTTTCACATCGAAGCACTCTTGGATATGCTTTTACTTCAGACGGAGCAGAGATAAATGACTTGCTAGAAGATATCGTTTGTAGGACAGAACATTTATATTGCAGCGACCAGAGGTTTTTCTAAAGCTTTGTTATTGTTGCAATGAATCAGCATTTGCTACTTGATGTAATCTTGGCAGCGTGGCAATATGTTTTTTACCATTTCGAAAAGAAACGCAGAATAGCTGTTTTATTTCAAAATAGTGTCTCTTTTTTTTGATTGTTTTCTAGGAGGTGCATATGTAGGGCTGTTAGACGACAGGTAAAATCCTTTGTATGTGTTTACCTTTGGAAGGTGACTGTTACAGATCAGATTCTGCATATTACTGCACTTTTGTTAAAATAGCTGAATACGAAAAATATGAGAAAGAACAAGTTGCAGTGAAGTCTTTGAGCCTGCACATAACTGTATGCGCTGGTGTAGGGCTAAAGTGCTTCATGGTTGATTGCATTACGTGGGTCTCCACAAATGCAGCTCTGCTTAAAGGTACAGCATCTGCAGGATTAGAGCCCAAAATAATAACCCTCTGATTCTGTATTTTCAAGTACAGGTATTTCTAACTTTGTTCATGTGCATT
>JAOXNO010000001.1:192207231-192265261 GCA_028565335.1 Limnodromus scolopaceus | reverse complement strand
GTTAGGTTGATGGTTGGACTAGATGATCTTTAAGGTCCCTTCCAACCTAGACAATTCTATGATTCTATGATTCTAATATAATGGTGTCACAGCTGTATTAGAACCACTGACTCCCTGATATTCTGCGAAAACATAGGCTGGGGCAAAAATTGTAGACTTGAGAAGAAACCTCCAGATTTTTTGCTTTCTTTTTCTTTCTCCAGATTTTCTTTCCTTTTCTTTTTCTTTTTTTTGTTTTGCTTCCCCTCCTCCCTGTTTTTTAACACAGTGGCTCAGATAACTGGAACAGGAGCAAGGGATTCTTTGGGAGAGCATTTTGTGATATAGTTCAGGTCTATGATAAATTGAATCAGTAATTATCAACAATACGTTGGACAAAAGAAGAAGAGCATTATCTGGGAACACCACATGAAGAGGGAACAGAATTCTTCTTAGGAATATACTCATCTTTTGCCTGGCTGAGTTCAGCTCTCTAACAGGATCTAAACATCACCTGTATTACCTGAGCTGTTCTCTCTCTTGCACGTCATCAGTATTTCTCCAAAGAGGGAGTTAATTTCCTCTCCAAAAATCCTGCAGCAATTCTCTGTGAGGAACTGTACCAGACTAGAAATCTGCAACAAAACAATGGGAGAGAGATGTCTTGTCAGATCTTCCATTATTTCACTCGGGGCAAGCTCACCATACAGATGAGGAACAGGAGCAAATTGCCCATCCATGATGTGCCCCCTGACAGCCAGGAACTCCTCTTCTGATCTCCTGGGCCCGAGGAAAACATCCAGGCCCAGCTAAAATGTCCCAGTATACATCCTGGTATATGTCTTTTCCATTTCTGCTCTGTCCTGTTCCAAGGTCACCACAACCTTTTTGATGAAAGAAGCACTTGGCTAATACACTGGGTATTGCTTATGATCTCCCTCCCCTTCTTTCAGGCAGATTATGAGAATGGACAGACGAACGTTTCTGGAGCCCTGATAAGAGGACAAGTCCTGATCTGAAGAGGTACTGGTCGAGCAGGATGAAGGTCAGTTTGGTTTTTTTGCTACACTGCAGTGTCTCTTACCTTTTTTGTAAATTCACTTTCTACATCAGGAGTGGAGGAGACAGGAGGCCAGAGCAGGCTCGGTGCAATGCAGATAGCCAGATTAAATGCATTCATCTGGTTCTCTTCAGATCGCATCTCTATACCATGCAGTACTCCAAAGATGTAACGTAAGAGAACAACGTTAGCTCTGGGGAGCTGCTCTATTAACCTGAAAACATACACAAACATAATTCTTCAAATTAGTGACTGGACAAAATGAAACCATTTTCCATAGACACACACAAGTCAAGGTAATGAAAATACATAAATAGGGTAACATGGTCCACTAATTAAACCAGGGAGCGTGTCAAAGAGGTATTCTTGCTGGGCTGATTTCCCTCACTGTGACACACCTCTGAACAGTTTTCTGGGAGGACAGAAAACACCCTAACACAAAATTGCCCTCTGTCAAACTAATAAACCAAATAAAATGCATGACATGAAACTGTATTTCACCTAAGTTGCCTGATAATTCACTATTCACTTAACCAAACAGTTTGGTTTGCTCTCTATGCTGTCTTGTTGCCGTAAGAATGTATGTATGTAAGTATGCGTGAGGTCAGTTGGTGCACAAAGCTCTGTTTCCTATGACATAAACTTTCTGCTTTACATCACCTGCAAGGGTGGAGACTTCCCTTGTCACTACACTCCAGTATTTCATTCACAATTCCATCTTGGCTTCAAAATATTCACTAAAATTTGAGATGAATGAGGGGGAATATATAAGGAACTGATTTCAGCTACCCTTTCACCAAGGACCCCAACATTCTCAGCAGATGATTTTGGGTTTGGTATTAGGTAGAAATCCAGATCTTGGACAGTGTATTTATAAATATTATAAATATTTTTTTTCATGAAAGGGCATTTCATTTATTTACTGGCACCAACAGAAGGCAGAAAAACAGGACACAAGAGTCAGAAAATTATCCCATAGAGGCAATCGTTAAAGTACATATGTAAGTTTGAATGCTCTGTCATGTACATAGATTTTTTTTTAAAAAAAATTAATTGTAAGTTGAATATTTGTGATTCTGCATTCTGGGATATAAATTTATAGGAAAAGTATAAAGAGAATGTAAGTAACTCTACCTTTGGATGCTTTTTATCTTCTCTTCATTATTTCCTTGATCCATCACAGAGACCCACTTATCACAGAGCTGGGATGACAAAATGCTGCCTGGGATGTTGCGAAGAAAATCCTTATCAAGGGAAAAGAAGAGCAAAACATGTGAACAGCTGTTCTGGAGCGCGGGAGGGAGTAGGAATAAGCTATGCAGATACAAGAGGGTGTATCAGTGGGACAGCACTAGCTGACAAGCATCTTGTTCCACACAGCAACCAAACCCAGCAAAAAATCATCTGAGATACAGTACTTTGGATTATGCTTAAAGTGAATATTCTCCTGCCCTTTCCTCATCCCTTCCCATCAAAATAGAATTATTTGGATGTTTCATCTGCTATTGCTGAACTAAAAAATCTGCAGTGGGATCAGTTATTTTGATGCTGCATAATGTCTGTCTTCACTTATCACTTAACTTCATCTGTAGTGCCCATTTCGTCTCCTTAGCTGATAAGCTCCAACACCACCAGACCATAAGCACTCCAAGGCACCCCTACTTTCCTTCCCCTAATCAATCCCTAAATCCACCAGTAGGAAAGCAATTGTGTAACTCTCACCCATGAAAACCTCTCACATGGTAGCAAGAGGAATAGCTATCTGCAATAAAAACATTCTAGTAAAGTAGTGCTTGCTTGAGAATGGAGATTACTATTTCTTCTAAGCAACCACTACACATAAACAGATGCATTGTACTAAAATGTGAAAAGAAATATGCTGATCCTCCTTGTAACTCAAATTTTACTGAAGGCTTGGGGTGTTTTTTGCACATGGAACATTGTTTTTAACGTACAGGTCTGTAAGAAAAGATAATGCATGGGAAAATTAATCCAAATATTTTGGGCAGCACTCTACACTCACTGGGGTCTGTAGTGTAGAGGATTTGTGACAAGTACGGAAACAGGTCTGCAAACCTGCCTTTCTAGTATTTCATTGACTTTAAGCAGAGATAAAGAGAGTAATAGGACCAGGTTGAGCCTGAGACCTCAGGAAAGCTGGCAGTAAAACAAGCTGGCTAGTCCTCTTCCCCATCCTGATTCAGCAGTAGCCTCCTTCGGAGATCCTCACAATGTTAATGAGCCAGCCCATTCCTCTCAATTCGGCCCACCAAGTCCTCTTTGGGCCTGTCCCTGGGGAAAAGTCCTACTTGTTTGTGCCCAGGATCTGCGCTGCTCTCACCCAAAAATGGGGAAAGGAACATTCTTCACATACCTTAAACAAAGATGCTGTCACAAATATGGATTCGCAGGCTAGGTCTACTTCAGCGCCTGAATCAAGCTTCTCCTTGAGCTCTTTGCAGGTTTTTGCACTTCCAGAGCGTCTGAAAATACCCTCGGTGGAAGGGCCCTCTTGGTAAAGCAGGGAAAGCATGTCCTAAACAAAATAAAAAGGCAGAGAGGCTTTCTCAGAAATCTATTTTATTGTCAAATGCCATTAAAATGTAGTTTTGCCACAGGTGAAAACCTTTGAGTGCTAAAAAAGCTCACAAGTCAAACACAAAACCACATCCCAAGTCAAGGCTCAGCCTCCAAGCCATGCCAAACCGCGCAGCAAAGCTGTGGTCTGGGGCTCTGATTTTGGAAAACATTCCCTCAGAAATACTGTGCTGCCACTGCTGAGCACTAACCTCCTGCATGATCTTCCAGGGTCTGTGGAAGTTTTAGCCAAGTCATTTAAATATATAAACACTGTGGTATGGGAAAAGGAGAGTGGTCTACCCAATCCAAAGCTCTGCATCTGACAGTGACCTCAGCCAGACACCGCTTTGCAGGAAGAAACCCTCACTACTCATCAGTGTGTTCAATGTTATCACCGAGCAGAGATGAAGACTTTTGTTCCATGCCTGATGTCTGAAAAAAAATGAGATTTTGCCTAAGCTGGAAAGTGCTTTGTTTGTTGATAATTATCTGCGCTTCTACAGCTGATCAGAATCAGCATTTTATCCTTTTTTTACTTCTTGTGAGTAGTACCACACTCTGCAAGCTGCTCAGGGCTGTCAGTGGGACCACCTCTGGGGCAAGGTGCTCCTACCTAAGAGGTCACCCAAAGGGGAGCAGAGCTTGGCTTATGGCTCCTCTGAAGCCAATGAGGCTGCAAAGGAGTAAACAGGTAGATAGCTCACTACAGGAGATATTTAAGAGGAGAGGGAAAACAAGCAGATTCCTGCCTAGCTTTCAAAATAACAGGAGGGCCAGATTTCTTCAGCTAAATAAGCGAGGAAAAAGTGCAGAAAAGGAAATGCTGAAATCGGAGACCTCGCCTAAGGCAATATGCTCCTGTGGGTCATCTCTCAGACATGCTGGTCACCTCTCCCCAAGTGATATGGAATTTGTCATGTTGGTCTCTTCTGAGGGGGAAATGAGCGCACACAGTCTCTGGGATTAGGTACACACACATAGTGGTCTGAGGACTGAGTTATCATAAGAAATGGCAAGAAAATGGACATTGGGGGAGAGTCTGTCATCCTTAAACCAAGTTACTGTAACAGCAAAGGCTAAGCAGTGGGTTCTGGTGACTTTCCTAGTCTGGGCTCTAAGGCAGGTCCTTCCCAACACACAGCAATGCAAATGAGTCTAATGGAAGCTACTATTTTTACTTTTCTTCTACAACATTTCTTTCTCACTCTTGTAGAAGTTGAAAGCCAAGCATTCATGTAAGCGCAGACACTTTGGAGGAGCACTTTTCATGGCAGCAGGATTCATGTCAGCATTTCCTTTTTCTTTGCAGGGATTTAGAGCTTGGCTGTCAAAACAGGCTGAGTCCCACAGCACAAGATCTTAGCGCATCAACAAAAGCTTCGAAAATACATTTTGAATAAAATATCCACAAGATGAAACTGGAAATCCCCTCTTAAAGTAGTTAACCCAGACAACATTACATGAATGAAGCTAATGGTGTAAGACAATTCGGCGTGGCAATGGCTAAAAGAGAGCCCTTCAGCTGTAAAAGCAAGTTTGAAGCTCTGAAGCAGAGATATCAAACATGCCTGCAGCATTCATCCCTGATATTTTCCTTCTCTTGCAGGTAAATCCCACACAGTCCCTCAGATGCAGGATTCCATTCTCTAGAGATGCTGCATGAAATCAAAAGTTATATTTTGTGGCATAAACACAGTGTTCAAAGCACAAAGTCTACCAAGCTGTGATTCTCTGTTTAGTAACTTTGGGTTTTTTCAGATTAAAATTTACTAATATTTATGTTTTGGAGAAATTTCTGAAATGCAGCATTGGCTTATGTCTCAGACAGAGAGAATGAGAGACCAGGTTCTTACAGGGTTCATCTCTGGAGGGCTTATTTAAATAACCTAAATGATAAAAATGCACATTTTTCCCTGAAAAGAAAATAACAAACCCACACTATTAAAAGACCTGAAAAGTCCTGGTATGATTCACTATTCAGGCAGTGATAAAGCAGCACATCAAGCACAAGCTTAGGAGGCAAATCATCTCTTCCTGTGAACTGGTGTAACCCCGCTGATTTCAGTGGGGTTCTGGCAAGCTGTTCCAGCTGAAAGCCAGGCTGTTGGGATGAGAGGCCCAATCCTGCGGAGGTCACTCCCACTCTGTAAACGTTTCAATTGCTGCATCGACAACAGGGCAGCCCTCAGTCCTGACCAAAAATGCCGCGCATTCTGCCTTAATTATGCCTAGGAACAGGCTCTAAGACAACCTTTTTTCCTGTTCCTGGACTGGTCTGGAGAGCACATGCAGCACTAGTGCTCCCTCGATACAGGATGAAAAGATGCTCCTGCAGCCCCTGCCTGCCCACCTATTTTTGCAGTGGTGCTGTCAGATCAAAAACAAGGACCCAGAGTGCTTACCTGGGATGTCCCAGTCCTGGGATGCCTTCAAGAAAGGCTCTGAAACTGTCTACTTAAGGGCAGGTAGTGTTTGCATACACACATGGGCTAAGTGGGACAGTAGATGCCACATTTATGGAGCTGGGGATTTTACAGAGATCTTGGTAGTGGTTTAAAAAGTATGTGTGAACGTGGCATTTATTTACACCGCGTAAGTGAGGATTAGGAAACCAGCCTTATAGCGTGGGCTACAAAGAAGAAATAGCCCAGAGGGGTAGCCTGATCACATTCGTTTCTCAAGCTGTTTCTTATTAACCAGGCTTGACCACAGCATATCTTAAAAACCAAAGTTCTTGCTGAGAACCACAAATGAGGTTTTCTTCTGGTTTCTCTGCTTCGGTAATTTCAGTGTCCTGTGTACAAAGTGTCCCCAGGTTCTCATTCATTACACAAAGACATTCCACCACTGTAAGAGCCACCCGAGCCTAGGACTCACCAAGAGGGGTTTGGGCAGGTTGTCATCCTCACAGATGGCTGTTAGCAAGAGGCCAAAGAGCTTCCCAGGAGCAGCAGATGTTGAGGAGAGGGGTGCATTATCCAAGTGAGTGCCTGGGCCACGCCAGAAAGCCCAATTTATGATAGATCTTTTCCTTTTAAATGACTTTTGGCTTAAGTCTGGGAAAAGAGAAAGGTGTTTATTAGAAGAAATGCATTTCAATTCTAATTCCAGTATTTGTTTTGCGGTGGTTGCTATGGTTTCAAAGGAAAAAATGTCATGAACTCAACCAACTCCTTGGCATCCGGCTCAGCCTAATCCCACCGTGTGCATACCTGTGTGTGTCGGGGGGGGAGAATGTGCTGCCTTACCCAGGCTCTTAAGAGGATCACCAGGATCCGCACTGCACTGCTGGACCACAGTGTCAGCACTTACTGCTAAGTGCAGGATGGCAAACCTCAGCTGGCTTCACACAGAGCTGGACTCTGCTAATAACCCATTTCCCATCCACAGGTGCATAAACCACAGACCTTCTTTGGAAAAAAATAATATATGAAACCCGCTGCCCTCACCTTGGCTGGCTGTCCAGAGGCATCCTGGTTCCCCTGGCAATGTGGGAGAGCACCTGCTCTCTCCACAAGTTACACCAGAGAATCAACTAATGGGGTGAGATGTTTTCAGACCAGGAAAAGTCACCACCTTTTTTCTCTGCTCCGCAAATCAAGTGTATCATTACTGTCCTCGCTCCAAGCAATTGCTGACCATGGCCCAGGGACGGTGCCTGCCCTTTGATCAACGCCTTCCAGATGGCATTTCAGCATGCTGCTAACACACTGATGGGCTTGGTTTGTCTTCATTTATTTTAATGCATTTCATGAAACATCTAATTGAAGCTCTTATTTGCAGTGCATAGAGAAGGAAATACTGATATTAGGATGCAAAAAGGGTTTCTTTCACATGACCTTTATCAACATCAGCCAGTGTAAATGCCTCTTAACAGCATGGGCTACTATTAAGGGTGGGTTGAGACTGTTTATGATAAAAGTGCTAACCAGAAAACAAACTTATTCTAATATACTTTTCTAGATGTTTTCAAAGCCAGTCAGCTTTGATTTAGTAGCTTGCCTACGCTGTGCACCTTTCTATTAGCTAGTTCTTCCACCTGGTCAAACATTTTGCTTTCTGCTGTTGTGGAGTGAAGAGGATAGAAGCAAGGCTCGCAGAAATAAGGATTGTGGTACAATACCAGATTTTTCTCTCCTATACTTTACTACACTTGTTTTTTAGCCCAAATAGTGATTTTCATTATACGTCATCCCATTCTAGATCATGCTCCCTTTGGGAATGGGTGGAAGTCTTTTCATTAGAGGCTTACACGATGAAAAGTTATGGTTTAACTCAAAATGTGAACATATGAATGTGAAACCCTGATGAAAAATTCTTTTAATAAAAAATAATAAGGAGGATATACATTTTAAGCTGTCCAAATCTTCATGAAATATAAGCTTGGCAGTGTGTAAGGTTTTACTTGACGCATCATGTTTTGGGAGAACATAACTAACCTATAACTTTCAAAATGGCAATTTTTCTTTCAGACGAGCTGGATATTAGCACGTGGATATGGTTTGCGTCTCTTGGAGTTCTATTCACACAATGGCCAATACAAATTGCTATTTTTTTCTGGCAACCCTCTAGATCTCAGTGGAAGTAAAAATTATGAAGAAACGCTATCTTGGGGAACATGGAATAGCAGAAGTGGAAAAAATGGGTCTTAAAACTAGAAACTTTTATTAGTCTTTCACTGTTTGCTCCACTCTTAAAAAGCCACGGCCCAAACTGACAATGTGAGCAAGGGGTAACTGTGATTAACTGCAGCTCTCTCCTGGGAAGGCAGGCAGGAAATCTTAGTAAGTGTTCTTCAACATACCAGGGCAGAAACCAACAACTGATGTATGGCAACAAAATGCCATGTCACTTACAAAACTAACATTCACTGAACAACAGGAAAACTCATCCTTTTCATATGCCCTTTTTTAAGGGGGTTGAGAAATCTTAAGGTAAGGAGCAGATGAGAAGGGGAGGAGGTACATTTTCCTTTCTTGAAGCTGTGCAAAGTTACAACACTAAGAGAAGCCCAGTCTCTTCTCAGCCAAGAGAGATGCCAATTACTGATCTGCAGAAGCACTTCCATACAACAAACACCAGGGCCTTGCTCTGGTGGATTATTCTAGGCCAGAATCAGAAAAAATACAGTACTTCTCTGGTTGCAGGTCTTGCTCAGAGCTCACAGCAGCCCATCTATTCTCTTCCAACCTAAACCATTCTATGATTCTGTATTTTACATGCAGGGAATTTCTATCTATAAGTAGTGTTCCAGCCCTGCAAGTGGCATATCCTCTTCTTGCAAACCAATCAGAAACTTCTAAATAAAACCTCAGATCTATTTAATAACTTAGCATCCTTTCTGATCAAACCCCTAACTGTCAAGCAGTTTTCAAAGACATCTTTTCTGTATTGAGACCAACTTGCTGAAATTTCGCTTTCTCTTTTAACAGACGATTAAATAATAATTTGGATTACAGCCTAGCCACTGACAGCAGTCGGCTCTTTCAAGTTAAACTTTAAGCAAAGCAGTATTTACAATACTTTTTAGACGTGCTCACGAGCATTACTTAATGGCTATGTTTAACTGGTAGGTGACCATTCCTGTTACGTGCTGAAAGGCTGCAGGACAGGCAACAGAAACACTCCAGCTCCTCCACACAGTAAATTCTTCTGCACTTTTTTTAACCGTCCTGCCAGGACAGCTGATGTGACTACACCACTACAACTGGTGCCCACACAGCTACTTATTTGACATGATGGCCAGTTGTCAGTCATGTCTGCTTGTCAACACCTACAAAGCTGTCTAACCATGGTGCACACTGGTACAACTGGGCAGCTACCCCTTGCTGCCTCCAGGAGGGACAGCGTGTCCCGCACAGCGGTACCAGTGCAGGGAAGGGATGGGAGGAAGGAGAGCACAGCATGTGTGGCAGTGAAATGTGGGGTTACAGGCTCCACTCCCTGTTAATTTGCCCCGTATGTGGTCGTGTGCCTAGTGGTTACCTAATAACAACACAGATTTTGTCCTGCTGATCTGAAGATGAGCCCAGAGCCAGATCATAGCCTTGGCTTGCACACAGATACCCTCTGACATTTTCCAAAACCGAACTAGGTGAGAAAGAGTTAGGAAGAGCACAAGAAACAGTGCTGTATGCAAGGTAACCTGGTTTGCAAGCAGCCAGACCTATATACCACTTTAAAAGGTTTTGTCTGATGAAAGTAGGGAAGGCAAATGGACTAAAAGCCTCTTTCTCCCACTTAGTGCAGTCCCTGTGCACGACTTGCAGGCTGCCCCAGGCTTCTGCTGCCCCAGAGCCAGCCTCGCCTCCCCTCCTGCGGCTCCACAGCACCGCTGACAACACATCTGCATTAGAACTTTACAAGCTTGATTTGCATTTCTATTTTCTCTTGCCAGTCAACGTCAGCTGCCAAGCGGGGCCTGTAAACCTAATTACACCCCTTTGCTAGATTGCCTCATTCTTAAAATATGCCATGAAGTAATATATGATACAAATTACGGGAGAAGGGGGGGATGAAGGAGTGTGGAAAGGAAATTGATTTATATAAATGATTTATATAAAATGCAATCAATTTCTGGAATAATTTGTAATTGACACTGGTATAACCTCACTATATTTAATTTCTAAAAACATTACAAATGGATCTATTCATATATTGTGGGAGATCTTAGCTATTGGGGAGTACACAGGATAACGGTGTGTATATGTTATCTTTATTATTAGATGATCATTAGTGGTAAAGTAAGGCAGAATTTCTAATTGAGCTGGGTATGCCAGTGTGTTAAGCACAATAAACCAAATCGGTGTGATGCCTCCTCGCTCTGCAGCATTTTTAGTCTAATGCCCCAATACTGTAAAGATCTCCTTGTTTCTTTTACTTATGAGCAGTGAGCAGTCATTGCACCATTGACAGCAGAGTAAAAAACAGAGAGCAGGTGCTCATATTTTTGCAGCACCAGGGCCAAGGGCCGAAGAAAATATTACTGTATTCATTTTGCTCAAAGAGAACTGAAATAAAGAAGTTGTATTCGCTCACTTCATCTAGGTGCTCAAGTACATGCCCAGGCTTTGCCATGCGAGGGTCCCAGTGAGGCAGGTGTGTAAGTACCTTGTTGAGATAAAGGATGCTGACAAAGGCTGCCTGGGAATTCTGTGCCAAAGTCAAGCCTTGACTCCTGAACCGTAAAACCACTCTGCCTTGCTGCTGAGCACGGCAAGGGCTGCAAAGAGAAGCTCAGCTAATAGACTTACAAAAATTGCAGGGAGGAGATCCTGTCTTTCTTTCGCTGGTTTAAGAACAACCCTTTGACAGGCAGCTTGTCAAAATGTAACTTACAAAGATGACACACACACACACCCCAGCACACTCAAATCAGGGAGAGCTACACTGCAAACCTCCCCCTCCCAGCCCCGTGCAGCTGGAAGGTACATCTGCGTGCTCCTCTCTGCTCACCACCAACCAGCCCTCCCCACCCCGGCACGTTGGCTTTCAACAGCAGAGCCCGGGAGGCAGCGGGGCTGCGGGCGAGCGGCGCTGGGGCCAGCAGGGCACCTACCGTTCAGCTGGTGGCACACGGCCAGGCGGCTTGGCTTCAGCACAAACTGGCACTGCAGCTCCTGGGGCAGCTGCTCCGTCAAGAAGGACCCCTGAAGCTGCCGGGGGCAGGCACAGTGCTTTGATCCGTGGGGCATAGCATCGCGAATGTGGCTCATTTTAATTCCAAAGGGGTATTCGTGTCCTGTTCAAAGATAAATCATAATAATCAGCGTTGGATTGACTGGAGACTTGCAAAACTCCATCTGCCTTGGAGGAAAAGCAGATTCTGCATGCTGGCCTGCAGCACTTTCTCCCTCAGTGATCTCAGAATTGATGCTTTTCTGCATCTTTACACCAGCATAAATCATACACTGGCAGATACGGAGTTACTGACTTCAGTGTAGTTAAACAGGCATAAAAGTAAAATCAGACGTATTACAGCTGTATCACACAAAAGCCCATCAGAAAAAATACAAGTGACTATTTCTGAATTCAGTGTTTATTCTTTCTACTGCTTTATTTGTGACACTGAAGTTGAGGTACTGTTTGCTCATATAGTTCTGGCAAGAAATGAGATGTTGGGAGCAACCCTCTGTCAAATTTTTGCTGAGCATGCAAACAAAAAATCCAGTGTGAGAGTGATCTTCCCTCCCTCTCCATGCACAGCCATCAACTCAGTCAAACGAGACACAATTACAGCTCGTGTCTGAGGCTGGAACAGGAAGGAAACGTTAATCATAGGGCTAATGCAAATGAGCTACGCTCGGCGTTAACCAGCATCTTTGGGGACTACACAGAGGCAATTCATTTCTGGAGCAGCTTTCAAAAATTCTACCAGGAAGATATTTTTTGGATTTATCTAAAAACTTGGCGGTTTAAATAAATACATTAAATACGAGTGCAATGTTAAGATGTTTTAGTTAACTCACACTTAGACTTGAACACTGATAGTGGAAGAGATGTTATTTGAGATTATAGGTAGTGTGAAGCTGAAGCACAGTCAAACTCTTCTTCTGATGTCTACCTATGATAAAAGCTGTACTTATCTAATAAACCTTTGCATAAATATCAAGAACAACATCAGTCTTATATCTGATTCTTCTTCTCCAGGGATTGTAACTTGAATTTGCGGTGAGACAGTCAGTCAATTAGAAAGGCCTTTCCCATTTCTGAATTCTCTGGTTCTATGTTTAAAACCAGAGCTGTGATTGCACCTGGAGAAGCTACACAATAATAGTCAGAAAGACAAAGCCTGGTATGTTTCAAAGACAAAACAGTTTGCAGTGTCTATAAGGTGCACAAGTTAGACATTTTATAAATATTAATGTTGTCTGACTCCAGCAAAGCATTTGTAGCTAAGGCTGCTTTAGAAAGGAATGCTAAGGTTTACTGGAGCTAGATTTGCAGCAGGAAAACAGAAAATCCACAAATTTTTCCTGTTCTAATCAGCTGTGAATTCATATAGCACAAGTAATGCCGGGCTTCTACAGGGAAAGGTTCTTAACAGGAAGGGATTTGTTCTCAGAGAATCATGGGCCAAAATCAAATCACTCCATCCAATCACTGCTGAGCTTTGGGTCGATTCCCGGGGAGGAAATGTGAATAAGCAATAATTTGCTCCTAATCAGAGGGGAGCTGTCAGCCAGTAAGAGAAATACAGGATCGGAAAGGACCTCTTGAATCAGTTAACTTGAGTTGTGGAAGAAAAGAACATTTCTCAAAACTCTGCTGAGTTTTGCTGGGGAGGGGAGTAAACAACACTATGGAAGTGTAGGATGAAATATGGTAAAGCTGGACTGGCTCCAGGAGAGGAGGTGAGTGAGTGGAGAGGCTGAACTTTGTAGAAAGACTGAGGCTCATGGCAGCAAAATTGGGGCAGAAGTAAATGAACTTTTTCAGCCTCTTCGTGACGCAAGCAGAAAACTGCTTTTCAAAATGAAGGATAAGCATCTGACTAGCTCCCCAAATAGGCAAACTTGCGTGACAGGGAAGTATGAGAAAAAACGGGAAAAACAAACCAAACCAAAACAAAAGAGGAAACTGCATTTTGGTCTTCTCTGTATTTCTTGCTTCCTTCAGCACTAAAAATTGAGAGAATGTTGAAAAACAGAACCGTGTCAAGAACTTACCAATAAGAGGGTAAGGAGCATCTTCTCTTCCTGAAATCACCCACAGCTTGTAGTCTTTTTCAGAGCCCTTTAAAGCCAAAATTAAGAATAAGTTTTACCAGCCATTAAGAACAGGTTCGTGTTATGTTTCTCACAACGTAAGGATAATCTGCAGTGGGGTCAAAGGAATCCCATTTGCTTTTGTAGTGCCCAAATTTGCTACCAGCAAAGCTTCTGAATTGTATCTGTCACACGTTATATGGTTTATGTGACGAGGGTCTAGCTCTGAACAGTGAGAGGGGCTGGAGTCTGTCATTTCTGAAGGAAAAGAGCGAGATTTGCCCCAGTTATTTTAGTGCTCCTGGAAGCAGAGGGATGGAAGTCACAGCCTGCGGGGACTCAGGATTGCTTTTGAGGCTGGAACAACTTGTTAGCCACACCAGCCCCCACGCCATGTGGTTGAGTCAGTCCCTGGCCCGCATGCCTCCCTGCTCCCAGGAGGCTGGAAATGAGGCAGCCCCCAGCACGGGGGTGACCTCCTGCCTCAGGTGCTGCTCCTGGCCCCCAGCACCTCTGTGCCCCACTTCTCCCCACCGGCACCGAGCAGCACCCAGCCCTGAGCAGAGACAGGTCTGATCCCCTGGAGGGATTACAGATAAGCAGCATGAAGCGGAGGCCTGGCTGCAGAGCATGTGGCAGACAGCGGGCAGGTCGTGTCAGCTAAGGTGACCCTTCAGTTCTGTCCTGAGTACCAGGTTAATTACATCTTCCAGGACACGATCTGGCACACCGGCACCCCCAGCCTCACACCTAAGATCTCTGCTCCACCATCTCCCCAGCTCCAATATGTTCCCTGCAAGTGGAAGGAGCTCAGTTTTGCCAGCCAAAGGCATCCCGTGCCTGGCGCTGGAGAGCAGGGCAGGGGCACCTTCACCTGAGACCTGAGCCCACAGTGATGGTGCCAAGGTGAGGATGGCACCCAAGGGGCTCCTGGCACTCAACGCTGCCCCAAAATCTCCTCCCAGGGCTGCCGTCAGCCCTTTCGTCCAGCCCTTTTGTGTAGAAGGCCTTGGGAGCGCTGGATGGTGCTTTAAGACTGCTGAGCCCTCTTTGAAAATTTACAGTGGAGAGGATAAATTTACATCAAAGAGGACAATTTCCAGAAGACTGGAAAATGTGAACATCTTTGGGAAAAGCTGTATAAAACCACTGATTTGAAAGCAAATCTAAATATTGCCTTTAGCATAAATATACAAGTCAATGTTGCAGTTTAACTGAAGAATAGAATAGTACATTATTTCAGATATAATGCTGAGACAATAGAGATAAAAAGAATGACATTTAATATAAACCACTCTCAGGACAAAAGGTAATAGCAAGTGGATAAATACACTGCATGAAAAGTCATCTATTATACCTTAAATCCCTTTTCAGTGACACTGCTAAATAAGGATAATTAAAGTCTAAAAGTTTTCTGGCTACAAAAGGTGATAAATACCTCATGACAGTGTTTTATGTAGCTCTAAAATTAAATCCTACCTCCTTTTAAACAGAATTGCCTACTATCCCGCATTGTCTGGACCTTCACTCAGTGTCTCCAAAGCTCTTGAGACTCCTTCTACTTGCCACACGCACCTGGTGTAATGCTGATACACTCAATAAAGCCTTTGCAGTTTGCTCTCTGACTGACAGAGCTTTCTGGCCCGTATTAACACTGCTGTTAAGTTAGCTAGCAGGGGGCAGAAGGAAAATAAATAGACTTTGGAGACATCTCCTATGCCTCAGGGCAAGCAGCCAGGAGCAAATAAATACAGCTGAGGAGCGCAAGAAAGGGTATTTACTTTCCTTTTAAATATATATATGAAAGAGTTCGTTGCAGTGAAGGGGAAGCAGAGGAAGGGGAAGAGCTGGTAGGCACAGTTTCAGGAGGCAGACTGCTCATCTCTCGATTGCAAATGTTGTCCTTTATGGGCTTTATGAGGCCATTTGTCAGTATGAATGTGACTGTCCCAGAAAAATCAGCAAGTGTACTTACGGAGCCGGGAAACGCAAGGCCCTTCTTTCTGCCTCACTCGGTAATTTGGAACAGATGATCAATGCCATTTTGCACGAAGTAGTTGTCATTTTACCAGAGAAACCACAGAGGGAAAAACCCTGATGCGTTAAACCGGAGTGAACTCAGCCAAAGTAATAGCCCCATTAATCATACAATATGTGAAATGCAGTTTTTATAATTGCCATTGAAAAGTCGTAGAGCTCCTTTCAAGTGGTTCTCTCTGGACATAAATAAAAAACCTCCTGACAGCGCATAAGGAAAAGCATCCTCGCAGTCAGAACAATCCTACGAGGGGGCTGGGAGCTTGATTGATACAGAGGCTACAGCTTAATTTATTTTGTTTGATTCTATTGCTAATCTTACAATATGCCTCTAATGAAAAAGGCTTTACGCTATGAAGATGCAATAAAAAAATGTAGTATATTACTTGGCCAGATAATTCTGCAGGCAAGATTTTACATCTTTCGGATGGCTTTCATTCTTTTTCCACTTGAAATAAAAATGCAAAGAGGAAGAAAGGGTTGATTGTGATATACACAAAAGAACACAAAGCTGAAACCTAACCAGCTCCTCCTCCTGCTCATCTCAAACAAAATACTCGCTTCCAACACTACCATTTTCTTGGTTTTCCTGTACACAAAATGAGGAATTACAAATGACACCCATAAAATGGGTAAAAATGAAGCATATAATAGTAAAGAATTGCAGTTGTACTACAGCATGCATATATATATATATATATATATATATTTTCTTGATTTTTGATGCAGAGTTGGGGAGACAATCTGCACTTAAAACCCTAATTTTAACTCACATCTTATCCTTTTCACCTTGCAGTCCCTCCATCAACTCCAGAGCTACCTTAACTGGACAAACTGGTGGATCCTGAGCTCAGGCCAGAGCCCCAGCCCTGGCGTAAATGGAACGTCTGAGCCATAACAAGATGGCTAGAGAGAAATTGCCGTTCCTGGGAAATAACAAGCTAGCAGAATAGGCCCCTGGACGCATAATGAATGCTAAGGAAGACAAATTCTGATGGGTCTCCAAAGCCCCAGGAAAGCGTAAGGGTGGCATTTTGGTCATATTGACTCTTTTTGAAGACTGGGATGACATTGGCCTTTCTCCAGTCCTCGGGCACCTCGCCTGTTCTCCAGGACCTCTCAAGGATGATGGAGAGTGGCCCTGCAATGACTTCTGCCAGCTCCCTCAGCACTCTTGGGTGTATCCTGTCCGGACCTATGGACTTGTGGATATCCAGCCTTCTTAACTGATCTCTAACTTGGTCCTGTAAAACCCTTTTTCCAAAACGGTTTCAGGACATTGCTTAAATTGGGTGCATTCACATTCTGTGCAATCACTCAGTTACATTCATATCTCACATAACACTAAAGGTCCATGGATATTTTGAGTGTCTGATTTGGACACTTGAGAGCAGTGTTTGTAATATGGGGAGACAGCTGACCATGCACGTTTGCACATTTTGAAACCAACTAACAAGCAGGTCAGTAGGTTTCCTGTTCACACTGAAGTATGCAAAAGACGCTGTATCAAACTCTCACTTCTTGTGTCAAGATACCTCTTCTTAGGCATCAGCAAAACAGATTCAAAAGCGAACTCAAATATGACAGATCCCTTACTGAAATGAGAGACTTATTCAAAACTTGTAAGGAACTTTATGATCTCTGGAGGTCTATATATTAACAAGGCACTTTTGCTTCAGTTCAACAACATTGAATTGCTATGATAAAGGATTTAATTAATGTTCATACCCTAAAACTTGGAAGAAGCGCAAGAGAAGATTTGACTATTAAAAGTGACTACAAAAAGACTCATTAAAACTGGTGCAAGGACTTACATTAATTCCCAGCTGCTGCAGGGCCATGAGAATTACATCATTTGCTGTATCAACATTGGTTACACTCAGGGTTTTTGACTGTGAATAGAAAAAAGTAGAAGGGGAAAGTGGCATTAAAAATCTGGATTTGCAAAGAGTATCTGAAATGCAATAGTTCTGCATAATTCATTGTTGGAAAAGCTAAGACTATCCTGTTAAATTTTTACTTGATAAATAAGTTATCATACATAGATGAAGATCCAGGTGTCTGAGACCAATCTTTGAATCCTCTGTTTTGTCACATACTTTCTGTATTTGCTCCCTGCTTCCCCAACAGCTTCATCAGAAGAGAGAGTGCCATGATTACTGGGGACAAGACCTCCACATTAAAATATGAAAAAAAGACACAGCCACTAACTAACTTTAGACACTGCATGAGGGAAATGTAATAGTTTGGTTAAATTAAAATTATGCAAGTTTCCTTAGAAAAAATGAAACATTTCCGTGATTTTTTTCAGTGAAATAAGAGGTTCTCATACCAATTGTTAATAATTTCTGTCCTTTTCTACCGAAGATCTCCCTGGTAAGAAAATAGTGTACACAGGCTGTTCATCTCTATGTTCTTTGCCACATTCTATACAGATCTCTCAAAGCTAGGTTTGGCTTAGTACCAGAAGCACTTCCTTTCGGTAATCTTTCATCCATTTAAAATGCTACCTCTCCGGCATCCTCCAGAATCTGCTGATCAGCAGAATGGAAAAGCATGGATCAGCAGAAACACTGCTTTCTGCATAGCGATGGTGACCAGCACGAAGTCCCAAGCTTTGTGTCGGAGGAAGCGCCTCTTCCCACAAGGCAGCCTTTTCAGCGTGAGATTTCAGCGCCTGCTGCCGGGCACCAGTATCGCAGTATTGCACGGCTGGGCAATGCTCTGTACCTCCACACCGTGGGTGCTCTTATGCAGGACAGCACATTTCAAATACACCAGGATTAACGACTCCACCCTCAGCCCCGCTGGGAAGTGGAAGCTCCGCTGCCATCACCTTGCAGAGGCAAAACTGAGTGGGGAGAGCGTGTCCAGAGTGGTTTTTTGCTTGCACCACCACACCTACCCTGGCCCCACTTCCAAGCCGACAGGCAGCTCCCACAGATCAAGCACAAGTTACTGAGCTAGTTTGGCTCCGCCAACAAGACTGCTACACAGCTTTTGGACTGGGGCTGGTTCGTGGCCAACCTAAAGCCCTGGCAGAATGAACACATGCCCGCTGCAACACACCCAGGTGCATCCAGTGGCCCAAAGAAGGGAAGGTGGGAGAGCCAGCCGTAAATGCTCACTGCCAGTCCCAAGACAGTTCGCTACACCCTGTGTAGCATACCAGTTTATCAGTTTTATACTGGCCATAGGATGTTCAGGTGAAACAACCCCCTGACATTTTGCATTTAGAAAAGATCTGAGCTGTACACTTGTGTAAGTCCCTGATGGTAACAAGCTGCCATGGCAATCAAAGGAAGGTAGTGAGAATACTGTATCTCTTGCTTCAGGACATATCTGAACGCTCATACCATAAAAAATTTAACATTTGCCTGAAGCAATGACATCTGGCTCTCAGGAGTAGGTCAGCACATTTGCATAAGTTTTGCTTTTGGCTAGAATATAATAAAATGGTTTGTGCTTTGTGTTCAGCCTTCTTTACCTTCCAAAAATGAAATAATTCTTGGGCATCTCCAGCTGCTGTAGCCCAGGGACCACAGTAGCATAAGAACTATTTGCATCACAAAGTTTCCATCTGCTCCTCCACTGTTCATCCACTGTTTTATTACTGATAATAGCTAGACTACAGTGTGTCGTTTGTAGGACTGTGAGGATCAGGAAACCATATTTGGCACATAAAGCTAATTATAACTAAGGAAAAAAGACATTTAAAAAAACCCCAAACAAATGCTGGTACAGAGTGTAACACCTGAGCGCACGTATTATTTATAGACATTTACACCTGAGTACACCTTGATCTGCAGTCCTGCATTTGACCTATCACAATTAATTGCTACTGTTTATTAACATTTGTCTTAGTGACCTGGCAATTCTAAGTATTATTGTTTATCTTAATAATGTTTTTCTGAACAAAAGGCAGACTCCTTTATGCTTACATCTATGCAAATATAAAATTCTAAGTGGAGATTCACTGTTAGGCAAAGACCTCCAATGAAGTCTAATGTCTGTAAAAATTTCTTGCATCCTTGCAAATGCTCTTTAGGCTTCTGAGCATGAAATACAGTTAGAAAGAAAGGACGAATGTATAAGAAGCAGAGGAAGAATGGATGGATGATCACTGAATGCTAGAGTATCCCTAGGGAGCTGGCTACTTACAAGAATTTGAAGTGGTTAAAAATGACTTAGTAAAAAAGGTACCCAGTAAAAAAGACCTAAAAAAATCACCCCGTGGATGACCTTTCTTCAGCAGTTTACCTTGTGCGTATAAATTTACCAACATCAGCTAGTTGATCAAAAACATGCTTAAGGCAATTTCAGGGTGTTCGTATACATAGCTTTACTGACTTGCAATCATTATAAACCATAAAAGACATCGCAGCTTTGCAGAATTAAATGAAGGCAGCTGTGGGTTCAGATCAGTTTTAAAAGCCAAAAAAGGGTGCATTGTACTGGCATTTCTGAAGATGCTTATGCATAAGTTCCGCTAGAGGTGGTTTTTGGGACTTCACACTGTACAGTCTTTAGTTTGTGTGCCAGAACCAGTATTTCTTACCAAGCACGCTGTCTTTAAAAAGGAACTCATGTATTAAACACAGGAAACAAACATTTCAGGACTGCATATGCCAAATCTTTAAAGACGCTGGATCCTTAAAGAAGGTTGCAACCTAAAGGAACCCTCCCAATATCCAAAGGATTTACAGGTGACTAGCACTCATAGGTGATGTGGATTTAGACACAAGCCCCCCTTTAGCTCAAGAGCACTTACATATGCACAGGTTCCCACGTCTTTTGCAATTATCTTCAGAGGAATGCTTTTAGGATAGTCTTTTTCTTTCTCTTCTCTTATTCGACTGATGAAACAAGTACAAAACAAGTAAATTTTTAATATTGTAAACGTAAATAGCAAGAGGAAGATTTAAATAGCAATCAAGCACTAATCAGATAAGAAACAGATTGTTTGAAGATATACTGCAGTAGAAAGATCTCTGAGGACAAGAAAACACCCAGCAGTATCTGGAAGAGATGCTGACCATGGCCCCCAATATGCCCTGTTGTATTAAAGTTAATTGTAGAAATCAGTGTAAGCAGCAGAGAAACTGGATTTTAAAAATCAAGCTAAAACTACCCATCATTGTGATGGCTCAGCCCGCACTACACAGGCTCCTACTGGAATCAGTTACACCCCATTACATGGATCAGTTCAAAGGACTGAACAGGAGAAGAGTGAATTAGAAATCATCCACAGCAAGGATGATTTAAACAACCCCAGGAACTATGAAGGATCAGATAAAGACACAACCCTCAACCAGCAGAACTAAGTGACCAGAAAACAAAACCACCATGAGTAGTTTTCTGTCCAAACACTGACTGAAATAAGAAAGCTCTACTTACTCAAACCCTCCCACCATACCCTCCAGCTTGGAGTCCCATTTTGTAAGACCAAAATACCACCAGCCATGAGCAGCAGATAGATTAGAACAGAGGTTCCTGAGCTGGGCTTGCTTAGATGCCATCACCATGGAAAGAGCCCTAAGCTCAACTAGAGCAAGGGTGGCAGAGGCTCCTACAGCTGCATAAGGAAGGGACCACGTGTGCTAGCAATCGTTCCAGTTTTGTGCTGAGCCCTGTTCAGGCACAGTGAAGTGATTCCCTCCTTGCATAATGATCTTTGCACAAACAACACATACCATCTTCTGCAGGAAGAAGACATGAGTTGTTTTTTTTCTTAATATCACCTTGAAAGAGCTTATCTATCATGATGGCATAGGTACCACAGCTTGGGAATCACTGGTCTAGATGACTGGGACTCTTTTCAGTGTCCTCAAAGACTGTATGATAAAGTACCTTTGCAAAAAAGACAGCCATGTTTCCTTTTGTTCTGCAGACCTGCAAGAAAAAAAGGGACAAATCAGCCATCATTCTTATAGCAAAATAGCCCTTGTACAAACCACAGTGAAATGGACTGCTTCTTGGTTGTAAGTGCCATAAACACCTACAAAAACTAAAAAATTTTTTCCAGATTTGAACAAAAAATCTGTTTCCCTGTAAAATCAACTGGCAAGCCTGCCACGGAGATCAAAAGCCCCAGTTATCAGTTTTTATCACAGAAGTTAAAGCTTTACTGGTGAATTCAGTAGGAAATCGGTTGAGTTCTTAACTAATGTCCAAATAGAAGAGGACATTTTAAAATAAGAGCTTGATTCAAATGTTTAAAGGTATTTCCTCAGGTATATAGACTTCTTTCCACTTTCACTATTCTAATTTTCTTCTTATTTATTACTTGATTTATCATCACATTACAAAGTACACATAAGCCATGATTTAAAAAGGTCCCATTGTACTTAGTAGGGTTTAACTTTGGACATTTTAGGGCTTATCTCATTTATCTTTATCTCATTTATACACTTTCAAGGATACAAACTGTCCAGTTAAACATAGCTAATAATAGGATACTGCAAGGGATCTAACCTAATTTTGCTTCAACTTACTTGATTTAAATCCTTCCCCAGATGGAGTAACTGCTATTCCCACTGCTGTTTCTGCAAATCAAGTTCTTCAAATTTTCAGAGCAGGCTTTTAGGCAACTTAAAACCTACTGAATGATGCCGTGAGGGGAATGCACCTTCTGAACATTAAAAATGTGATTCTCCTTTGGCTGCTTCAGTTCTGTTGGATATGCATCTATGGACTCAGGCACGACGTTTTAGATTTTTCTGTCTACCGCCAGACATAAAATAATTTCACTTCTATAAAATCTTTGACCTGTTTTGACTGAAGCTATTGCTTTCCTATCCAACTACTTTCTGATAGCTATAAAGGATCACATACTGTCTCTAGATCAAAGCTCATGTTTATTGGCAAGAGTTCAATTGAAAATCAATAGAAAATTTCAGCTTTGTTTCAGCACTATTAAGTGAAAAAAACATAAACAGGACAACCAGCTCAATGGGGAGCAGTTTGTGCACAGTATTCTCTTTGGATATGGCCAATGTGACATACAAATTAAGCTGCATGCGTCAGCTTTTGCTCTTTGTTGGTAAAGAGGAAAATGCATTTTCCAAGACCCAGCCAAATTACTGTGCCTAAGCAGCTGGGATTTCAGGGGGATGGTGCCCTCCCTTATGCAAAGTGACGACAGAGCCCTCCCGCTGAGACTAAAATTATCCTAATCACTGAAATTACCTCTACAGCCCTTATGTGTCCTACAGTCAATGCTGCAAAGAAAGACCTAAAATCTTTCACTCTCTTGCAATTCAGAGATTCTGCTTTAAGAGGAATTTTGACATTTTCTCTGGCACAATTAAATTAAAAAGAGAAATAAGACAAGGTGAGTATTTCACTGTATGTTTCCTGCTACTTCCAATACAAGCTTTTCTCTTTAAAAGTGTCCTACTAGGGTCTCTTTGATCCTTTCATTAGGTTGGCTTTTTACTATTTGTGGTTTGTCTTACTAATTAGCCAAGGTGTTTGTCACATTATACCCTAAATAAAGAGAATTTCCACTGAGCAAGTTTGCAGCACAGACAGTGCTTTGTCAAATCACCTATTTTCTCAAATTTTCAAGTAGTAAGTGAATATCACTGTCACATTTGCAGAAAGACAGAAGATGAGGAATGGAAGGTAAGTGAATTGTCCACAGCACTAGAAGAAATTTGTTTAAAAATCATGGAGTTCCTGCTTCCCACCTTCACTGGTGCTGAAATGAATCTGTGACAGTCTTGTTACCTGTCAGCCCAAAAACATTTAAGTAACTTGGTAAATAAAACATTTCTCAATTCTTACCTGAAGTTAGCCACACAGTTCGTGGTGGGCCATCCCAAAACAAAGGACTTCTCTGGGTCTGTGCTGCCTTCACAGACTTCTTCTGTACAAAATGCTGTCCACATCTCACAGAGACGTGCTTGGCACTTTAGTTTGAAATGAGAGTGTGACCTGCCGGCAGAAATGCACAGGTATGTCACACACATGAAAACACAGCAATGCAGGTTAACTCAGAGTTCCTTCTTTCTTCAGGCACACATGAAGCTTGCATTGGAGCTGATGGAAGAAGCACTTATGCTTGAGTTAGAAAAAAAAATGCTTATTTGAGTTTCATATAAAAATATATCAATTTTACATCTAAATGGGATCAACAGATATCTTATATGTGAGATAAATAGGTTGTTTGTGGCATTCCTGGACATCTCCCTTCTGGAGAAAAACTACCCATGTCTAGAGCTCCCCTCCAAAGCTCACCATGAGGCAAAGATTGCCACTTGTAATGGATGCCTTTCAGTTACTTTGATGCCATTGTGGAGTTTACAGTATAGTTGCGTTGCTTAGACCCAGGGTCAACAATTATGGTGAGTTTAAGTAGTGACAGCTAGGCCATCCTGAAGAAAGAACAAGCAGAAAACTGCCATTTCTGTTACCTACACCACAGGTCACATATAGCCTCCATGAACTAGCTGCATAGTAGCTTTAAGCCTGCATCCCTTGGAAAACGAGCCAGGACTTGGTACATTCTCAAAATATCTAGTCATTTACAAGGAAGATACATAATTTCCCCATTTTTTAAAAAATTTGGCCCTTCCTGTATTTTATCCTACTAAACATCAGAATACAGTAAAGGTCAGATGTATAGACTTGCACTTTTTTATTTCAACGCTTTTCTTCTACTTAATTTCTGATGATAAATCTCCTTATTTTGAAGGATTGACAGGCACCAGCGCTACATGAGAAACAAGAAAATTTTCACAAGGTCAATCCAGCTCTGTAGCAATGCAAAAGCCCTTCACTTCAAGGCAGGTTTGCGCTAGAGACCTTGCAGACTGAATTACCTGAGCGATGGTTCTCCTGGGCCAGCAGGGAAAGGCTGGAGGAAAAGCGTCCCCTCCCTGAAAATATTTTGCCCTTCTAATCCAAGGACTGCAAGCAAGAGCATGTCAGCTCAACACCGTGTTGCAAACGTGGACGGAGACAGTGCCAGCCACCATAGGTGATTAGTGCTCTATAAATAAATATGCCAGGTAAGCAGTTTCTTAGAGCTTTGATACACACGGGCTACCTTCTCTGAGATTAGTCTCATTTACAAGGTATTTGATTTAGGACAGACTGAACTAATACAGTCTGAAACATAAAGGTACTTGAACCTTGCAGCTCTAAAGAGGACGCAGATGAACTGGCAGCACCCTGACTGCTCTGAGGTTTCCAGCTGACATTATGCTTACAGGTGGGGGGGGGTAGAGCAACACTAATAGCCCAGCAGTTTTTACAGCGGTGGGCAAGAAAGGACCATCAGTGCACATCACACCTAGCAATTCATTTAGATTGCCATAAAATACTGTAAAATACCATCTCAAGTTCATGCATTTTTTTAAACTATGCCACGGTGTTTCCTGGTCAGCTGTACATTTCACCTCTCTTTGCTCTATTATGTTTTGTTACCCCATCAAAGAGAAACTTAACGTACAGGAGAACATTTCAACATGCTCGTCCATAAATCAGTTTGTGATGCAACATGTAAAAACTGTCAAGGATACAGAAATAACTGTAACTCACTGACCACAGAATGAACTGTGAAAACATAGACTTAGAAAAAAAATACAGCTGTGAATTTTTATGTAGATGTTAATCAATGGATGCCTGATCTGGCTCCACTGAATCTATCCGTTGACCCTCCCCGTCTCCTCAATTTCTTTTTCCCATTTCCCAGCACGGGGATCTCTCTACAGTCTGTTCATAAAGCCAGACCCCTATGGTGCCAGTAGCGGGTGTCGGCAGGGTGTTGGCACAAGGACAAAGATGTTCTCCAATCATGCTTGATGTATATTCTTACCCTGTTTGCCATGCCTAGTCACAGCTCTCAGCTGTTATCAGTATTCAAGTGGCCTGGTTTCCAGAGGCGCTGAAACAGTAGCCTCCATTAACATCTAAAGAGCCTGAAGTACAATTTTATCTCTATCTGCCATGTCCCTTATGCAGTCCATGGGTTCTCAACGTTTGTGAAATGTGGGTCTTCTATTTAAGTGCCAAAGCATTACCTCTAGAAATTAATATATCGTCACTGACTAAAGAAGCCGCATGACTGAACATGTGAAAAAAGGAAAGCATAACAACCTATCAAAGGTTTTATTTTTATTTTAAGGAAGTAAGTCCCATTGCAAGTTTTACACTGTAAATATCAGCCAGATGCAGAGTCCACTGAAATGAACCCCAAAATCACGAACATCAGTGGTGTAGGTTTTGACGCACCCCAAATCGAGCCACCCCTGCAAAGTAAACTCAGTTGGTTTTGCTTTCTGTAAGTGGCAATTGGATACCTTGCGGCTGTTAACAGATGGAAGATTAACTTCTCACTAGATTTGCTAATCTCCTTAATAGGACCCTCCGACAAAAGCATTAATGGATCTACTGTGAGATTGCTACCGTAATTCCATGTATGTACTCAACTATCAATTTCTATGGCCAGCCACACTGGGAAAATAACCTTAAAATGTCGGTGCATACATGCATGTATGTATTACAAAGGAGAAAGAGGAAGCCATTTCTCTGTGCCTCCCACACAAAAACTTTTGTAAGAAACCTTGATCGTTGAACTGATAGATGCTTGAAATATTTACTCCACCAAATTAAAACACACGATTTCTGTAAGGATTCTAATCAATATACAGAAGACAGTATCACATTTTACACACTTAACATTGGCTTAGTGAGAAAAATTCTTTCAATCAATTTATAACATTCTTCACATGAAGGCAGGAAAACGTGGGGCAGCAGACAGAAGCACAGCACGTGAGCATGTGAGTATCTATAAGCTGGACTAATACATGATATGAAAAGATAACAGTCTACATTTCAAGAATATGATTAGAAAGTAGCTGAAAACAAACCTACAGGCACCTTGTCCAAAGTCATACACAGACCGGTGGCAAAGAGGACTTACCCCCTACAAATTTCCCATGGGAGCAATGCCAATTCCCTGCCTTTAACCAGGAGCTCAGCGCTGTACGGGAGTTTACAAAGTAAGCTCAAGAGGACACAAGATACGTGTCGCTGTCTTTAGGAAAAACTTGTACCCATTTGCTGATCATACAACATCTAATTATACATGAGCTCCCTTTGTACAGTGACTGGTTACCTGCAGCTGAGCTGACACCAGTACAGCACCGAGCTCTACCGGAGATATCTTAGGTGTTCATACACCCCAAACTACTTAATACAAAGAGTATTACAAATTTTTAGTACCTTCACAAGGAATAATTCTGAGGTTAAGTCAGATTCATTAATTCTGTCCTGGTGACCTGCTGTGTTGACTCTGCATCAGCTATTAAAGAGTCAATAACAATCAATAGTCACGGCTGCATAGCAATACACACCACTCCGAGGTTCTCCCTCTAGGAATCAGCAATGGTATTTTAGTGTGAGACTTCTTTACAAATGCTGATTTTTAAGTAGTATTCATCAGTGACAGCTCTGATGCTTTAATTGCTGTCAGGGCAGCTGTAGAGAGTACATCCCAATTAGTTCTTTAAAATACATGAAGCAATATCACTCAAAATACTATTTTTACCATTTTTAGGAACGACTTGATCCCCCTCCCCCTTTTTCACATGCAGAAGCACAATTTGTTCTGTTCCACCTTCTTCAAACACTGCAGACTCTTCGCCACGCTAAATCAAATGCTGTAAGAGCCACCAATACTCCCCGGGGACCAGATTTTGGAGTGGTTTCACAGAGCAGTGCTTTACTATAAAAATAGTCTCACTGGGACCAAGCCAAACCTGCAGGAATACGCAGCTCAGCCTGGGGTTGTAACATTGCTTCTGCTCGGCACTCTGACCAGGGAGGGAGGGATTCATCTCACATGACTTTAGTCTTCTACAATTTAGGAGCTTAGTGAGACTATGCCCACTGAATAGCCAGTGGACAGAGTGAGAGACCCCCCAGGAGCGTGACTCCCCTCATCCGCTGTCACCACGCTTTCAGGGTCATGTGAGTTTGCTGCAGGAAGGTGCTGGTTTTCCCTCGGTGACTATAAAAGCAGCCTAGAAACCTAGGTAAATTGCAAGTATTTAACATTTGAAAGCTTAAATTAGGTGATGCAAACATACATAAATACAGTAACAATGCTATTACTGCTACTGCTGGTAGAATAGTGAGATTTCCCCTAAATGTCCTTATGTTCACCACCCACCCGCAGTGGAACATGTTTTGGGTAAAATATCCTCTGTGTTGTCACGCTAGATCAAGTGAAGGAGTACAGCTGGGGGGGTTACATTTACTATGTGTGATTCAAGCGGACACAGCTCACATTTCTACAGAAAACACAGATTTATTCTGGCTTTTCCCAGCAGCCTCTGAAACAATTGCTTAAGCGAAAAGACACATTGCCAAAGCCCAGGATTCACATTGAGATTACCCACCCTGTGAAACCACACACACAGTGCCTAACAGAGAATGAAGCTGCATCATGATTTTTTATTATTATTTCCCCATAACCCATAACAACAAGTGAAAGCACCCTCTAAAATTGCCTAAAACCACAAATGCCGCACGAAGCTGGCATGCTAGACACAGCTTGTAAATCTGATTTAATTGTGAATGGTAGAGTGAATAATCAGAGCTCAGCAGCAAGCCTGATTACACATGAACACTACCCAGACTGCTCGGCATCGCTTTCTTTCTCCTTCCCCTTCTCCACACTCCTCTGGGCACAGCACAGCCTACAGAGATGAACACCATGATGCTGTCTGCAATCTCTATTTTTACACAGCTGCTCATCACTGGTGTGTATCAAAGCAGCTTCCAGGTAAGCATTAAGACCCCTAACCCCTCTGCAACATGGCCACCAGTGTTGCACACACCCCACAGGACTGAAGATGACCTATCTAAAACACAACAGTCAGTTGAAGGCAGCACAACGGACACAAGCACTGATGAGTCTTTCCTATGACACTGCACTCCCAAAGCAGGGAAGATGATACAACACAAGCAGTATTTTAAAAAGCGTCTAATACTTCTTTAAAATGTTGCATTCTGGAACTCACGGACTCTTTTCAGTGGTCCCCAGTGACAGGACAAGGGGCAACGGGCACAAGCTGGAACATAGGAAGTTCCACTTGAATATGAGGAAGAACTTCTTTACGGTGAGGGTGCCAGAGCACTGGAACAGGTTGTTCCTGCCCAGGGAGGTCATGGAGTACCCTTCCCTTGAGATTTTCAAGACCTGCCTGAATGCAGTCCTGATTAATATGCTCTAGGCAATCCTGCTTTGGCAGGGGAGTTGGACTAGATGATCTCTAGAAGGTCCCTTGCAACTCCAACACTTCCATGACTCCATGATTCCTCTATGACTATGGGGGTTTCAAAGGTGCCTGAAGAGGTCAGGCAACCAACATCCGTTGACTGAATAAAAAGCTTCCTTATGATTTAGGGAAGATTTGCTACTAAAAAAGCATTATGGAAATCCCTGTTATGTTCTGCTGAGAAAAAGGGCTGCTCTACAGGAGCAGTGCCTGAGATGCCATACTCACTTGGACTTGGCAACAACCAGAAGGTCTGTGAAGAGGAAAAGGTGTCGCTCCTGGGTTTGCAGACCTGTCTTCAGCTGCACGTGGCCATCCAGGATGAACGTTCGGTTGTGGCACATGAACGACTGCACAAGGGGACATGCCTCTGGGCTGATGGGAGAGAAGCAGCCTTCCCTGCAAAAGGAAATAAAGGGAATAAAGGAAATCAGCCAGTTGCCTGTGAGTGAGAACCAGGCAGCGACTTCCCACACTCACTGCCAAAAAGCAATTTATTTGACCACATTTCACTGAAAGGTGAGAGGGACAATAAATATAATCCAGCAGTCTGATTCTGAGACAAAATCTGTTCGGGACTGTCCTTACTGAATCCTTTACAGCCCAAGCACATGGATAGCACCTAGAAAAATTTAAATACAGCCCTCTCTATTTTGTATTTGTCTCCCTTTGTATGGAAGTCTTTGAGAAAACACCACACCTTCTGTAGCCTCTCCATAAAGAGAGCGGAGACATATGGATGACAAAGGGACAACTGCACACCCACCTTGGTCAGAAGGAGACGCATACCTGGGGTCGAGAGCAATTTACAGAAATTATTCAGAATGAAGGACAAACATAAGGTGCAAGCGAACCTTGCTAAAGACAGACCATGTACGAGACGCAACGTGAGAAGAGGCAGCTCAGCCTCTCTCCCATCACACGACCCACACTGAAGACGCTCCCATCCCAGGGTTTAATTATGTGACTGGGGCAGGGCTACGCTGTCCATGGCTGTGGTGTGTCGAGGCCGCTGGATAACCCAAACCCAGGTCTACAGAGGGAGGGTCAGGCTCCCTCCTGTAAGACACTGACCTTTCCTAAGGAGGTATCGAGTAGGGTGCAATCCAAGGTTACTGATGGTGGAGACATGATTCCCTCAGCCCCTCTTGATCTAACTCTTCTGCATGACATAAAGGAGTCGAATAGTTACTGAAGCAGAAATGGGAGTTTCTCTAGCATGTGGGTCAGCTCATTCACCCAGACAGGATATCCCCAGTTTCTGAGCTGTGCCCTAAGAAATGTCTGTTTATACATTGCCAAACTGAATGAATGTGAGGGTCAGAGGGAAGGACACTCTTCCTCTAGGGCTCTCGAGAAGCTGGTTACAGGTCAGGCTCTCCCTTGGAAAACCAGAGACATGACTTCAAATTCTCTCAGGCAGGTCAGAGGACTAAACCTGGGTCTCCTATACCCTGATGTACCTCAAATAATGAATTTCTGGATTAAAACCAGCACCCATAAGCAATTTTGCTCATGATTTTTAGACGTAACTTTTCAATTATTTGTTTTCCCTAGAGGTGCCTCCAAATGGACCATTTCCCTATGATTGAATAAATCAGTTCAATTTTTATTCAAATGTATTTACTTATTTTTTCTTGTTAAAAAACAAAAAAAAATTAAGCTAAAACTCGGCAGGATCAGCTGGGCAAGAAAGGCTGAAGTGAGCAGCTTTGCAATTATAGTTTATTCCTGGTCCCACTCAAATGGATGACAAACACCTAATGACTTTGTTGGGAGAAGAAATGGAGCTTACAGAGTGAAAGTCAGAAAATAAATGGGAATGAATGTTTTCACAACAGCAAGCAGAGAAAATCTTCAAAAAAGGTCATAAACCTTCTTGTGCCTCCCTTAGAGCCTGGATGATTCCCGACTCTCCTCTCCTTGATGCCTGTGGCTGGATTACTCAGGAAATTATTTAGGATATCCTGACAGCTGGGAGAGAAAGGATAAGCTCTGAGATTGGCCTACATTAGCAGGACACACTTTCACTGATCTGTAAGGAGCTGGTGAGGATCTCTGCCTGCTGGGCAGAGCCCTGTTTGGCCTTGGTTTCCCCTTTCTGCCCGGGAGCCTGAGTTTTTGACAGAATTCCTCAACTTAATTCATCTTAACCTGTGTCCTGATCTTGTCTTTCTTTACCTGCCTCTTCAGGGAAGAAAGAAAAAAAGAAGAGGAACGACCTTCGCAATGAATAATGCAAACCTGAAGTTACTCAATCATTCCTCAGCAGAAGGGCTGTCCAGGAGAGTGGGGGTTAAAGCAAAGAGAGGAGTTTTGGTCCAGTGCAAGAGTGACACATGTGGCGTGGCCAGCAACAGGAGTCAGGGGACCTGCAAGCATCTCTCCTACCTTGCCACTTTGTGGGACTGGGAATTCAACAATTCACCAGTTCATCAGTGCCTGACAAGTTACTGGGACTCAATTTCATGAACTCCCTGGCAGCACTTGGCATAGAAACTTAAGCAGAAATCAGCAATGGTGACCACTCCACCTGCGTGAAAGTCGTGCATGGCCTTTACCTCAAAGCTAAAGTCAGGGGAATACTCATTTATATTTGAACCCAGTAACATCTTTTAGAAAAAGCCCTTTCGTGTTTCACTGCCATAACCAAATCAGCAGAAACATTCATAAAATCACACTGGAGTGTCTGTCCCATTTTCTACATCCTGATTTGTATGCCCAGGAACCTCCCAAGTCAAAATCTCAGTCATGCAGGCAAGCAAAGGAAGGTGCAGTACCTTTATTAATGCCAGCAGAGGTCAAAAAAATTGAACCTGGTTTTAGAACAGGAAAATGCAATAATATACATCAGTTATTTTAACAAAATCTGCCTTTTGATCCAACACCTTCCAAGCTTCTCTGTCATCTAAACTCTAACAAGTACGCTCACATACTTCTGTAGAGTTTTACCTGATAAGCCGTATCAAAAAAAAAAAAAAAGTTAAAATATTTTCTTCCTTTGAAACAAAGTGGAAAAAATCAAAGCCATTAATTCAACCAGAACCTTCTAAAGCCCCAGGACAAATGAACATGGAGAAAATTCATCAGCGGTGACAAAAAAGCCTTTTGGAATGCATGCTTTTGATCCTCTCAATTAATGTTCCATTGTTACAAGACATGAATGAAACCCAAGTTTTATTACATTGAAGAAAATGCAGATCAGCTATATGCTCAGGCACAGGGATTTATATGAGAGGTATTTTTGGAGTTCAGTTTTTAACGGCTCAGTGATTTTTCTGGCCATTAAATGGGTCTAATTTTGAAAAAGTGTTAAGGACTCAAATACTGACTCTGAAAATTCCTTTTAATAGAATTATGCAAAAATCAGTACTTAAGTCAATGTGATTTCTGATATAATTAAAAAATTCAAAGCAAGTAATATAGGGCCTTCTCTGCGTTCCCTTAAAAGTCATTCTATGATTAGCACATGTAAAAATCCCACAAAGTAACATCTTTCAGTTTGGCATTAAAAAAATAAAAAAGCCAACATCCAAGTTTGTTAAGAAGGAACTCTGACAGTGATGCTTAGGTGGCATTGCCTTTCTAACTCTTTAGTCTCAAGTGGACATTTCTTCCTGAACATGCTGTTTTAGGGATCTGAAATTTCCATGTGTGGTCTTAAGCAATGAGTAAATTCTGTAATTTGAGGATATCTACCAAGATATTCTTGAGTTATTCAGGAAAAGACTACAATCACTGTAATGGCTGAAATGACTAGAAAGATAATTGAAGATTTTTCTTCTGGCATTTCCAGAGCCTAAATTTTTACACCTATTATTTTTTTTTTTTAAATTTAATCAGAATAGGCATTTTATGCCTATTTAAAATATACAATGATTTAAAAGAACTCTTCAATTTTGTAGGTGTAATATATGAAGCTGAAATCCAAAGTAGTCAACCAAACACTGAAAAATACATCCCTGTTGTATTCAGTGTGAAAGCAAACACATCACTACTCACTGTCAACCACAAAAGAAACCACAAAAGCACAAAAAATACTTCTTCTTCCCCCCACAGAGCTTCCTTGGGGTTTCTCAGTCAAACTGATACCTAAATGGCATGACCCACAAAATGTTTATTCTTGGTGTAATGGAGAGCTCATCTTTATTCTCTATTCATAGTGAAAACAATGAAAGAAATTATATTTTCCAAAGAAGAGTTTAACAGCCCGTGTTAAGTGGTTAGTAAATCCACAATCCAAATGTCATTTATGCCAATGGGAAGCTTTCCCTTGATTTCAGTCAATGATGACTTCAGCCTATCTATGATTTAGGTTAAGCCATAAGATGCCTCAGAGGAACAATCTGTTCCAAGGTACCTAAGCTGGAATGAGCTACAGCAGGTATCTCAGCTGTGTGACATCCCTCTCACAGACTGCCCATGCTCCATCCTAAATCTCACTCTGTTGTTTCGGTTATTGTTCTCTGCCAGAACTTCTCTCCACTGACGGTATCTCTGCAGCCACAGAAGTTGATTTCCTCTAATGATGCAGCACCAGTGCTCTTTGCACGATTGATACCTACTGAAATAAAATATCACATTGCTCTTTAACCTCTGAAGTCTTTCACAAGAGGCAGGTGAGAAATGCAGCTTTTCATTAGCAGAGCAGTAAAATGGCAGCTATTCAAAATGCTTAAGTCTGAGTCAGCCCAGACTCGTGAGAGGCTGCACATGGTCTGTCCAATACTTACACATACACAATACCTTTCCAAATTCCTCCCACAGTGCACAACTTAGCCTATACTCAATTCACACATAGGTATGATGGTAAGTAAAAATACTGCGTGCACGTGTCAGTGCTGAAGTCCAGGGAAGGACCAGAAGCTCTTTCCAGTTTTGTGCCTACACATGCAGAGCTTGCAGTTTGCCACATAAACCTACCATTGTTTTGGCTACAGGCTAAGGAGGCCACCAAGCAGAGCACCTACCAACCCCCCTCATGCTGCTCGGAGACCTACTTCACGTATCTCAAAGGCCAGTTTTGGATGTTTGTAAGGAAGCAGCAATTTATCTTTAAGGAAAAATAAAAACAATAAATTTTCAGCTTCAGTCTCCCTCAGCAAAGCATTTACTTTATCGTCACTGTGTCACGGCACTGGGCTAAAGAAACCCACTGAGAGAAGCAGGAGCTATTCACACCCTTCCAAGGCTAGTGAAAACAGCAGCTATCTGCACAGTAAGAAACATCCACAGCCCAGCCCACATTACGGATTTTTGCCAAAATGGATTTATCAGTCAGGGATGATGTGTGATTTGTGACCAGCAGAGATACCCCAAAAGCAAGCCTGATCTAGAAGTCAAGTTCCTTCATTTTCTTAATAGAGCTTATATTAGAAATCAGGTAACAATAATTGCACTTTCTTTTCTGTGCCTCTTACTCAGACCCTTAAGCTCCTAAAACTTCCTGTGAGAAGGAACTTCAATAGCATCTTAATAGATGCTTGCTCCATATTTTTGCTAACGAGGCAGGCCTGCTAACTGGAGCTTGGAAGCCGAGATGCTTTACTGCTGGAAATCCCTTAACACACAACACATATTACCCATATTGTGTGGCTAGAGGGTATTTTGCAGTCTAGATAATTAACTTAATAAGGTATTGAGAACAATGCTTTAACCAATCAAAAGAAAAGAGCTCCAATTTGGTGTGCAGCACGGTCTCCCCTGAGATAAGGTGGGAAAAACCCCAAACCTGTAAGACAGCAGTGAGTACTGATCTGCCTTGCAGGGCTGCTTACAGTGCACTCAAGTGCAATATTAACATTTCAGGACTTCAACACATACCTAATTTCATCATAAATGATAGTTGGGACGTGACTTTTACCGTATCCCGGCCAACCTGACAATATCGTGACCACGGATCACCATATTTCTGTGTGAGAAAAGAGAATGGGGAAATATGAAGTGAAAGAAGAACATTTTTTCTACACTGAAACCAAATGCCCACGCTAGGGACCGAATGCAGAACAACAGAGATGGTCCTGCTTATGCTCCTGATGAATTTAGCCTCTATCATACTGACAGCTCATTAAAGAGCACGGTCTGAAAACAGCTGTTTGGCCCAGCCTGCCCCGTCCCCACGCCCTGTTTGGCACGGCCACCCAAAGACCCGCTGGCTTCAGGGCCAAGCATTTGCAGCTCCTCTCACCATGAACGAGGCTCCACACAGACAACACTCACAGAGAGCAACCTGCAGGCTCAGAGCTCTATCTAGACAGGCAGGTTATATAAAATAATCCTCTGCATTTTTAAAGGTGGTAACCACTCACTACTGTCACTGCCTTCCAGCCACGACCAGTGCTCTCGGGGAGTCACCCACGTGTTTGGGATCTTTGGTGCTTCTTCCCGCTTTTGACTCCTCATGATTTGGAATATGCTTTTCATCTAAATTTATGCAGCATTTTATTCTAATAATTATACCTGAAGGGTGAAAGGAAGCACAAAATGTATCAGCCTGGAGGGTTGGAGTGTTTTCCAGGAAGGTGGTAGGTAAGATATGGGCCGACACGAAGTTAGTATGCTGCTGTGATCTTACGCTGACTATTTATAGAAGGGACTTGGAGAGACAAGCATAAAACTCTCTTAATCACATGGGCTGCCAACCCATTTCTGAAAATCTGCTGTCAACTTGATCCCTGCTATGCTAAGGGAGCTTCTTTCTGAGGCATGTTTGCTTGCTGTTATCTATGGTAAATCTTATACAGTTGAAGCAGCACTTTGTGAAAACGGTGCAGCATTCCAGAAATAGCAAGTTCTATTTTCTGCAGCTCTCCATTAAAGTCCCCCAGGCCATCACTATTCCGTACAGGAGCTTTTGTACAATGAAACAAGTGAGATCTGCTCAGTTTTCCAATGAGCATTAATTACTTTCTAAGTATTAAAATGCCTGCTCCTACTTCATAAGCGTACTTTATTGGTTGCATCTTTTTTTTTTTTTTTTTTTTACAACTAATGTATTTGAGCAAATTGGAGGCAGTCACCTCTCACATCCCTGCTTTTTCCCCTCATGGACAGTGCCTGCGGATCTCACAGCAAGCCCTCTGCCCCAGGGCACGGGTCAGCCCCGCTTCACAGCCTCCAGCCCAGGGCTGTCCTCACTCCACCCCTGCAAGCGGGTGGACCTCAGCAAGCTGCAGCAGAAAACACTGCACCCGGGATAAACCAGTGAGTCCCACCAGGGTCCCAGAGCCTTTGGATCCAAACGCACTCCAAATGCACAGGCAGGGCAAGCACAAGCCTGGGCAACAGAACAAAGATGAATATTAATAGAGGTTGGCAGCAATTTTTTCTCAGATAAATAGATAAATTTACTTTTTAGGGCAGAAACTAGAGCTACCTCGTATTTAGGAAATCAGGCACCACTTCTCTGCTTCTAAAAATCAGCGTACACATTTTAATTCAAAAGATATTGGGAAAATGTTCCAACTTAAATTATTGTAGGATTCTAAAAGCTGTTTTGTAAGTATCTGAAATCATCTTTGCATGATGTTGAAATCTTATTAGAAGTAATAAAAATTACTATGATGAATCAACATGATTTACACTAAATGTTCAAATTGTTGAGGCACGTAACTATTATTTTTCTGTAGCCTTCCAAAAACCAGCACTAACAATTAAGACTTGCAGTAAAATGTCCCATAGCTGTAGGGTAAAAAAAAATCATCATTAAAAAAAAATCTTCACACCTTTCAGGATGGAAGCTTGGCAGCTTAACTGAAAACAAGCCGCACTTAAGTAATTTCTACATAGCCAAAAGGACAATATTCTCTGCAAAGCAAATATGTACTACAGCATGGTGGCTGGAGACACAAAACGTGCTTGTGGTTTGGTTTACTTCCAAGGTTTTTTGTTTTATTTTAACAAACAGCTGCAAGGTGTTTACTCTGAAAATTTAGCACAAGGGCAAAATTCACTATTGGTATAAATTAACACCACAGGTTTCGGTCATATTTTGCCTGTTGCCACCAGAAAAGAATTTTGAGCAAGTTATTTATATCCTATTAAAAAGCTCTTGCAGTGTGGGTGTCCGTCAGTCCCGCTACACAGCTCTGCTAGCAATCAATGAGCCCAAGGGGTTTTCATCCAAGTCCCCCTGAACAGGGAAGAAGTTTGGGGAAGGACATATTCACATGCAGAAGTCAGTAAAACCTTTTTTGGCCTTTGGAAGAATCAATCTTCTGTTCCCCGCTGCAGTTCCCACTCATTTTTACCAAGTGACATTGCACCTTGAGTTACTCTCCCAGTTGCACCACAGAAATACTGTTCCAGGCATTGTCTAACCAGACAAAGATTTTGTTGTTCAGATGAAAAAAAGTCAGAAAAAAAGTGAGCTGAAGAGGGCCAGAGAAGGAAAAAAATAGGATGAACTGAGGGCAAAGAAAAGGCCAGAAGTTAAGACCCCAGCACTGCAGTTGTGCACCATGGTTGTCTGGGCTTTTTGGAGATTCTTGTGGCCTGTAAGAAGTCTGGAGGCATGGAGACCTCCTTTACCACTTCCACTTCCCAGCTCCTCCCTACCCATTCCAAGGAGGCATACATAGAGGAGCACTCTGGGATCTCAGTTTCACCAATGTTGCCCCACGAGGATCCATTGTTATTTTAGCAGCCTGAAGGGATAAGGTTTCTATCCTACCTTAATTTTTTGGGAAAGCAGCAGTAACAGTTGGGACATTTAATCCCACTTAATCACAACTGGAACATTTAAAAGCCTTCCTCAACCCCACTGATTTTGAGTTATCTCATGGATGAAACTAACCTTTCCTTCAAAAGGGTGTTTCAAATACCTCCTTGCAAACTGTATTACAAGAGTTCAGCGCAGGTCATGTAACAGCCAGTTCTGGGCTACCAAAAATAACCAGGACATGCTGCAGAATCTCTGCAGAAACAGGTCATTTACTTCAAGCTGAGGTGCACATGAGAAACAATTGGTGCGGGCATCTCTAGAAATCCCTTCTGGACCATCATGTATGCCTGTAAGTGAGCCCATGTGGGAGTATCTGCCAACCCCATCCTCTGAAGTTACAAGTTACACAGGCTGTAGATGGGCAAGAATAAGGCACTTGTGTGACTGTCCTTTTAACAGGGAAACATAGCATTTTCTAGGTGACTGCCTAGGTTTATTGCCTGTCAGTCACCTCACACAATTATCGGGTAATACCAGGGGAGCTGCTCACGGTTTCTCAGAGTCTCATTGCCCAACAGTCATCCTCGTTAGCCTCTGTTTTTCCCATTCTTCAAGAAGTAATTCAGCGAGGCTTTTCCCTCCCTCGTGCCACCTGGGTAGAGCCTGCAGTTAGGCAACAGCAAGTTTTAAGAAAAACAAATGCATTCAAAACAGTGTAAGACTTCCAATACATGGCCAGGTAAAGCAAACCTGGAATCCACCAGCTCCTGCTCCCCAATTGCCCTTTTTCAGGAGAAAATTTGCTGATTGTAAACAAAGTAATCACGTACAAAGTGACCTATAAATAGCAGCAAGTGCTGCCTTTAAAAAGATAAGCCCCTTCACCGCGCTTTATCCTCCACAAGCTGCAGCTCTCATTGAACCTGCTGCTGCCCGGACTTGCCTGTAGCCCCACAACTGTGGGACGCTGTGGGGTGAACTCCATAAAGCTCCACCACAGATGTGAAGGGAGGATCTGCCCAGCCCTCATATTGGCTTATGTTTTTAAGGACCGCTTCCCTGTGAGGGACAACCAATATGGGTGCCGCATGGAAGACAGGATTGTCACTTCACTGCACCTCTCCCAGCTGTAACAGGAACAAATCTGGCTTTGGTTTGCCTCAAGGGCTTTAAACCATATTTTGATAGTAGTACTACAGCACAGGAATTATCCTATTACAGTGAAGAGATTACTTGATATGCCCGCCACTGCCAGCTATTGCAAGTGTAATGACCCAGATTCCTTCTCAACAGCCAGCAGACAAATTAGTTGCTGCCACGCGCACCTGTCAGTGTGCACTAAATGCCTACACACTCAACAAGTCTTTCATAGGGCTACTCCGGCAGGTTAGCCAGAGGTTTCTATTCCACCAGTGATCTGAGCGGGGGATAAAAGCTGTTAGAGGATTCCCCATATCCCTGCACCTGATGGTAATGACTTTACGTAAGGGAGAAGCGGGCACAGGCCAGTTACCTGCAAAGAACGGCAGCCTGGAGAAGGGAGAAACAGAAGAGCCCTTCCCACGATGACGATTTTCCCCATGTTTATTTGAGCCTTTGATATACCAGAAGAGCTTGCCCATGTCTGATTAGCGACCTCCCTGTAGAAACGCATGTCACACTTGACACACCATCTACCGGGAAACCCATCCTGCTCTTGCAGAGCAAAACCGAGAGGAATGAGCGTGAGGTTGCTTAGTCGGAGGGGTTCGGCCACCACATGTGTTTCCAGAGGAGTTCTAGCGAATGAGATGCCTTGCAAAATACCTGATACAGTTTTACTATCAGAACAAAATGCAGAGGGAAGGAAGGTGGATGAAAGCATCTCAGCTCTGCTTATTCATTCAGGTGAAGGTCTTTACCATTCTTTTCTGCATTTTCTATATAACGCTGCCAGGAAGACCTAGGATGCACCTGGATGTACTGAAACACCGACTCCCACCGAATGCAGTCTGCGCAGTACGCAGGCTCCCTATAGGGCACACCAAGATCCAAACCACCACACTCATCCCAGTACTTACCACCACTTTCAGCTAGGGGACAGGACAGGCTGAACATGGATGTGCCAGTGGGTGATATGCAAAAATAATCCTCGAAACAGGCATAGACCTTTCCCCTCCTAGACCATTCATCTACAGAGCCAGGCTTGCTCCCATGAATATAAGATTTTTGGTCCCAGGAACACTGCATGTCCTTCTCCATAGTGGCCCACCTTCAACTGCAGGAGGGAGAAGGAAACTCTCCACTCACTCCAACTACCCTCTGCTTTTGTAGTTACATCCCTCTTCTGGGAAGCAGAAGATGAATTGCCTAAGGAGGCAAAGAGCTGAACCTGGGTGATCCATCGAAAGGACACTGACTTCGAGGCCAGCAGTTTCACAAAGAGCAGTGGTGGTCCGTGGGGACCTGCCTACGGAGCAGGCTAGAAACGCCTAGCATAGCTTACACTGAGCTTGCTAGGATAGCACAAACCTTGATTGCGACATAGACCATGGTCTCTCTCTGCCAAAATACCCAGTGAGCCAGACTTCTTCCCACTTCAGCCCCAATAATTGCATGTTCGGAAACCACTGCCCTGAACAGTTATTACAAAACACTCCAGAAAAGTGGACTCGGCCAGAGGTTTAAAAGACAGCAACATTTGTAACTGCTTTTGTGAGGGCCTTGCTCTTGCCCAGGCAGGTTAAACAGAGTCTGTGGACTAGTGGATGAAGCTTCTCAGGAGCTTCTCATGAAATTGTTTAATTTTTTGACACAGACCTGCCCAGTGCTGCCAACAGTCATGCCATACTGGGATGTGCAAAAGCACAGCTCGAGGTGTTTGGGGAGCTCTTTGGTCAATAGGAGAGTGCCTAAAGAACAGGCGCACTTGGAAGGTCAGGCAGCCACTGAGATGATGTTTTTTAAGTCATGATTTCAGATTCAGGTACCTAAATTATTCACATATCTTGGCCTTAAGGCTTATTATCCTTTATTAGATCTAGCCCCTGGTACTCATACACTTAAGACACAGGCACAGAAGAAACCTAAAAACAGACTGTTACTCCCACGATGTGATTAAAAACTCCTCACCAGCAGTTTTGTGCACCATGAGGAAGGAACCGGACCAGGAGAAGCGATGCTGTATCACCCAGGAGGAGAGTTCAATGCGTATTTAAGGCTGGCCCTTGTCAGAGGTGAGAGCACCAGAGGCTGCACATCAGCCTGCACATCATTAGAGGTTTTCTGCTTGTTTACACAAGATAAACGACCGCAAAGCAGTCTGAGCGAGTCAGTCTGTGATTTCCTCAGGTATGCCGCTGCCCAAACTGCTTGGCCAGACTGTCATTTGGCAGAGATTTTATTGTCTTAAATCAGGGATACGCAATGGCTGGATAACAGCTGCATTCTGCCAGACCTCAAGGCCTAATCCAAAAAGCCCCCAAGATGGGCTGGAGCCAAAAGCAGATGTGGACAGTGAGACATCTGGACAAGCAGAGCCCTGTGCTCATTCCGATGAGCAGTGCCCCTCACTGTCCTGCCTTAAAACTGTCACAACTCGGTCCAGAGGGGAATCGGCTTAAAGCGCTAGTGTTAAACTATTAGTCATTTATTGTAAAATTAATCCCTCATTTAAACTCCAATCCCTCCAAAACCCTGCTTCCAAGCCTTCCTTCTTTCTCCCTCTAGTCCTTTTCATAAAAACGGCAGCGTATCTCTGAGAGCTGCAGCTCATTTCCGTCTCCAGATGTACAAACATCGCTATAAGCCAGTTTGTATGTCATAAATGAAGAACTGATGGGTTTTATCAAAAACAAACATATGCACATATACACACACATGCTCACACACAAAACAAAACAGAGAAGGCACAGCGGGGGGACAGGAATGCCAATCTCTGAGTTAAAAGGCCATTTGAGGCCTCAGAAAGTTCACTTTGTTCCTTGTTAACAGTTAATAAAATTTTATCCCCAGCTATTACTATGTAAAAATAACTTTTGTGTTCAAGCACATGGTTTAAGGAAACAATACTCCAGTGTCATAATTAGCTTAAATCAAGCATGAATTAAAAATACTATTAAAATGACAACTAGTACAATATAATCACAAGTTATTTTAATTATGTGCAATTCCATTAAAAAGGAAGAACAATTTGATACAAAATAATGTTGGGGTTTTTTTAAATCAATATTTTTCTACAAATTCATGTTTCTTTACCTCACACAGGGAGACATGGCATACTGAAGGGAGAAATTTGGGGAAATTCTCCAAAATTTCTGCCCATTCAGATTAAGCATAAAATGTTAAAACATCAGAACTTCTCATGAAATGGAAAAATATCAGAAAAAATCCTGAGCAGAAGTGTTGAGGCATATTTAAATCTAAAAATTAAACACTGAAGCAAAGAACTTTTCATTTGCTTTGTTGACTGGGTCTTTAGGACCAGGATTTTCCCTCCATCTTGATGACTAGAAACTGGATTGCTAATGAAACTGTGATTTTTATAACTACATGACTCCTGGAGCTGGAGCTTTATGGAAATAGCTATGAAATACCACAAGTCAAGATAAAATAAGTGGTGTCCATATTTAATCCCTCACATTGGGAAACTGTTTTGTGGGATTTTGCCCTTTTTCTTCCTTTCTTTCATAAAATGGTTTTTCTGTATTCTTGAGTGTATTCGGGTGTCTCAGATGAAGGCCTGTAAGATGAGGAGTGGAGGACACGGGGCTGCTCCCGGGGTGCTGCCACTTTTGATTTTTACCTGAGTGAACCACTCTCACGATAGTGACAGCCCCTGTGCTTCCCAAAAAACCCATGAGCCCTGTGGCTTCAGAAAGACTGTCTTGCAAGGGCTCCCTTCCATGGCGTGCCTCTTCCTACGGGTGAATGAAGGCATTCAAGAGCCCTCATCTCTTGTGACCACGCTATTTGGGTGGCTGAGGGCATGGGGCCACCGCATGGTCACCACATGGGCCACCACAACACCCGACCACCACTTCTGCCTCAAACACTGTACATCATCTTACAGTTACCTTGTTACCCCATTATCCTCTCCCCTCACCTCCCTTTCGCGGCCTTCAAGGGAACCCCCTCCCACCCAAACTGTGATACCTGCCTGTGGAATGGAAGGAGCCTGGGACAGTATCTGGCCAAGCTGCCTCCCATCCTGGTCTGGAGCCCATCTCTCCCCACATCACCACCGCTGGGTGTGTGACTGCTTCAGAGGCAAAACCCCACACTGACCATAGGTGTAAGGCACGCACAGAAATGGGCACGCATACACACACAATATGGCAGCCTTTTGTCTTTCGAAGCCCCTCAGGTTTAGCCATGAGGTGTCATCTGTCTCACACCATCCCAGGGCTGTGCCCTGTGGCGGGGTGGCCCTCGGCCATGCCCCACGTGCCACCAGCAGTGGCACCATTGATGGGCCAGGCTGTGGCAGCCCTGGCCAAGGGTCCTACTCTTCCGCCCGGCAGGTTTTGCTGTGGTGAGCAATGGGGACAAGCGCCCTGGTTGTTGGGTGGCCTCAGCCAGGTGGGTGCCATCCTCCCTTCACTCTCCAACACATGCTGTCATGGTGCCCGGGAGGTCCGTGATGGCCGAGGGGATAGCAGCTGCTCAGGGCGTACCTGCCTCACCCTGTGACAGCCGGTAAATAAAATGGCTGTGGGGTGCGACATGGTGGCAGGCTCTCCCCCTTCCATGCCCCCGTACCGAAATGCTGAGCTTCACCAACCAAACACGCCTCACGGAGATTATTTTGCTGGGTGAAATTATTCGCTGCCATGGCAACAAGTGAAGAATGAGCAAAATGATTACAACCAAAATACCTACTTAACAAGTTAGTTACTTGCAATGAACTTCTATTCCTTTCCTCCCCGCAATCAGATTTACCTGAAACACCAAATACTCATCTCCCCTGTCAAAAAGAGACGGTTAAGGCCTTCTGGCAATTTACGTTTATTAAAAGTCTCTATTTTTGTCTTCATCCAGTCACATAGCTTGGATCATCCACATGTCTTCTGACTAAAACCCTGAAAACACAATGTCCAAGACTTTGGGAACACTCTGTATTTGACTAGCGCCAAGTGGAATGTATTACTAGATTACACATATGATCTTCGTTATCTGGGATATTTAGCATTTGGCACGGGACCCCTGGAAGATAACATGCCAGAATCACTTACTGTGCATCGGGAGAAGGAAGAGCAGCTTCTCGGTGAATGGCACAACAACGCTTCAATGTACAGAAGGGGAAAAAAGGAGACTTGTGAAATCCTCATATTTTACCTTTAACTTCTTCAACCATAAAAGCCACATAATAAAATTGGGTGGGGGTGACTTTTTAGGTCCTTTCTTTTCAGGTTCTTTAAAGACCTTTCATATAACCTTTTTAAAATTATGCTTTTTTTTTTTCTTTTTTAAAACAGCCCCTGCTTCTAGCTTACATCAAAATAACATAATAAACATGCTTCACACTGTAATAAAGAGTCATTTTATTACTAATATTTTAACACCTTTAGTGTGCAGAGACACATATCTATAAATGGTCATGAAGACTCAGAAATTGTGAAATTATGTTAACAAGTCTAAGCATGTAAAAATATAACTTTCAAAGATCTGGTGAGATCTTCGTGCATGAGGAAAGGAGAAGCTGCCAGTGACTGCAAAACAGAATTTGGCTGTCCCTTTGAAGTACCCGAGATGTGAGCAGAAGTCCGCCAACGCAGAATAGAAACTTGGTAGTTTGGGCTTTGTCACATGATAAATATTGTTTTGAGGGGCAGCAGAACAAAGGCTGAAAATTTGGCTAGAAATAAGTCTTTATTATTCTATATCGATTATTTTGAGATGACAAGACCTGATGCTTAAATCCGGGCCTCAGACATTTCTGTTTCAAGCTCATAATTTGTGTTGCACTGAGGTATATCATTAAGTTGCGCAGTTTTCATTAAAGGACACCAAGAAAAAAATAAGAGGAAAATTACAACCGCGGAACAGGTCCAGGGCCAGATATAACTAACCTGAATCCTCTGCTGTTTTCATACACATTAATGGAGTTAATAACCAAACTTATTTTTCCTGCACCTGAATATCAGCCAAGAAAAATATCAAAAGCTTACTTTTCCAATGTATTTCTAGAATAACTTTGCTCAAAGTGCTTCCAAAGAGGACATCTGATGATGTGAAGCAGTCCTTACATGCCTATTCATCACTATTTTGTGAGGAAGGAGAAACTGCACAGAAAAAAGGAAGAGAAACAAGATCAGGAGGCAAGGAATAGTCTGCATATTTTCATCTCTTGGAAGTAAGAGCCCAAATTCCATTATAATACCTGTACTATTTACTATGTTCCCCTGCTGCCTGCAGTTACAGTCGAGTGAGGCAGGCATTACAGTGTGGTTGCACATCACACCGTGCCATGCAGCCATCCCAGAATTCTTCTGTAACTCCTTTTATATGACTGACATGGCATGGCAAGATTTGTAAGGAAAGCTTAACTTTCATTAAACCAAATGTTATAGCTGGGGGAAAAAGAAGACACCCTTTTAAGCACACAAGAATTACAGATTTGCTTCTCTTTCAGGAATGAAGAAGAGGACAATGGCACAAACAAGCTTCTTCCAGCTAGAACATCTCACCTCACTTATTTACTTACATCCTCGTGCCATCAGAGCCACAACAACAGTACCATTAAAAATCCTTAATCCTCTTAACGCTAAATAGCTTTCTCCAGATGTCACAATGGTTTCTTTGAATAAATTTTAAAATGCCCCAGTCTGTCCAAAATGGGTGCCACCGCATTTTATGAAAGTGCCCTGGATATAAACCAAGGACACCTGACACATAACGTGGTGTAAAAATACAAACTGACTTGTGCTTCTAAGTATTTCCTGCCCTTTTAAACTTTGCACTTGCTCATTAATTTCAACAAATGTTGAGGTGAGCCAGCTGCTGAGGTGAGAGGATTCGTATAAATCCCTCACAGATGTTTGCTAACTTCAGATAGGAACTTTATTATCTACAAGTCATTAATCAACCATTAACAAGTAAGTGTTATGGAGTCCCAGTATTAAGGTTCACTGCCAGAGGAGAATAATGGATTTTGCAGGCTGGCTGTGTCTACAAGAAAGGGAACTGAGAGCTGAGACAGGTCTGAGATAAAACATTTGGAGGAGATTAGAAAACACGAGAAGTCATTTTGTTGCTCTTCAGCTCGCCTTAAGAGAAAGCACTTCACAAGAGTTAAGCATTTACACAACAAACTGAGTGGAAGGTTCAAACTCATCCATCAGTTTGGTGATGAAGAGCAATGTGTCTTGCACAGCCCAACAAGGAAGTCAGGCACAGGTGAGAATTACGGCTCCTGTGAAGAATAATAAACACCATCCAAAGTGTTACCCTCTAACTGCTAGACGTTGAAGCTACAAAATCACCTGTTCTGGCCCTGAGGTCCTCAGACTTCACCCCATACCTCTCACTACAGCCACAGATTTCAGTTCAAACCAACAGCAGCAGCTAAATCGTTGCATGCCACAGGCAGGGGACAGACGTGGCTGAGGCAGCATCCACCAACTGTGAAAGCAGCAGGGTCCATCAGGTGGGCAAAGCACTGTCCTTACTGCAGAACACAGCAACATTTGCCCCTTCTTTGGCCCTCGCCACCACAAAGTTTCTGCCAACTGGCCTTACAAAAAAATCCTTCCACACATCAGATCTGGAAACAATTCTGAGCTGGGCTATACAAGCAAGACATATTTACACTTAGGAAAGCTTAAAATTCTTAGATGACAATGTACACACTGACTGTGTATCCCACCCAGTGGCTCTCCAGCAACGTCCAATTTCTGATACTTATGGAGCAGGCAATAAAACAAACCAAAAAAAGGTAGAATTGAAGAAAAATGTTCATGTCTGAACCCCAGCAGGCAAATAGCAGAAGCATCGAATACAGTTTATTCTCATAACATCAAGGAGCAAATCTTAAGACATTAAGATACATCTCGAAGGGAATAAATTATGCAGACATAGGCTTATAAACTGCAAGAAACCCTGAAGTTCAAGGCCTGAGAGATCCCATCTCTTGTCCCCTGTACTCTCCAGTTATTGCTACTCCCCATAGTAATACTCTGTCTCTAATTTCACAACCTCAGTTTTGAATGTGATATTTGTGCCCAAAAGGTGGTATCGCAACTATGAACACAGCTACAAATATAATGAAGAAATAATAGTGAATGAAGAATAAAGGTGGTACAGACAATCTAAACAACTTCAGTATCCTCACTAAGGAGTTACAAAATACCCACTCATCTTATTTTAAAGACCTGAAAACAAAGTCAGAGAGAGGCCACAGAAGAAGTTTTACAGACAGAAACAGAACACGTGTTGCTGGCTCTCAGTCCTAGGCTCGGGCCACTAGACTACACAAAAAGGTGCAAATGCCATTAGGAATTCATTTCTGAGTTTCCTCTTTTATGTCATAGCCAGCAAAAAGACCTGCAAGTAGTTTAAACTCATTTTCCTTTCCTATTTTGCAACTCTGATGTTTTCACAGAATACTTTCACAGGTTCCTGAAATACTGTGGAATTCTGCATGATGACAAATACGAAACCAGGTATTAGTTAGATCAAACACAAAGAACTTTCCAAAGCTCACATACAGATTACTTAACACACCACAGAGTAGGAAAAATTATTCCTTACAAAGCTGTACTTTAATTTCCCTCAATAACGTTTCTTCGTAAAGAGCTCTACGCAGCTGGAAGCATTAACAGCCTACCAGATGGTTCACTTCTCTATAAACACTTATGTTTTGTAAGTTTAAAGTCTAATGAACTGTAGTGCAGGAAGACAAAAGTTATGTATGCAGAGCAGTTCAAATGGCAGGTCAGGGCTGGGGATGGACAGGGGACTGGCTCCACAGAAACTCCCATTTCTATGGCAGCTTTACATTGGTGGAAAGGGGGAGGAGGAATGGCTGATCCTGGCAGAAGATGAAGACAAAAAATGCTGAACGCTTCACACCTACGCACACCCACGTACACAGCCCCGCAAGCTGCTAATGCTGGATGGGAGAAGACTGTGACCACCAGATCCTGGTCCACAGCATTGTCGTAAACCTGTAGGTGCTTCCAGGGCCCCAGAGAGCCTCTACCATGCAGCAGCCCATGCCAAAATCTTAGCTCAAATTAAACTGTACCCACAATAACCTCTCCTGAGTTATGCCTGGTGCTGCATAAGTGTACAAGGCAGAAAGCAGGACGAACTCACTGACTCACCTTGAGACCGATCGAGATCTGTTAAGTGCTTTGACAAAGATCAAAGAGGGTGCAGACTGGCGTCTTTGGGCCAAACTCTTCATTTTCTGATTGAAAAGAGAAACAAAATGAAATCGTAGGTGAGATTCAGAGCAACATCTGCATGCACACAGAGAAGTCGCAGCCCAACTCCACATGGGAAAAAGGCTGAGTGATTGTCATCAGCAACCCTGGAGGGGGAAAATGGTTGTAAAATATCACATATTGAGAAAAGCAGGAGCACAACCAGAAAGCCAGTGATAAAGAAACACTGATCATTAGTGTCTATACACAGATACCCAAAGTAAACACCTAGAGCTTGTTCTCAACCACTTTTTGTCCCTTAATAATCTATTGCACTTTGAATTTATCAAATATTCAGATGGTGGTTCAAATTTCAAATGCTTGATACATTTCTGTGTCAGGTCTGACATCTACCATAAATTAAGGTTTGGATTCCAGCCACCTAACCTTACATGCTGCATCGGGCCACCTTTTCTTCCAAATCTTTAGAGATGAGGGCATTTTCCCTTTCTACTAATTTAGCTGGAGCATTACGTCATGTCTCTCATTAGTCAATAATGACATTTTTTGTCATTCCTGATTACGTATGGGACAAAATAGGAAAGTGAGAGGCAGGGCAGTTCTTATCACAGAACTAGGAAGGGAATGGGAAAAAGGAAACAAAGGCAGAGAATGCAGCAGGAAAAAAAAAAGACAAAGCACAGGGAAGAGATGAAAATGTCAGTAGCTATCAAGGGAGCATGGATTCCCATTAAGTGAGGTTGAATACTACAATAAAAATACTGAGTAAATAAACAACGCTGGTTTCCCCAGAGGTAGAAATTGCCAAACATGCCCACAGGAGATAAAAACACCCATTTCCCTGAACAGAAATGTGTTCATCAGTGTATCCGACCCCTCCTGAAGCCAGAAGCAGGACTAGGAGTCCCGGCCCTAACTTTGGAGCTGCTCTCTAGAACCGGTTGTGCAGCCTGCTGCCAAGGTGCATGACCTCTCCTCTCTCTGACCCTCCACCAGAAGGGTGGTTGTTACCTTATTTAGCTCAAATGTTTTTCAGAATAAACTGGTGAACAAAAGGGCTGGGGTTGAACTCCTCCTGAGAGAGCTTCCAGTGCTGGAGCGGTCCCTTACACCACTGATAGCCCACAAACAGGTGAACCTTTGACAGTCATGAAGTCTCTGTTCTCAGCTAATCCCAAAGCAAGACTTTCTTTCTTTATACTAAAAATAACCACTGAGTACCAGGAACAGATATGTTAGGGAACAACTGATTCTTCTGCCAATGCAAGTGCTGAACGTGGCACGCATTTTGTTTGGGCAGGTGCACAGCGTGCTCCCCTCGGAGAAATTAAACTCTACAGTACCGCGTGCTTTACTCGCTTTTGACAAGCGTTATTTCTTCTACTCATTGCAGTGCATTTGTTATTGTGTCATTTTTTTGGTTCCCCTTTTATTTATGTAGAGCACGCTTGTTTGTTTTGTCAGATGCTCAGTTACAGCTATTGTGCCGCAATTGTTATAAATTCAAATGTGTAATTTCAATTCACCTTTAAAAAATATCCCCTCCTCCCTCTTTCTTTCATCAAAAAAATAACCTTCTCAAGACAGATGAATTAAGCCTGGGAACATTTAGATATCTTCTATCTCATCAGAAAATAACTGGATAATAATTTAATAGGTTACTAACAACATAGATGCCCATTTTTGCTAGTTTTGAAGGGAAAAAAAAAAGAAAATACTGTGATAAATTTTTCTAGTGAATGAAATCAGTTTGTCTTACTGCTAGCAAATCTGAGAAGCTGTTAGCATTTTAAAAAGTAGCATATCTACAAATAGGAAGGGAAAAAGAGACCTGTATAACAGTCTAACATCATATAGAAGAGAAGCTACAGATTTCCCCCAACCAGCATTTTTTGTAGGAGTTTATATAAAGCATCAACTCCCAATTGGAAATTTACTGCAAGTGTGATTATTGGGCAGGTGGCTTTCAGGGGGTGTTAAAACCAGAGCATCTCAGCTCCTCTGAATGCAGTGGAGGATTGGTTATCTTAAATACTTTGGCTTCTCAGGTCTGAAAAGGAAGCTACTGAAAAAATGCAGCATTTTAAAACCTCTCTCAATTATGGCAATTTTTTTCATGCTTGGGTTGGCAGCACTGAATAGTGCCTGTGGCAGTGAGATTCCCATCTTGACTTAAATATCTGAGGACCAAAGTAAAGATTAAGACTACAGAAAGTTTAATAAGAGCTCAAATGACTGGCAGAGAGTCACAGAACAGTTCAGGTTGGAGGGGATCCCAGGAGGCCTCTGGTCCAGCTTCTCTGGACCTGCTGAGAGCAGGACCCATTGGAGCAAGCTCCTCCAGACCACCACCAGACCAGGTCTGTGTTATCTCCGAGGATGAGATTCCACAGCCTCTCTGGGCAACCTTTTAATACAGCTATTAAACAAAGCTTAAAAAAAAAAAACAAAAAACACAAAAAAACAAATCAAGAACCAAACAAACCAAAAAAAGAGCCTTAAAACATAAAAAGATCACTGATGAGATTTGGAAAAGAAAATTTTCACAGCAACAGTGAAGTGAGTCGGGTCAGCTGTATGCAAATAAAAACATTACACAGAGACATTGACTACAGACAGAAAGGGAGGGTTTGTTTTTATTTTGCTATGTACAGAGTTTGAGAAAATAAAATAAGTGACCATCATGATAACTTGAATTGATTTACTTTGAGAAGGAAGTGGACAAATTCATTTTTGGCTAAGTTGGGCCCAGATGCCTGCTCTCCTCAGTTCACACGTGCGAAGATGTCACCCTGGCAATGTGGAGAAGAGGAGATGCATCCTGGACAGCTGTAGCCAGAGCAGATGTTTGGGAGCACAAGGAGATGCAATGACCAATTATCTAAGCATGGGACACAGAGGAGCATTTCTCAACATGTGTCCCACATCATAACCTCCCATTTTTTCATGTAAATATTAGAAAGGTCAACACAGAGAGAAATCCTCATACTTGCTGGCTGAGTCACACCCATGTGAAATGTATCATAAAATCAGTATCCATAATGAATGTTTACACTGTGCCAGATGCAAAGATGATAATCTTTTTATTGGTCAGGACAAACTAGAGTTATTTTTGCCTTCCTCACGTTCAAAAGCTTGAGTTCCTGCCCCCGCTCCCCTCCAATTCAGGTTTAACTTCATACTTTCTGCATTTCTGGTGGTGGTTGTCTCAGCTGCTTTTTTAACAGAAACAGAAATATTTTTTTCTTTTCAGTTGTTGGACTGGTGGTACGTGTTAGTATTTGGCTAGTTTCTCATCTGGTATAAACAAAGGGCTACAGATTTCAAAAGCATTCATTTACACCAGATAATGATCAGACATACACTCTGAAAAACTATTTTGTAAGCCGTGATGGTAGGTGGTTTATAAGCAGCTCAGCCCACCATGCTGAGGACAGTAACCCTGCAAACCATCACTGAAAATGTGCTGCCTCTCCTCAGGAATCATAACCCCTATGGATTGCAGGATTACAGTAAAACTTTCACAAGCATCTCACAAGTCATCGGCTGGAGGAAAAATCAATTTCTCGCTGACAGTATTCAACTAGTTTTGCCTTCCAGTTGAAATGGATAATGGTATTATATGGAATTTATGTACATTAATATTGCCGAGTTATGATATTAATTCCCATTCTGTGAAAAAAGTAACAAACATCAGCATTTGCGTCATGTCCTCAAAAAAAAATGGAACTGAAGGTAGAGCATTCCCTTGTACTTTGTGTGTTTCACTGAACTGTATCAAGCTTAGGAAGAGAATGGCAGAGCATGAATTAAACAAAGAATGTGTGAAAAAATTTCATTTTCAATAGAAATACTATTTCTTTTGTGATGACAAATAAGTAACAGACACACGGTGTTTATTTATAGTATTTTGGAAGTATCTAGAGACGTGAAAACCTGTGCACTAATCAGACACCCCCCCGCAACCCCTGCAAAGGCACAGGGGGTGGGAGCCGGGGGGAGCACACTGCCCACCCCACCAGCTTGGGGTGCCTGGCCCAACACGATGGTCGGACACGGACGGGAGGATTCCTCTCACCCAACCTCAGCCCTCCACACCCGCGCACTCTTTGCCCCGTCCTCCTCTTGTAGTCAACGGTGAGAAAAGGACACACTTAGTGGGCAGTTCATCATCTCCTGGAAGTGCTGATTTCCTTCACTGACGGAAAAAAGGAAACTAAGGTGACCAAGAAAATTGAGTTAATCAGCTCAATCCTCCCCTTGCTGTCTGAGCAAAGGACAGGGAACAGCCAAATTTGTGAGCTCAGTAACACGGGGAACAACTGACTTCTCGGAGAGCGATGCGAGCTTTGGAAGAGAATATTATATTACCTGATGTCTATTTAAGAGACTCATATACGAAATAGTTGAAAAATGTATTCAGTTCCTGACTGACAGGTGAACGTGGCAGAAATGCCTCCTCAGCAATGTGCAGATACCCTTGTAAAAGCCTCCCCAGAGATGAAAGGATTTCAGGCTCCTGATTTACAGGCGGGCTCCAGAAGTGGGTCAAGGCTGGGACATGTGCCTGGGTCACTTAACTGGGTGACAGGGACAACACTCAGATGTGCCAATACCTTGAGCTGAGGATTGCACTCAAGCGGCTAAGCTCTCCCTCTCACTGCTTTATTTTTCTCATAAAAAAGAAGTCTGATTTTAACAAAGCCTACTCTTTAAAAGTATCTATGTTAATAACCATGAGGGACTGCAGCCATGCAAACTCTGTTCCTGTTGTCTGAGCAACAAACCCTGTCTGTGGCATACACTTCTGGTTTGAACCAGAGACAGGAACCAAAGCACAGAACACAACCCTTTACCAAAAACTGTGAGGCAAAGTTCAACTAGCTGCCCGACAATCAAAAATCAAAGCAATCCTCAGCACCCAGCAGTTAATTGTCCAGGATAATTGGGCATCACTCTTCCCCCTCTATCACTGGGCTACTTATGAGAGACAATAAATCATTTTTTCCTACATGCCATAATCCAGTACTTGTTAGATTTACTGCATAGCGCTGTCTAAAAATACCAGAAATAACAAGAATCTCTTATAGTTTGGTAAAGCAAGAAATGTCCCTATACTGACCTGTAACAACCCCGAGCCCTTATAAACAGGGTGAGAAGACAAGCGCATTTGAACTGCTGGCTCAGGCAGCAGAGGTGTCTAGGTCCCACAGAGAGCCCATTTACCATAAAGGCAGAGCCGGTGACAAAACTATGTGCTTTTGTTTATGCTGCCAGAATACTTTTACTTACAAGGACCTTCCTAAAAAGAAAGCCATTTTTGGATGGATAACCCGGGAGAAAACAATCGCAGGGGCATAAGAGGAAAGAGCTATCAACGCAGTGGAAGCAAAAGCACATCACCATGGAACAGCAGCTGCTGGAGAGGACAGCAAAGACAGAGGCTAAAGGCTGTCTCAGAGTAGAAAGAAAAATTGATGACACCAACTATAAGCTAAAGATGCTCTACAAACTACCTCCCAAAGGATACTAATCTTTGGATGTGTTCAAAAGATCTCAGCCACCTTCAGCAAAAGATAGAGATGTGGCAGACTACGAAAAATGTGGAGGAGGGGAGGACAGAATATTTAGCCTATGGGTCCTACTGTCAGCGGCATTGTGCCCACCGTGCTCAGACCAGTGACCCTGGTTGTGGTGATTCTGATGAAGCCCAAAGTTTCCTTTCAAGCCCAACACAAAGCGGGAAGGTTAACACATGGCCATGATTCCGCCCCAGTGTCTGTACAGCAAGGCGTTCTTAGGAGCAGTTTACAGATGACAGTGGGAGGAGATAATCCCCCATTCCACATGGGTACTTCAAGCAGCATTAAGTAAACAGGCAATGATTTGATAGAACGCAGTCCTGGGGTATTAGATCCCATGTGACAAGCCAAGTCCCTCTCTTTCCTCCTGCCACCATGAGCGACAAAAAAAAACCCCAAAACCGAGACTAGGAAACTCAAGTATTAGAACACATTGTTTTACGCATAATTTTCAATTTCTCTCACAGTCAAACAGAGGAAGGCTTGCTAAACGCTAGTTTGTAATTAAAGCAGCATCAGGAGGTGCATCACAACAGTAAGTTATCATACACCGGCACAACCCGCCACGGTGATTTCAACCTAAGGACCAACTATGTGGATGATTTCATTAAAACAGTGGCTTTTTCAGTCCTCATCAGAGATAAAATTGCTACAATATATGTCTGCAGGGTGAGAGGAATTGTCCATCACCTCACTAAACAGTTCCAGCAGCGTTCCTGGACAGCCAAGACTTCTGGCACTACTAGGTGTGATTTTGACAGCAACTCCCCAGATCCTCAGCCGGGATGATAGTAAAGAGGACAAAGACTGGCAGGAAGAAGAAATGTCTTCCCTAAGGACCTTTATGTTAAAAAACCTATATATAAGGACGGGAGGTCAAAGTATCATCAGGTATAATGGCAAATAGATACTTGATTCATCTTCGCAGAGTAAGACAGATGAAGGGCTGAGATTATGTATGACTACCTTTACTCTTCCAGTGCCATTTAGTTGCTTGAATTTTATCCATTTAGTATACTGTTGGCAAAGACTACAACTCTCCTTTCCCCACTAGTAAATTGTTATTGTATCTGTGATCAGAATCACAAAGAAACACATTTTTATGGTGATGGAATACCATATTTTAAGTCTCAAACCATAAATATTATTTTGCTTAGTGTGCAAAATGGTTAACTTTTTGCACATTGTATGAGTAAACACAAAAAAATTGCTGAGCTTCAAAAAAATTATAAGTAGTCACTTGAAATCTTCAAGGAGGCAGCAAAAAATCCTAAGAGTGAATTCTTATGTTACCAAATATTGTCTTGTGTAAAATATTCAGGGTTGGTTGGAATCTAGGCCCTCTAAGAAAAGAGAAAAGGGAAACACCAGGAACTTATAAATATGGTTAAATGACCGCAGCTGCTACTGCTGACACAGTTACACGGGCATAAAAGACGCCTCTGCTGCATAGTTTGTTTTGATAAATTTGTAGAAATAAGCTCTATCAGTATAATCACTCTTTCTCATGTTACTTCAATCCACTTCAGAGTTGCATCAATTTACTGGTATTGGTTACTAAACTAAACAGTCTGTACAAAACTTCTCTGTAGGTCAACCACACATAGTCCAGTGACTCCAGCAAGTCCAGTAAGGAAGGAATCTGGACCAGAATTTTTTCAGAGCATTAACTAAAACGCTGCACTTCAATGTCACCTTTTAGCAGAGTGTCTTGAATGCCTTGAAAACATTTAACAGAGAGAACCTCCCAGTGCCTGTGAGGTGGGTTAGCAGTTCAAACCACTTTGCATGTCAAGAAAAGAAAAGGAAATGTTTCCAGGAAAATGGTTTAAACGGTCACAGAAAATACATGAAAAAAAGTCCTACACAATTTCTGTCTCCTGGTCCTGTGATGTGATCACGCATGTGATCCTTCAACCAAGCGGAAGATGAAATAGGAGCTCAGACAACCACAGAGCAATGTAGCAAATCTCAGCTAAATAAATTTAATTTGAGAAAGGTATAGTCACGATAATAAAAAGGCAGAAATGTTCAGTGGTCGCTCAACATCCCTATTTGGGGACATTTGTGCCAGAAAGTAAAATAGTTGCTGTTAAATATGTATTTGCAACAAAATAGTTCAACTTGACATCCTGTGTCACCAATATCAAAACTGGTTTCTTGCCAACACATTCTTCCATTTAACTGTATGCAACCAATACAAGCAGTGTAATCTCCCCGGTAGCAAGAAAGACTTTCTATATTGTAAAAAAATATGATACTTTGGCACTGAGTGGAAAACAAAACAGAGGTATATATAGAGTCCACAGGACCCAAACAGTAAAAAAATACTTGAACTGTCGCCGAGATCCAGCTTCAGGCAAAATTAGGACTCTCCCACTGCTGCTCAAGCATAAAAGTAGGAATCTTCTTCCCCAGAGAGACACAAAGGATGGCGTGCTCGTAGTCTCAAGGGAGCACCACGACGGCAGAGGAGCAGCTGAGCGGTTGGCTGGATGTTGGTGGCTGCCCGTGCTGGCTGTGCGTGGTGTGTGAAGCTGCCATATGCTGCGAGGCCCAGCCAGGGTCTCAAGCTGCTCCTCCACAGGAGCATTTCCATCTGTACCCCCATCACATGTGCCTCCATGCTGAGGAATTCCAAAAGGGCTGCCAAGATCCGTAAAAAGTAATATGCCCACTCCCTTGTCAGTGCTGGCAAAAACAAGGTCTGTGTTCCTTCCACTGTGGGCTCTTTGGAGCAGGAATGGGAAACACAAGTGCTAACATTAATATTTGTCCTCAGAATGCTGAATCATGAAGTAGAACTTGTAAGAAAAAAATGTTCATCTTCACAGTACTTGAGCATCCCTTCTCACTTCAGACGGGTGCCTGGCATCAGGGCTCTGCCAGGCTGGAGGGCACATGGTACTCTGTCTTCAGCAAAAATTAAAGAAGTTATAGAAGAAAAAGCAAAGCTGCACATTTAGCCATCTCAAATTAGATTGCAGTACATGGAGAGGGTGAGTATCTACTCCACCACTTTGTCCAGCGAGGCAGCAGAAGGTGCTCCACCACTTTGCAGAGGTGTATCACATTCCCTCCTCAGAAAAGGATCAGGCATTAACTGCAGCAAAGTGTGGTGGACATCTTGGCCAAACACTCTCCAGACAATGTTTTCACCATTGGCAGCAGCTGCCATGAGAAGAGGTTTTCAGGGCTGCGGTCTGGCTGGAGCACTACGTGCCTTGGTGGAACACGGCACGCACGGACACACCTCATGGAAATGAAAAGCATCACTCCCCAGCCTGAAGAAATGCTTTGGCAGGAGGAGAGGGACCAGGACTCCTCTCTGCACCACTGTGCCATGGCCAGCAAAGCGCCAGCCACCGCTCAGCCACAGGACTGGACACAAGCTCAGCCTCTACTACCACACATCCTCAGTTCATGTCACCAGGTGGAGAGATTTAGCAAAGGGCACTGTAACCTGGCCAGTCATTCTAATCCTGACAGCCTATTTGGCAGCCAGTAGTACTGTGCCCCTCTGAAGACAAGGCAGGGCATACATTTAAATGTCATTTTAAGGCAAAATTGGTATGGCAGGAAGCTACCAGTTCTACTGTGGGAAGAAAAACACTACAGCACTTGCTAAACCAAGGAGAAAAAAAAGAGTTCCTGTTTTACAGAGTGGGAAAAATGTGGTTATTACAGCCCGCTCGTTACAGCAAAATAGAAGGCAGAAACAAGTCCTTGTCTGCACACAGAAGTGAGCATTTTGCACTTGATCGTGTCAGATGCTGAAAAGCAATTTGAGACATCAAACAGATTTCACAACCAGTGTTGAAGACGGGATGACGCTCTTCTGCTACCGATGGCGATACACTTAGTGAGCGCAAGGCGCTTCTTCGGGAGACTGCTCTTACACCTCTCTGGTACAAAGCACGTGCGAGCGCAGCCAGCGAACCCCCTCAGCTCCAGCAAACCCACCCCTGGCTCCCCCAGACACACGGGCAGCAGCTCCCCCTGAGCTCTCCCGGATGATCGCTCTGCAGACCTCCCCCCAGCTCCTTCCGATACAAAACCTCCAGACATCCATCCAGCAAACCCTCCTCTTGGGTCTCCCCAGCACATCCATGCAGCGATCCCCCCGCCTTCCCCAGCTCACCGGGAAATCCACGCAGCAAAGCCCCTTGGCTCCACCGAACACCCCCCGGCAAACCCTTCCCTACCTCCCCGGGACCCCCGCTCCTCACCTGCCCATGGACATCCAGCCTCCCTTCGCTCCCGGGACATCCGTGCAGCAAACCCCCCTCAGGTCTCCGGGGTCACCCGCCCGGCAGAGCCCCCTGAGCTCCACCGGGCACCGCTGCACCCCCAGCTCCTCGGGGCACCCCTGGAACAAGCCCTTCCCGCCGACACCCCCCAGCTCCCCCGACGTCTCCCCCCGGCCGCGGTCCCGATGGCGGCGTGTCTCCCCGCCCGCTGCGGCGCAAGACCCGGGGCGATGGGGCCGCGGGGCCGCGCAGACTCGCGGCGGGAGGCTCCGGGACCGGGGGTCGGGTGCCGCGGGGCGCTTTCCCGTGGTGGGGGGCGGCCCTCACCTTCTTGTTGTCGGCGGCGGCGAAGACCCTGCTCTCGCCGCTCACCGAGGACGAGCGGCCCGGCCCGAGGTGCTCCTGTTGCGGGGACATCACGTCCATGCAGCCCCGCGCCGCCGCCCTCCCGCCGCGGGGACACCCGCCCCGCCGCCGCCGCCGCCGCCGCCGCCGCTACCCGCACCATGGACAG
>JAOXNO010000001.1:192171111-192206815 GCA_028565335.1 Limnodromus scolopaceus | reverse complement strand
CAGGCGGTGGCGGCGGGGAGCCCTTAGATCCCCGGGGGTGGGGACGGTGGGTGGTCCTGGGAGTGGGGTGGGTGCTGGGGGGTCTCAGCAGTTGGGGGGCGTCCGTCCCGGGAGTGAGGTGAGTGCTGGGGGGGTCTCAGGATTGTCCTCCCCACACGGCAGAAGGCAGGTCAACGCAAGACACGGTCCCCTCCAGAGCCCTTCTGAGGGACCGTCCCCGTTTGAGGAGCAGGTGTGAGGGTCCCACCATGAGGTGACCATGGCCACCCAGGCTCCGAGGCTGCCGGGGCAGCCCAGGGGAGGCCGAGAGGATGCCACTGAGCTCCAGAAAGCCCTGAGCGGTCAGGAGGAGGACCCGCTCACTAATCTTGGGGGTGGCGTTGGCTCAAGAACAAATGGGTGTAAATTGGCTATAAATAAATCTCGGCTGGAGATGGCGAGACAGCGCGCTGATGATCGTACTGGTCGTAGGAAGAGGAGGTTGTGGAGGAGCAAAAGGCAGAGCTCCGGCTGCGGTTTGATAGAGCTCTCATGTTCGTACGTTATTGTATACCACCATTAAATTTGGTATCTTCAACAGCAAGGCTCCTCCTGATCACCCAGGAGGTTCTTTCTAATCCTGTCTTTCTACACTTTGCAAGGGATATTTTTATCTCCAGCCTTTCCAGCTGTCACAGACTCTACATGCAATTTCTACCGTGTTGATCACCAAATAAAAGCAGAAAAAGAGAGTTCCTGCCGTCTCATGTGCAGCTTTTTGTACCTAGCACTTTCCTTCTGCCAGAAGAAGAGTTTCTACATCCCTGTGATGAACTGGATTGGGAATTGATCCAGCTTTTATAAGGTTGCTTTTCGTCTGCAGAACCCAGGGTGGTTCTCCTGGATGCAGAAATGTGTGTGCTGTTTCCAGTGACTTGGTGGCAGCTGCTCTTGCCGTGTTTGAGTGAGATAGCGGTAAATGACGGTATTTGGTTCTGTGCTGTGTGACCACCTTGATAGGTGATGTAGGCCCAGCATGTCCATGTGATAGTGCTTCAGTGATCCCTTTGTTGAGATGGATGTGGGCACCTGCCCTCTCCTTGCACCCTCATTTCTGCAAATCAGTGGAATCAGGTAAGTGTAAGTAAAGGAAAGATGAAATATTAAAGCCTGGGACGCAGTATGAGGGTTTCTGCCTCCTCATGCAGAAGCACTGGGCTTTCCTGAGTCCCAATGTTAACTTTTCACCTATGACCGTTAGACCACCAGGAGATGGCTTTTAGATAACACCCTGCCTTATTGTCTGATCTCAGAAAGCCTACCAGGCTGCCCCTGATACCCTTGAGGAAGAGAAATGAAAGGTTAGGGCAGGGATTTGTATGCATTATGTATGTTAACGTGTCATGAGTTGCACCATTTCCTCCTCATCTAGTTTGTATGTTCTTTCAGCTGAAGTGTAAAAACCTTGAAATCATGCATTCTTGGTATCTGCAGTAATTTATAGACAGATGGCCGTACATCACTAAAGCAAACCAGCGCTTAAAAAAAACCTTCTGAATTTTTAAAGCACAAGTCCCCAACAGCCATGATGTCAGCTAAATTTTGCGCCTGGGGGCCTTGGCATGAGCGACGTGTCAGGCCGGGTGGCAAGCTGCCATCCCTGCACGCCGTGCAGGCCTTCTCCCGGTGCCCTCACAGGTTCTCCCATCCCTCCGCTCCCATCCTCTTGGTCATGACCCTGTTTCCCCTCCTTCCACCGTGGTGCCGCTCCTGTGGGAAATGGAGAAAAAGCAGAGTCGTGGGCTTCCCGTGGCACGGCACCCACGTCTATAAAATCAGGGGACGAGTCTCCAATGACTCCTGCATGGCACCCAACCCGGTGGGATGCCATCCCCAGGCAGGTCTCCGAGCTTCTGGGCATGTTTAGCTTGGAGAAGAGGAGGCTGAGGGGAGACCTCATTGCCCTCTACAACTAGTTCCTGGAGGTATTTAAGAAACATGGAGACGTGGCTCTTCAGGGCATGCTCTAGTGCCCGAAATTGTTGGGTTGTGTTTGTTTGTGGGTTTTTTTGGTGTGGGTTTTTTTTTTTTGTTTTTTGGGGGGCTTTTTTGGTTTTTTTTGTGGTTGGACTCGATGATCTCAAAGGTCCCTTCCAACCATGAAGATTCTGTGATTCTGTGGCTCTTCTGAGAGAGGGCTTAAGAAAAGATTTATCAAGGTAGAAAGGAAATGGTACCAAATGTCTATTCGAAGACCAGAATATGTTTAGCAATTTGGCAACCTCCTCCCCAGAAACATTTGCAAGTGATGATATTCTTGGTGACATTTTGGAAATGGGGCTGTAAGTATATGTTTATTTTGCAAAGGAAACATTACATAAACTTTCCAAAATGCTTGCACATGCTTAGAGGTGTTCTTTTATCTACCACCATGAGCACATTTCCTATACTCTTCATCGAACGCTGATTCTTTCCCCTCCTCACTGCGATAAATAGATTAAAAGCTTGCCGTTTGGTGGGCAAGGTCGGAGAAGCTTTCTTCTCCGCGTGGCACCAATATGTTTGCGTATGCAAGCATACAGCCATCAAGTCTTTGTTAGCTGCAGCGCTTCCCTGGTGCTAACTTACCTTTCCTTAACCTGCTCTGCCGGAAAAGCGGACAGAAAGGTTCCTGCCGGAGATGTCAGCTGGCAGGAGTGACTCGGAGGCAGCGGGATGATGGAGGCAGGGAAGGGTCCAGCAGCAATGCACAGGCACCCTGCAGCACCCTGCCTGTAAAAAGACCTCCAGGCTGGAGCTGGCAGCGAGCGGGTCCCACGCCTAACGGTGATTAATCTCAAAGGGTAAAAATAAATAAACAAGCTCGCTAAGAACTGCCAAAAACGGGAAACAGGAAAAATAGGTTTTCCCAAAGGACTGTTCAGAGCTTAACCAGCAGTTTCTTTCTGGCAGATCGAGACTTTGTTTATTGATTTTAGTTTGGATTTTAGAGACCCTTGGAAATGGGTGATGCGGTGAAGGCTGGGGGCAGGGTGCGAGTGCAGTATCCCCAGCGCTGCCTCTGCCCGACTGTTACCTGCCTCTGTGCAAAGATTCCCAATGGGAAAACCCAATGGGAAAAGAGCTCTCCATCACTGCTTGCCCAAGGATGGAGAAATTCCCGCATGGGCTTTTGCAGAGACAGCCCTGGGGGCAGGACTGCTGCTGCCCAAACAGCCTCGGTCCCTGCCACCCTACAGCATGGAGCAGGCACACTCTGACGTCAGCCAGGCCACACCAATGTCACAACACCGACGCCGTCCAGGTTTTGACATCAGCCAGGGTATTTCTGACCCATGTCGGTCTGAGCAATGAAAAGCCCAGGTGTATATAATCGCACCAAACCATCCTTAAACTGCCCCAATTATCAACACCACCAGCTAAAATCCTGCTTGAGCCCTACCCTAAAAAAAAAAATAAAAAGAGTGCAAGGCTCAGAAAATAACATGCACATTCGTAGAAAGATTTTCTTTCTGTTGCCTTGACCACAGTGTTGTGTGAAGAAAAATACTGGGGAGACGGAGAGGGGATTGGGACAGAGAAATATATGGGTGTTGTAGGAAAATCACGTTTGTGCACAAGACAGAGGAGAGTTATTCATGGGCAAACCCATCCAGATGGAAATATGACCCCTGTAAATCTGCCACATTAGGGAAACCCACAGTGAACAGTTAGCAAACGCTCGATACACAGGCTGCAGCTACCTCCAGTTTTTATGAGCTTTCCAAACACGTTAGCACTAGCAGACATTCCCTTCCAAGAAAATCATGATATCCGAGGAACTATGTGAGGCTAGAAACGAGTGAGCTGTACTTAACTTGAACTGAATAAATGTGATTCTACCAAATCTGCCCCAAAAGGGTACATTCGCCTGAACACTAATTTTATGAACCTCACAAGTGCCTCATGCAATTAAGGCCATGCAGTAGATACAAATTGGAAACTCCAGAGGCAGTTGTATTTCAATGAGATCTGAGGCAACAACTTTCTGTTTTAATATCCCCAGACCGAGAATCTCACGGTGCTCATGCACTGTGAGCAGCTAAAAATAGGTCCGTAACCTGGACAGACTGGAGCTACTCGGATGGAGAAAAGCTGCATTGAAAGGGAAGGTTGGAGAAGAGCAGGGTGGATGGAATGGATGCTGGAACTCAGCACAGGAGATCTAGTGGCAGGCATTTACCCTATGGTGTGAATCCTTCATTGCTCATCTTCACAGTATTTGCTGCCCCTCCTTGCCAAAAAGACTGTGGAAAGCTGAATGGCATCCTCCATGCTCTGTGGCAGAAGAAAGCCCAGGTACCAACCCCTGCCTTTCCATTTTGATAGCAGCTTGCTAATAAAATTGTTAAACGCTGTGTGAGTAGTTGTTAAGTGGAATTCACAAACGTCCTGGGATTCAGGCCACAGCAGTTATTAATGCTTTCTACAGATAGGTTCACATTAACAGGAAATACCCCATTCTGTCCCTTCCTGTGCTCTGAAGTTTGCAGGGCTTTTTGTGCCAGATGCTCTGCCTCGGAGACTCCGTAAGCGCTGAGAAACACCTCACTTGGGTAGTTCTGCCAAAGCTTGTCAAATAAACAAAGAATGATGCGCTTACTCCATCCGAGAAATACGGGGTGGCCGCATGTGAATGTGGAGTTCGAGTCTGCAGCACGTGGCGTGTTTCCAGCAGCAGGGATGGGTGTGCGCATGGAATGGGGACCCCAGCTGACAACTCTGACCGTGCAAGCGCTGGGAGAATCTGAGCATTGGGTGCTCCGCGTGGTATCACTGCTATGGTCAGCTCGAGCCGTCCTCCCACGGCCCCACCTGCCGCCCAAATATGAGGGAAATCTTTCATGACCCTGCCTTACGGAAGAACCTACCAAGGATCCTACCAATTCTAAGTATCCCTTCCAGACTTATTACGTATGCCGTGTGAAATTCAGTCCAGCGCATCAAAGGGAAGCTTGCCTTTGAAGGGCTGCATGCTTCCTGCATGCAAACGTTGCTCTGATTTAATTAGGCTTGATTTTATAATCAGTGTAGTTAAACCAGTACGATGCTTGTGAGCAAATACAGCTGGCGTAAGCACCTCAATGTGCATATGGCCTGATATCAACACCGCCCATAAGCAAGTGACACTCGAATTTTCCTACCATTCACATTTTCCCTGTTTTTCCTATATCTTACTTCTGATTTTTATGCATTATTTCTTTTGTTCACATTAATACGCTCATAAGTTTCTCTGCGCTGAAGATTTTCTTACAGTCATTGTCCAGAGTTCAACCTTTCAATTGCAAATTGCGAGGCAAAGTTAAAAGTCAGAAAAACTGGATATCCATCTGCGAGGGGCCTCATGTAGGAGCTAGCTATTAGACATGAAAGGGTAGCATTTAATTTAAGATAAGGCCTAATCTCTTCCCTTTGTGAGCAAGATTTCTGAAGTAAATCTGAGCACTTGTGCCTGGAGCTGTTTAACTTTGCTCTCAGCTAGGTGGGGAGTGGTGGAAACACACAGAACTGAATCTGCAGCATAACCCTGAGTACAAAATGCAGGTCCCATTAAGAAAAGAGAGGCTGACTTTAGGAAACATCTACCAGGTGTTCAGATATGTGCAGGACACACATCTCTTCAGTACAAGTTTGAGCTTTCTTGGATCTCACTGTACCCATCATGCTACTTGACTCCTGGAACACGCACAATCCACAGCAATCTCAGTGATGCTCAGCACTGGAGCTGGTTTCTATTCATGAACATATTCTTGAGAAAACACATCCTATTGCCTAAAATTTGATGAGAGGGTGTTTTCAGATGCTTGTCCCAAAATTACAGTTGAGAAGCATGGTTATCAGCATACAGATCATAAATAACCTGTGCTATTTCTTGTGTTATGGCCAGGTGTTGCTGACAGACTCCCTGGAGCTCCACAAAGCATTGGCCATGTAGACAGCCGAATTCCCATTTCAGTGGGTTGAGGCACATAGTGATAAATTAGGTAACATGAGTCAGGTTGGCATATATGTGCCCAGTGAGAATTATACATTCTTAACAGAAACGTCTATAGTAACTAGAATGGGAAGTTATTGGGGTTGCATTAAGAATAGAGCATCTTTGTTTTATGGCTGATGGGACTTAAATTTATTGCAAGCAGAAAGTGGGCTGTTGACATTGGCTCTTTAGGAAACATGAAGGAAGCTCTCATGAACAGGGAACCCTTTTGAGTGTAACAAGCACTCATCCATAAAAGTTATCACATTATCATCCTCGCTCTGGATTCATTTCAGGCATAGCTTTCGCTGTCTCTAATTCACAACCTAGACAGTTTTTACTATGAGTGTGTTTAAGAACCCAGAGGGCCATATTTTTTGTCAGTTTGTGTTTTTAACACACTGATGGATTGTGTTGCACTTCTGATCCCTCCCTGGATTTACTATTTTCCATTCACCATAGAAAACTCTTTTCCTAACAACTTGTGGGACTGTCAAGCTGTGAATGACAGACATTAAAAAAAATTATGGGCAAGATTTTTAGTTGTCCTTTCATAACACACTGCAAAATTTTTCACTGCAAGAGTGGGATGCTTTCAAAACTGACTCAGATGAATAAAAAATGAGCTAGACATCCTCCTGCTGACTGGGGCTCCGAGAGAAAACAGCTCTGTTTTTCTTGTACACCGTGTTGAATTACTCAGTATAACCTGATGTACATATCTTCAGCTTCTGTAAGCCAAGGTGGGAACCCAAACTTCACTGCACTCCATTGAGCAAGGACTTGGCTCTCCTGCCTGTCTCAGCCTCTAACCACACGGCTAGCGTTTACAGATTAAATGGTCTGTTATACGAGGGCTGAAATTGCTGGATCTTCTGGCTGATATGGACAATGAGGACTGTCGACCTCCAAATGGAGTTTGGCTTTTTGCAAGAGGGTTTAATTGCTGGAAAGGGGCAGCCACCAAGAGCCAGGCCAAGGAGTGCCCACAGACCCTGCCAGGTGCCCACTGCCACCACTCACAGAATCACAGAACTGTAGGGATTGGAAGGGACCTCTGGAGATCATCTAGTCCAACCCCACTGCCAAAGCAGGTTCACCTAGAGCAGGCTGGACAGGAACACATCCAGGTGGGTTTTGAGTATCTCCAGAGAAGGAAACTCCACAGCCTGCCTGGGCAGCCTGTTCCAGTGCTCTGTCGTCCTCAAAGTAAAGAAGTTTTTCCTCCTCTCAAGTGCAACTTCCAGTATCCCAACATTTTAAGAGAAAAAGCAATGGTTTTGCAGTGTATCTATCTGAGCTCTTCCTGACTCCAACACAGTAAATGTAAGATGCAGATCTAGGAATGACCTCAGGAGATCACTTCACCTCATCATCAAGGGGCATCACCTATGTCTTTCCTAAAGGCCTCCTGGATTTCCTGTTCTTAGAAATGAGCAGTGGTGGGGATGTGCAGCCTGCCTTGTGAGCCTGTCTCTGCATTGCCCTTACGCTTGGGAACTATTTTTCCTGGTGCTTGGTGGAAACCGCCTCCTCCTCAGTTAAGCCCGAGACAACTTGTCCTAAGCCCAGGGGATATGAAAAGAGTTTATTCTTTCCTCCTTAGAGCTACCTTCTACATATTTGGACACAATGTCCCCACAATCCTCTTTTCTAGACTAAACAATACCAAATCCTTCAGCTTTTCCTTGCAGTTGATGATTCCTGGTCATCCGATCAATCTTGTTCTCTGAATTCTTTCCATTTGGTACATTTCCTTTCTAAATCACCATTTCCAGAGGGGGATATGCTTTGTTTGTAAGGATGATGTGCATGTGTTTCTCTTCCTTTCACACCCCACCTTCAAAACAAATGTTTCTCTGCTTTTTTACTAACTGAAAAAAGGTGTAGCTGTGGGGAAGGGTATGGGGAGGTTGGCACTCCGTCCTTAATATTTTATGAAAACATTTGTTATTCCCCACGATGCAGAAAGCCATTTAGCAAGGAAAAAACGTATTAGTGTCACATTTACTAAGTGTCATTATAACTGTTGAAGCCTGAAAATATATGTGGAGCTATTAAAATATTTGGGTAGTGTAAGTTTAGATAAGATTCCAGCAGATATTCCTATCACAGTTATTTCTCAATATGAAATCTGTGACCCAGCATTTCTCCTGAATCAGCAGTATACGGGCCCTGGTTATCAAGCAAAGCTAAATGGTTATTGCTTTTAAAACAGAAAGGTGATCGCTAAAAGAAGTGCCTACATTTGGATGGAAACCTAAGCCGTAGGATACTTGTGGGCTTGAATTATTTTAGGATTCAAGCTTGAGGAAAAAAAGGGTTTGTTACTGTAATAACTCCCAGACCTTTCAAAACAAAAACTGTTTTCTAAACTTTGTTAAAAATAAATTTTTTTTCAGTCACAAAGTAGGGAAAAAATTATCTGAAAAAAAATGGTTAACCTATTTTGGAAAAAAAAAATTCTTTGGGATGCTGGAAGAGTGAAAAAGTTCATTGCCATGAATGCTGAGGAATTTGGGCAGAGGAGCAGCAGGAGAGGACCTGAAGGGGTGGGTGGGAAGGAGATGCGAGGGCAGAGGAGACACCGAGCTGGCAGCCGCAGTGCTGCCGAGTCAAGAGATGCCACCTGCAGCAAGAGGGGACAAGGAGGTGGCAGGGGCGTCGCAGGCATGGCAGCAGCATGGCCGTGTTGCTGTCACAGAGATCGTTGTGGGCACACAGAGAGTTGGTGACCTGGATGGGGAGGATGGGATAACTCCAGACCACTTTGCCTGGCCCCCCTGGCGAGCAGGGAGCAGCATCAGTTTGGCAAAGGAACAACTGGATCTTCCCTCAACCTAAAAATAGCAGCATAAATATTGTGTACGCATTAATTATAACAGTTACAAGGGTACAGTGTGGAAAAAAACTAATTAATGTGAGGCATGTTCAAATGACTTCACTGAAAGCCATGCTGTTTTTATTAAAGGTACATGATTTTTTTTTCCCCCAGATGCTTTTAAATATTTCACTGAAACAATCTCATTCTCAGGGGGGCTTTCCTTCCAGAAGACCTCCAGGCATGGGGTTGGATAGCTGGTCACCATAAAGTATAGCATCAGCAATATAGCATTTCCACACATTACAACACTTTGCACCCAACCTGGCTAAAAGAACACCTTACAATTATTTTAATGTACTTGGGATGTAAGATAACAGCAGGCTTTAGGAGAAATAAAACACATAGCACAGATAATCACAATTAGATGCCCAGGGACTGTCTTTTCAGTCTGACCTACAAGCCTACCAGCTTCACATCATATGTATTTGCAGTTGTCAAAATATAGTTGGCTGTGGGGATGTGTACTTGGCCACAAAAATAAAATACACAGGCTAGAATTAGTGTTAGGAAGAGCACTGCGCATTTATTAAAAAGAAACCTGAAATAGTAATCACAGGACTATCATGCTGCCGTTCAAGGTTCACAGCTTAATTCTGCACTAAAGAGGTTTTCTGTTGGCTTGAAGACTTTCAGGTCAGTGGAAACTGTTGATCCTGAGAGGCCTGTCAAGAAAAATGAGTGAATTATGGGTTTTGGCCAAGTCATGTGCTTACCAGGCCAATTTCAGTAACCAAGGCAGCAAAAAATCCATTTCAATGAACTGAAATTAAAATGTGTATAAAATGTGCAGCCTAGGTTTTGCAGGATTTTTAATGCTTTGTGGTATGACATAATGGTACATTTTTTTATGTCCTCAGAACTTTTCTGCTGGTTTCAGAAGGTTGAACTGACACTGATGTCACATTATCCACTTATTCTACAATATATTCTGGCCTTGTGCTTTATTTAATGCTTTGCACTGTTATTTGGATGCCATAATTTTACAGTTACCTCACTGGATCGATGAGGAAAAGTAAAAAGCTGCCAGAAAAAAGGTTATTTCACACACAGAGTCGTCAGCAGCCTAGGCCTTTCCTCGCTTACCTTTCCTCCTCTTCCACCTGCGTGCAAACCCATTAAAAGTGGTCCAGGAAACCTCCATCTCTGCCTTCACACGCAAGATGCTCATAAATCCTGTTTCTGTAGCAGAGGTTTATAATCTGACGTTAATGAAGACTCTAGGGTAGCACCGTGTTTGAGAAGGAGCTGGGGCCAGGGCCGCGGCTGATGTATGTTCACGTACCTCCAAGTGCTATCAGTGGGAACCCTCGGAATTACATCAGTGCAGGCGCCTTCCCATTCCCTTCAGTTCAGAAGTTTCTATTGGCAGGATAATAAAAAAATCCCCCGTCGCATCTCGCGAATAGTTTACACTGCAGATTCCAGAGCCCTGGCTGCTCCACCGCATGGGTCCCAAAACACAGCAGCCGTGCTGCTTCCCATCTGCTGCCAGCCCCTTTCCACCGCTCCCGCGGCGTGAAAGGCTCCTCACATCACATGAAAGACACCTTTCATTGAAGACCCCTTTTCCAGCTCGGGGTGAGCGGGAGGGGGCTGGAGCACAGATGCAAAGCTGTGCTGCAGCCTCGCAGGTCTTTGCAAGGAAATTTGGTTGGTGCTTCTCTAGGTGGTGCGGTGGTTTGCAGGGGGCAGGAGCTGCTCCTGTGCCTCCTCAGTCTTGACCTGGAGGCTTAATGTCCTCTCTTTAAGTTGTAACATAAGAGCCCACCATTTAAACCCCAGCTCCTCACGCCATCCAGCAGATCGAGGTCACCTGCAGACTCCATAACCTGCTGAATAACCAAGATATGCCAGAATATTGCAGCCCCCGCCTGTCTCTTCCCCCTTTGCAGAGAGCTGCTGGTGGTGTCTCGCCCTGCAGCCACCCCTGGCCGTCCCATCTCCCACCCCATCCCCATCTCCCTCTGCTTCCGTCCCCTCTAATTTGGGGTGGCCAGCCTGGATTCCAGAGCAGTTGCTGCTCACTATAGACCAAACCACACTCAATGAGGGAGACAAGTGTCTCAGCCTTCATCTGCTGCTTGACTCAACCCAAAAAGAAATTTCTTTAAGCTGTGTCTGTTCCTGTGCGGGAACAAAGGTGAGCTTGACTGCTGGCCCGCTGCTTTGGTTGCTTTATTGCTTAATTGGCGTATATGAATTGATGTGTAATTGGCATATGAGCGTTAGCTAATGAGTAATGTGCATGGCATTGGGGATAACAATCATTTACCCTTCCAGAGAGTTGCACCGAAAGGCTAGCAATCAGAGCAGGCTGGTTGCTGAAAGCTCCTTCTTTTACTCATGGCTTTGAATGCGATAAGCTATGGTGGTAAAATAAATGCCATGTTAGGGAATAATAGTATCCTGCTGCTAAATTAATACCTAAGTGGCATCATAGAAGGTTTTCCATTATAAAGCTGATTTTCGTTCTGGCCTACATATTGATTGATGTGAAGTGGGTATCATTTTGTCTACTGGTTGTTACTGTTGTCAAGTGGGAATCATCCCAACCAGGAGCTTTCTTGGCTCAAATGCCACTCAGCTCCAAGCATAAAGCATTGGAAATTTACAGGTCCCAGACTGTAGCATTATATCAGCCACAGTGCGCATTTTCATATTGACATATTCATATTTTCCAGTTGCAATGTTCATTTCTGAGTGGTACCAAGGAGTTATTGGAGGAAAAGCTCATATTCTGACAATACTCTAGAAAATCTCACAGGACGGTGATAAATATAAAACAAAGAATGAAGTGCATCTCAGTGGAATAACTGTGGCTGGTGTCACTGGTGTCTTCACTGCCCTGCATGAGGGATGACAGTGATGGTGGTATCCAAAAAGCTCTGAGAACTCTGGTTTCACTTGATTTCAAATTTAAAGTTTTCCTTTGCCATAATCACCTCTTCCTCTTTGTTTTCTGCAGTTATCTGCAGCAAGGAATATTTTCCCAGCAATAAAAAAAAAGTACTTTCCCCTGTTTCATCCCAATCTATTGTTTGTTCATCTTTCTGAGTAGCTGCGAGCATTAGTCATTTGTTTTCATAGTGGTGCTCGCGTCCTGCCTGTGCCTGAAGGACTTGGAGGATAGCTGGCAGCAGAAAGCAGTCTGTAGGCCAGATGCTTGGTTCTGGGCAGGATATTGCCCCAATCTGCAAGTTGGCAAGCCCCGGTCTTAGCTGTTAGACCCAGTTTTTCTGTAAGAATGAATCAAAGGCGGGTCCCTTATGAGGCTTCTTGACTAGATGCTTTGTTATCCTTCATAGCACTTTGTTTGTAGCTCTCCAGCCAGTTTTCAATCCATGTGACAATGTTCATTTCCAGGCCAGTTTTGATTATTATTCTTTGGTGTGAGATACCCTATCATTTGCTTTACTGAAATCCCAGAATATTTCCTTTACGTCATTGCTTTTGTCCAGTAATGGTAAAACTCCATCCTAAAATGTAATCAAGACTTTCTGGCAAGATCGTTTATTTAGAAACACATGTGGCTTACTGCACATAGTTCCACTGCCCTCTTGATTTTTCATGATTATATTTTCAATCTTAATATTACATTAATGTGGAGGGGTGGGGGAGAGACACAGTTGTTTCATACCTGACCAATCATTTTTTATGCATATACACATTTCCTATAACGCAGAGCACATTTTCAAGGGAGCTATGTTATTTTCCATGTGGTTTAGGCTGTTTGTTTATTTTGCCATTAATTCTCAGTGAGAAGGTCATCCTTTCCCCCAGATGTTTATTACTTTCGCAAACCAAAGAAGATCTCTCTCATAACTTGCATCGCAGATCTAATACTCTTAAAATGCACAAGCCATGCCAACACAGTAATGGTTTCAAGAGTTTTCTATACGCAGAGCTGTGGTTTACGGCCGCGCCACAGCTTACCACAATTTAGCAGAGAGCCATAGCTTTCAATCAGTAAACCAAATCTTGGCCAATTTGAAAACACCGTGCTTAGGGCGGGGAGGGGAAGATTTGGGAGAGTTTTGCTGCCGTGGTTTCTTTCAGCTTTTCTATTTACTTCCATTTTTTAAATTATTTTTCTAGATTCCCAGTAAAGGAGAAAAAGGGTGACAATCAGAAAGGATTTGGATGTTGACAAATCCAAAAAGATAAATCCAAGTTTGTCAATTATATTTTTCAACCTTAACCTTTATACCCTTCTGATCCTTTTTTAGGCATATGTACATTTCTGGAACTGCAAAGTGATATGCATGGGCATTTCTGAGGTTTAGATATATTATCAGAACCCAAAAATTTCCCCTCTGCAGAGGTTTTGATCACTTTGGTTGTACGCAGCTACTTCTGCATAGTTTACTAATGACTGCAAGGAGCGTAGGCTTGGAAACAAGCTCATATATACATAATAGAGAACTGACAGGGATAAGTAAATAAATTGTATTTTTCTATATATCTATGAGAGTGGGGGGTGTATGTATGTATACACATTTTGTCCTTGGAAATCTTACAAATGTGATTGACTAAGGAGATGAAAGATGTGTGTTCAGTATGTAACATAAAAATGAACTGGTTGTTTGGAAGGGGGTGGCTCGTATTTCTGATTTGTCTGAAGTTGAATTTCTTCAAATAGAGTCTCTATTTTTGCCTTGATAACATGAAAACACTGGTGGGACTTGCTACAGGGATTTATTTTGCTAGCTGAAAGCTGAGTAGGCATCTCTGAGCAGCTGGTGGTAAGGGCAGAAGATAGGTTGAATTAAATCACCATAATGAACAGGGTTTGATTTAAGGAGAAAGAATTTTTTTTAATGACGTCAAATTCCACTTGTGACTTTTTCCTCAGCGGAGACAAGCTGTAACAACTTTATGTTGAGAAGAGACATAAATCTTTTGATCTGGTACCATAATAGCCAAGATGTCAGAGATAATGTTATTTGATTTAGAGTTTGTGGCATCTGCTTGACAAGGAGAGGCGAGAGCCGCGCCGTCCAGCGTCGCAGCAATAATCACACCAAACATCGGGACAGAAACAGCTTGTTTCTTTTCCGCATTGTGGAATTACAGACAAGCCCGTGCTAAACTAATATTTTATGTCAGTCATCCCATGGGCAAGGACAGCAGCTGTCTGCAATTCAGCACTTTTGTAAGTTTGGCCAGAAGTATTTTCAGCCGAGTTTGCTGCACTTGCAGAGACACTCAGTTTCACACTGATCCCCATCCCACGTGCCTGGACAGGCAGACTTTGGGCTTCGCTGGGACGTGAAGTGAGTCACCTGTGAGAGACTTCTCAGTACCTCGGGGATGGGGAATTCGAATCCCATCTCTAAATAAAGTTATCCTGAGGAAAACCACGGAGTCAGTCTCTAAATTATCTCAAGACTCTTTTCTGTTCTGAAATCGTAATACTCAGATAAGCGAGTTCAGCTCACAGTGCTGCAGTCAGAAGCAGCAGAATAAGAAACAGTGGCACCAAGCTGGAAATGAAGGGGTGATGTCCAGGGAGGGGAAGTAATTGGGGAGAATCAGGCTTAAATCTGAGGGAAGTCTAACTAAACCCATTATTAAAAAAAAACCAAACCCAGCCCAATCAGGTCAAGGTTTAAAATGTTTTGGATTCTGAAGATCACATTAATTAAGAAATTTAGTAAAATACAGTTTAACTCATAAAATTCAGCTGCATAGGTAGAAATTGCAAAAATCCGTGCACCTTCTGATGGCTTGTTTTGGCTAATCTCCCAAAATATCAAGTGCTCTGCTAAGGTAGCGCACAAGTGTTGCAATAGTCGAGAGTCTCATTTGTTTTGCAGTGTTCCCAGCAGCGCTGCCATCCTCGTCCCCAGAGACCTGCAGGAACAGCCCAGACAAGAGATGCTGGGGGTCAGCCCCTTCCCATCTCAGTGACACCTCTTGGAGGAATTAATCTCACAAGGTAACAAAAACCTATTTCTATAAAAACGGTACTCTAGAAACATACTTTTATTAGCCAAGACTCTGTCTCAAACAAAAAAGTAAATTCAGCGCCCTTCCACACACTTCCTGCTGCTTAAATTTGCTCTGGAGAAGGTGATTATATTGGCTGAATAGCTTCTTATGTAAAACCCAAGAATTTTGGCAGCTGGGTCTCATACTTGGCGAGAGGGAGGGGGGAGGAGTGGTATCTTTCCTCTGTGTTGAAATTGTGAATGAAAGGGCTGAATATGCAAATACTGAAAAGAAAATAAACAATATTTGTGTGGACGGCCAAAAAAATACATATTTTCCAGTTGTTTATGGTTGTTGTCATCCACAGGCAAGCTGATCGCAAATGATGCGATCTACATGCTCTTGTCCATAGTGAGGTTCCCACTTCGCACCATGAGAGAAGACGGGACCGCTTCCCTTGTCCTCTCTAGGTGTGACTGCTCCTGAGCACGGTGTGTTCAGGCATTTCTCATCTCGCCTCTCTTCATCTGTCAAAACACAGTATCAGGCTACATCAGCTCAAGCTTTCTGGATCATTACAGTGGCAGATGTAATGATCCAGGTGTAAGTCACCAGAGGTAAACAAATTTTTACCTTGATCGCCATAAAACAGTAACAACATGTTTCATTTCTCCAGGACACAAGAGGAAAATCTCCTTTTGGGTAAATCAAAGGCACTGTAATCTTTTCTGCATGTCCTGGGGGGGTTTGCTTTGCATGCATTTCTGGCCCTGCACCTTCCTGAGCCCCTCGCATGTGTGTACATTCGTGTGCACAGACATCTGCCGACCCTGCTGACTGCAGGGAGGTTGGACTAGATGACCTTTGAAGGTCCCTTCCAGCCCAGATGATTCTATGATTCTATGGTTTTATTTCTTTCCTGCCCACTGTCTGCTCCGGTTCCATCCTGCAGTTTTCTGGCCGCCCACGAGGCAGCACGGCCCCCGTGTGTAAGCTCCTGACCCACTCTCCCAGCAAGCCCTTGCACGTTCCTCCTGCTTAGCTGCACCGTGGGCAGCTGCAACAGGAGCCAAACGGGTGGTCTGGGCTTCCAGCCAGGAAGAGAGCATGCACCCAGCCCTCCTGCAGCCCCCAGAGATGGGAGATGTCCATCAAAACCATCCACCAGCCATCGCCATCCAAACGGTGTGATCTGCATAACCTCACACAACTTTCTCTCCGCAGGTTTGGGATGAGTCCGGCACACCAGTCAGCACAAGGAGAAGAGCAGCCCCACTGGGAAATGGCTACTGCAGCCCCTGGGTAAGGGTGGGTGTCTTAAAAATCAAACCTCAGAAGTCGTGCTTTGCACACTGGACTAGCGGGATGGATGGACGTTAATATTTACTGCATCATTCAGGGCCAGAAAGCATCCCTGGCAGTAGTGACAGTGACCTCTGCATTGAAACTGGGTAATTGCCATCTGCTCACAGCACACGTGGGGTTGTACCGTGGTCGCAGCAACTCCAGCGAAGCAGCAAGTCCCCATGGCTTTCCAAGAAATCATTTCAGCCCTGCTGCCCAGAGCTCGGCTTTGCACAGCCCATCCAGGCAGCTGGTTTGCATGAAGTCCCGTCGGCTGGGAGTGTGTGGAAATCCCTCAAAGACATGTCCCTGAGCTTCGAGGAGGTCTGGGAGAAGAGCTCTGTCTCTCACTGTACCTTTGCTGGCAATGAGAGCAGCAGAGGACCAGCCACCAACCAGTTCCCAGCTCTGCTGCGTGCCAGGTCACTGCTGGCACATGACTTCATGGCTTCTGAATTAGGTGTTTATCCAGAGATATTTATGAATTATATGGAGAAGATGGAAGCTATAAACTACTGGGAGGGAAGACTTTAGCAGAAGGAGGCCAGATGAGGCAAACTGGTCCATTTTTCTTGTCTCTGCTAACATCCACCCTCTCATTGGCATGTTGAGCAGAGATGAACATTTCCTCTCTAAGTAAGAAATCGTACGTTGATCTGGCTAACAAATTGCCAGAGTCATTCTGTGAAATGCCTCAGACACTAAATCTGATATCAATTCCCTTTCCTCACCCTAAATCCTGCTTTTTTGACAACCAAGGTTAATCATTCCTACCTTTCCCGCCGTGTGCTGTGACATGAGCCACGCCTCGGGAACATAATGAGGTTGCTCCTCACCCCTTCCATTCCCTTGGGCCTCTCTTATTAACTACCTCTGGTAAGAGTCTAGCCAAACACTGGCACTTCCATGTCCCTGCAAATGTACTCCATATTTCTTGACAAAGACGTCTGCTGACTTGAAAGGCCATCGCTTACTGCACGCAGCTACTTCTCCATGCAAAGAGCCCAGTTCCTCTGTTGTGAAATTTGTCCATCTGATCCTCTAACGGCAAAGTAGGAGACATTTGCTATTTCCTCAGCACGCAGGAGGCAATCAGCCCTTTTATGGGGTAATGACTTTACAGCAGTAAGGTCCAGTCCTCTCCTATTCTTACAATGAGACAGCAATATGTAACTCCACTCTGAAAATATTAAAAATTGTCACTGCACTGTCTGCATGTGTACTCCCAGCAGCCTTTAAAAAGAGATCTACAGTTATAAAAAAGGTGAAAGTTATGGCTTCACTCTGGAGTTGTGCTGCTGGACATTAGTTAATGAGAACAAATCAGAGCAGCTACCTGCATGCCGGATATTACATGATATGAATGTCACATGAGTGGATAAAGTTAGACACCTGGTTGGAAACTTCATCTGAGCTGCTTCTAGTTAGAGTCATCTACTCTGCTGCTTCCTTACAGCTCAAGTTATAGATACTTTGCCCCTAAAAGTGGTTTCCAATGCTGCCTTTCCAGTTTATCCTGCCAGGCTGGGCTGGCTCCTGGAGGTGGAGGGCCTAGGGGTGAAGAGCCACCAACACTGTGTCACCAGGGCTCACATGCTCCATCCCATGGTGTCTGTGTCCCTGGCCAGATCCAGCACCATGGGCCAGCTTCAGTGCCCCCGCTCTGCGGTCCAGCCGGCCCACATGGCATCTCCCAGAAAGCCCTCACATGCTTTCTCCCCAGTATTTTTCCATTTGCTCACTGATGTATCTAACCTTATTTTTGAGGTCTGCTAAATATAAAGCCAGCCATAGGCTTCTGCAAGCAAACCGCAGAACCCAAACAAAAGAAAACTCATTCCTCATTTCCCTGAACAGACCCAAACAACATATACATCACTTCCCCAATTTGAACATGTGAGATTTTCCTGCCAGCCCCTGCAAAAAAACCCCAAACAGTGCTCTCTGGCAAACGCTGGTCAAGCTGTGATGCACACTGCACATCTCTATGCACCACATGCCACCACCTTTGTCACCCAGGCCCTGGAGACCAGCCCCTTGCTCCCTTGGTTAACCAAGAAGCTGCTGCTAAAATCCTTTTTAACTGCTGAATGTGGTTTTTAGCCCTGTGCTCTGGAGTCACTGCCAATGTGAGGGCAGAGCTATTTCTGGTGGCTCCTGTGGCACTGTGGCAGCTTTTCGATGCTCTCCTCATGGTCAGCACCCACTGTCCTGGTGCACCACCAGCCCTGGGCACTGTCTGCTGGAGAGCTCTTGTCGTTCAGCTTCAAAAGGATAAACCCATTGTATCTTTTGATTGCCTTAGAAGAGTAAATTTCCATGCTTTTAGATAGCGTATTTTTTTAAAAATGTGATATTCTGCAAATAGCTTTCCTACACACAAGTGGAAAGCCTTGGACCAGCCGCCCCAGTCAACAGATTATGAAAGTGAAGTGCTCTAAATGATCTCTGTGCATGAGTTCCCTTTGAAAAACAGCTCTTAGACGTCTGTGGAAATCCACTTCTTTTACGCAATTTCCTTTTTTCTGCAGTCCTCAGGATAAGACGGAGCAGCAAACCATAGGCTGTTTCTATTCCAGGGTAGCCTGTGAGAAATAACTGTGAGGTCCAGCAAGACAACAGCAGCCTTTTCGAAACAGAGAGGAGACATGTTCCCCATTGACAGCACTGCTCTCCTGTTTCCTTTGCGCTTCCTGTAGACGCTCAGCCCCACAGAAGCCACTTCCTTCCCTTTTCCTCCATGCAAACCCTCTTTCCTCCTTCTTTCGTCACCCTCACATATTTACCTTCCCCCTCCCCGTTTCCCTGCATCCTGAGGTGCTTTTGCACTGGCAGACCTGACCAACCTCTCCCGGTTCATTCTCCCATCTTCCCATCAGGAGGCTGCTGCTCCGGTGGCTCAGCACCGCCTGGCTGTCCCAGGAAGCCATCCCTTCCTCGTCCCTCCCCCTCATCGCCGGAGCGGGTGTTTCACTCTGCCACTTGCCTTGGAGAGCACTCGCATCCCGCCCAGCTGCCGAGGGTCCCTCAGCCATATTCCACCATATGGCACCCCCATCCCTCCACTTTATCAGGTGGAAAATATCAAGATAATCAGACCTGCCCCGCTGTGATTCATGTAACCATCTGTCTGGGCTTCCCACTATTCGAGTGCTGTAATACCCAGCCTGCTAGCCAGAATATAAGCGGGCTTTTACTGTCCAAATTTCTTAATTTAAACAAACATGAAAGGCTAAATTCTGCTCTGGGCTCCGTTTGCACAAATCCCATTTGTGACATTAAGTGGAGCTGTTTGAATCAGTCCGAGCGTGGAGTTTGGCTGAGGGTTTTCCAACTGATTTATAGTGTCCATCTGGATGCTCTTTATCAAGGGGAGCCTGGCCTGAGCGCAGCTTTTAATCACTGCTGGTATACACAAAACAGTTACGGCCACAGCCGTGTTTGGTACCAGGGTTGATACCAACTGTGGTTGGTGCCGGCTCTGTCCCTCTTGCGTCACTTTGACATGGTTCTCGAGCTTTCAGACACTGCCTGTCTGGTAAAGCAGGACCCTGCCTTAAATAAACCCTCTGAAAAGGGGATAATAAATTTTTTAAGAAAGTTTGGCTATGGACAATTTAACTGCTACTGGGACTGCTTCTGTAAACCACTCTTCACCATGGGCTAACGCACGTGTCTTCAGCTACAGGGGAATAACTGGGAGGTAAACTGGTCAGATCCTAGTTCTGCTTAATACCTGAGATATCGACCCTGGGCAGATCTGGTCTCCAAAAACGTACGCTGCAGCACCGGTGCTCCTGGAATCCCTTTCCCCGAAGGCATGCAGAGCTTCAGTCCTCTGCCCCATGAACCAGAGATGTGGTGAGAATCCAGCTCCCATCCTGTAGAGCTGCCAGCACCGTGAGTCTCGGGTCATCTTCCCCAGGGAGCCCAGCTCTCCCCAGGGTCCATCTCCTGGCCCCATCTGGGTAGCAGCCAACAGAGTCCAGCCCAGCCTTTCAGGAAATGCTCGTGGGATACATGGACAGGGATGGAGGTGCCAACACCCTTTGAGTGCCTAAAAATCTACTGTAAAGAAATGCAGCACCTTCCCAGAGTATATGACAAGAAGCGACAGGCATCCATGAACCAAGGAAGGGCAATGAGACCCTTTCCAGTCATTTCAGGAGACTGTGAAATCAAGATTTTAAATCCTGCAGGGTGCAGCCCTTAAAAATTCATGTTGTGTGGCCTACCAAGCTCATATTGTTCCTACCAAGCTCCGTCTACTTCGCACCGCTGGCCAAGTGAGAGCCAGTCAGTCCAATTCCTGATGGAAATGTGTTAATACTGAAAAAGGGAGTTTTTGAAACTTAAATCTGTGTATTTTCTTTATTTTGAAAACAAATGATTCCTACAATTCCTTATAGCCTGTGTGGCAAGCCCAACATTTGCAGTATTTTAAGACCGTGGTTCCTGAAACCCAGTGAACATGAACAAATCTCAGCTTTCTTTTAAGAATTAAAAATGCATTTTTTCCTCAACTTTTCAGGAAAAAAAAAAAATCCTTACATTGAAACAATGGAGCCTGCAGGTCCCAAAATCAGCCAAAAGTCAAATAAAAGTGATGTGAACCTTTTAATTTTAAAATCTCAAGATTTCTGAGTGTCAGGAATTGGTGACACAAAATTTGCATACAGACAATTAAATGAGCCTTCTAATCAGTCAGCATGATAGAAAGTCTTTTGGATGCTACCCACAGGATCTGTTATTTTTATAACTCATGGCTGTTTTAAGTTATTTTTTTAAATTATTCTCTCTCATTACAGATTAATGTTACTTAGAATATAGCTGAAAAAAGAAAATGTGTTAAATCTAAAAACCAGGATGAAGCAGAAAAAAGAAAAGCTCTAAGTTTCCAAAAGCAATGCTATCTCAGCCACATTAGGCCTCCTAATCATTTCATGCAGAAGTTGATCTCAAGGTGGTGGCAGGAAAGATAATAACGAGGCAAGATGGCACTGCAGGGAACCGACATTTTCACCTTTTTGCCTGTTTTTTTTCTCAAGCCAAAAAGGTCTCAGAACTCCTCAAAGAGGGCTACAGCTTGGGTATGTTTGAAGTGACATATGATAACCAATTTTTCAAAGGCTTACAAAGCAGAGGAGTTGGAGCTGTGTCAGGTCATTCTGTAGGGTCTTCCCAAACTGTTCTCCGCTCCAACACTGACCATCCCGGGCACACAGGTGGCAAAGACAAGCCCTTGGGCATTGTTGGAAGGAAGAATTATTTATTGGGTGAGTTGAAACCAAGGGCTTAAATATCTTTTTCAAACAGCAGGGAAGGCCAGGGAGAAGCCATGAGAGCAAAGGGGGAAAACCTCGGTTTTCCTGTGGGTCCCCATGTGCAAGTGGGACCCTGGCATCCCACAGAAGCAGACGGACTCCTCTGCTCGTCAAATTCTGCTTTCTGGGTCAAATCAACATCTGATATAAACTGGTGCTCGGTTCCTTAGCACAGAGAGGAGTTGCTTGAAGGTACCTCAGCCCTGTGTTTGCATCCTTACTGTCTTCCCAGGTTAGACCATTCTCCCCCTTCTTTATTTTCCCAGTACCTTCCTCAAGGGCACTGGAAGCAAAAAAAGGGGTCCAGTAATAAAGATAACTCACTTAAAATTTTCCCTGTTAATGTCATTGCCTTTTCTCTGCCCTTAAGCCGTTTTTTTAATCCCTTTCCATATTTTTCTGCCTATTCTATGCCCTTCTTTCTGACCTTGCAAATCAATCTGTCGTGCAGTGTGGTATTAAATGCCCCCCTGACAGCTGGATGAACCATGCCTCCTGTTTCCCCCTTGTCCACTAATCCAGTAAGCAAATTTATCAGGTATGACCTACATTGCCCGTTGGAGAGGGATGGTAATTCACACGAGAGCCTCTCAGGAGGCTGGAAGACACAAGCTTGCAGCCCAAAGGCTTTACTAAAGGCAGTCAAACTGTACAGTCATCGCCCGTGACCCCGTCCTGCTCTCCAGCGTGAAGTGAGAGTACAACTAAAGTCAGTGGGGTGGCTCGCAAGCGGTTCTGGAATGGATGGGAAGAGACTGGGCTCTGTTGGTTACAATCTGAGATTACATTTGCTTTTAACGTTCCCACACCTGGAGAGCCTCCCCGTCAGAAGAAGCCTCACACACAGCACAGCTGGTGGGGTAGGGCGCTGTGTCCGGAGCTGGGCCGGCTGCAGCCATCCGACGGAACCAGAAGGCATGAAAGCAGGCTGTAAGGCACCCAGCCCGTCCCTGACGGGTAGTTCTCTGACCTTGTCTTTAAAAAAAAATCATTAATTATCCTTATAATTAGAAAGTTTTAAAAATAAATGTCTCCGGCTGCAAATTTAGCTGATTGCTGCTTGTGTGCCAGACTGGTTCCCCGGCGGGGAGTGTAACAAGGGATAAGAGAAGCTCTGAGCGCTCGTTGGTGTTTTATAGGGGTTTGGGTCAAAATCCAGGCCAGAGTAAGGATTTCATTACTGCCTTACTAGTGAAACTGTTACTGACACAATGGCATTTTCTGGAGGATAAGGACAGGTGGGAAAATGAGTAAGTATCTCAGAGCATGAAGGTGAACGCTGTTGCTCCACTTGTCTCTCTCCCAAGGGCTCAGGAGAGGAGACTGCTTCTCCAACCTGCCCTGGGCATGTCTCCCTCGTATATTCTGTGCTCATACCGTTCAGTGCGATGTCACTGTTGAGAAACCAAAACTGAACTTAATAAAGCAAAAGTCAATCCATTTTCTGTTCAAAACGGATGATGAGCAAAGTGCTGCCTTCACAAAACATTTCAATTTTTGATGGAAAGTTGTTGGAGAACAAATTTGCTTCCCTAATTTTTCTGACTGCCTCTGCTCTCATTCCTGCCACTTGCAAACCAAGGAGCTGGCTCAGGGCTATCACTACAAGTTGCCTCTCTGACCTTACAGCATTTTGAATCTCTCTTCTCCACTTTCTCCCAGGTTTTTTGACATCCTCAACATGTAAACACCAAAACTCCCATTCATGTGCTAGGGTAGTTAGTGGTCTCTGATCTGAGAGAAGTTTGACCAGAAATCAGTAGTTTCACAAAGCCTCTGTTAATAGCGATGTTAAATAACATGTCAGATGGAGCAGGTTTCAAACTCCTACGAGACACTCTCGTGATGTAATATCTCCTTGGAAACACTGCAGTGTGGGGTTTGGCAGGATGTGTTGGTGATACTACAGATTGTATAGTGTGGGACTACTATAGCTGCTGCCCACTGCAGCTGTGCATCCAGTCTTCCAAGGCTTTCTGCACCCTGCCTGCTCAAGGTATCTATGCAGCGACCAATCTTCAAAGCTCAAAGCTGTGATCTATGTTTCCTTTATTTTTAGACTCGAGTAGCAAGAGCACAAAAGGCACTTAGCCCCGAATTCTGGATATTTTCAATAAGGTTTCGGCACATCCTGATGTATTTCACTATATGTCTATAGGAACTGCTGTGCACCACAAGTCGAGAATGTCTTTTGATGAAATGTACCCACATTTAACATTTAACTTGACCAAACTGGCTTTCTAGTACCAAAGGTATTTATGGGGAAATTTGTGTTTAGGCACTGAAGAAAAACTTTAGTTTAGCTCTTGCTCGAATAACCCATTTTCATGATATTTCTTTTGTAATTTGGGTAGAGCCACAGATGCACTTGTACAAAGCAAAATGAGATAATCTAAGAGGAATATGTCAAGTCAGGCTGCAGGAAGAGATGATATTTAGAGTGGATGAAGCAACACACAATATGAGACACTGGCAACTTGGAACACTATGTACCAGATTACATTTCCAAAAAAAAAAAAAAAGACAAAACAAGTTCTTTTTTTCCCCTCCTTCTGAGAAATCACTTTTAGGCAAACGTCAGGAATTAGCATCTGATCGTCTGTTCCCCCTTCTCACCCTCTCCCCTCTGCAGCAAGCAAAGGTCTCTCAGCAAACTTCCCCAGCCCAGGCTGCTGCTCTGTGAAGCTCCAGCTCAGCAACTGGCAGAGCAATGGTGTAACCCCATGCGGATAATAAAGCTGGAGCAAATGGGCTACTGGGTGTGCTCCTGAGACAGGGTTTTTTGGAAACATCAGAAAGCTCTCCTTTGGCCTTGGCAGTGGGGGAGCCCTCACCCGTGGGCAATCAGCAGGGCTGGGGTCTCACTTAGAGATGCTGGATGCAAAGACCGCACCGAGGCTCCTGGAGCAGGTTGTTCTCTGTGCAACAAAACCACATCGGAGGAGCTCCGGCAGGGTCCACAGAGGGAAGGGGTGTCCTGGATCAGCATCACCAGGCAGCCTGCAACCGCAACGCACCCTGCAATCTGCCAGCCAAGGCTCTGCTTCTGCACAGAGATGTGTGCGTTTAACCTCATGCACGATGAGCAATTCCCTTGGCATTGTATGCATGGGACTAATTTGGATGCGATTCCTTGTAGGCATGAGTCTTATGTGTCATTATGCTTAACGTAAACATGTGCTCAGCATCAACATAAAGCTGTTCCAGCCACAACCACTGAAATACAGCCTCTCTACCCCAGCTCCTTGCTAGTGCATTTCAGTGCAGGTTAAAAAGAGAAATCCCTCTGCATGGAAGCAGCTAAAACCAGAGAGCTTGTGAAAGATCGCCGTGTATCGCATTTTCCTGTTTATTGCCCTTGGGGATGCTTGAGTGTGTGTGATACTCAGAGGCACGGGTGACAGCAAGGACATGACAATCTGTGTGACAGTATTTTTCTGGTCTATGCAACACACAGAGGTTATTTATTTCTATATATTATTAACGTGATTTTTTTTTTTTCTTAAAGTACCAGAATGAAGGCACTGAAGAATGATAGCTTCTGTCTCTGCAGGGTGGAACACACCTCAGTAAAAAAGGAAAATATAAGACCTTGATGCTAATCATATCCTAACTAAATCCCGTATTTAGGGGTGAATTTCATCCACCCAGCACAGTGGTGCAAACTTCCCCAACCGTAGCATCCTCTAGAGCCGCTGAACCCTGACCTGGAGAGTACCACCTCTGGGGCTGAGAAACTGGATGGTATTCTGGTTTTCAACCCTCTTTTACTGTAGTGAAATATTTCCAATAAAAATAGGAGCTGTTCAGTGTATGGCTCCAGCATTTGCCAAATGACAGCAGCACTGGGACTTCGCACTTCAGAAAATCCCTTATTCACCCTTATGTGATGTGTGAGATCATGGAAAGACAGAGCAATTCACCTTCTGCCTGCCAAACACCCAATCACCATTTAAAAACTTTACGGCATCCCTTGGTGATTATATATTAGCACCATTTAACTACTTGCAGATATTTTTCTGAGAAAGTAAATTAGAAGTATGAAAAATCCAAGAGATAAACAGGGCAGCCCTCGTAGCAGGAGGAAGCCACAAAAGGAGGGAAAGTGAATCTTGAGAACCTCCTTCTCTAATGGCATAGAAGTGGCCTTTTAGGTAAACACAGGTTAATTTATCTTCTATTGCTACCACCCTTACTGTAACGTGCATCTTTTTAGGGGCAGTAACAGGAGAGAACATTGCCCTGGCTAGTCTGCATGCCATTAGGTAAGTTCTCAAACGTCTCTTGCTGTTGATAACAGGGTCGAACAAGCGCAGCGGGGACCATCCCCGTGGCCACCTTGCCTGCCCAGTACCAGGAGGACTTGTTTGATGAGCATCACAGCATAAGTATCTGTGTGTTGGCTTCACAGGTCCCCCCTGCACAGGAGGTGACGCTGGGGTGATGGAGAAGCTGTGAAGACATCTCTAGAGGTTGGCAGCTCCAGGCCACCATCACTAGTGGCTGCGATGAGAGAGCAGAGTGGAGAAGTACCGGTGTGGTTGGCTGGATCAGCTGGTCAGATGTACACACAGCCCTGCACCACAGACTGGGAAAAGTGCCCACACGCTAATGAGTACAGAGACACGGCAATTAGCTTGTAAGCGCTTTGAATTAGGACCATCTGCGCCGTGCTTATACAATACCTGCAGCAATGGGCCCTCAGCCTGCCTTGCTGAGATGCTCCTGCAGGACGAACACCCAGTGTAAGGAGCTCACATTTTTCCTGTTATCACTGCATGTCTATTTGGAGGAAGTGGGGGAAACGATTATTTTTCAAAAGAACATCTTGTTATAACAAGTCTGAGAATTTCTGCTCAGAGCAGCTCGGTCCTGAACTCAGAAACACTTTCCAGCCATGGACCACAGCAGAGCCATATGCTGGTTTTTGGACAGGAAGGGAGAAGATGGACTGGAGACAATTCTGCAGAAGATTCAAGTACATTTCCAGGAAAATACAAATGATTCATCACACTTCTAATAGCAGTTATAGGCATAACTGCGAAAGCAGGAGCACAGCACAAGCAATCAGATTAATTAAGAGGGACCAGGATGACATCAATTCTGAAAATCAGAGAGAGGAGAAGGATTTTGTGGTGCAGTATCTTCAGGGGACAGGCTGAAACTTTCCAGCATACAATTACCAAATCAGAATTTACAGCTTGAAAATACAGCTTGAAAGGGGTCCTGAAAATCACCGGGGTCCAGTCCAGCACCAGGGGACAAACTCATGCTCTCTGCTCCCAAAATTAAACTTTCTATTCATTGTACCTTGTAGCTTAGCAGTTCATGGTAGGAAAGATTACAGAGATTAAAAAAATGTATGTTCCTGGAATAACATTCACCTCCTTGCTTTTGTATTTGTAAGACGGCCCACGCTTTGTGGGGAGAGGACATGTGCAACTAGTTTTGCATCTGTCAGGAAAAAAGGCTAGCCACTATCTGCCAAATTTATTTGAGCATTCAACCTACCAGTAATGAAGCAGAAATGGTTTTGAGGCAGAATAGTAAGAGAGGGCTCTGACACGGTGTGTGATGTATCTGGGGATGTACGTTATAAGGTTACTCGGTTACATGGGTGTGCTGCAGGGCCAGCAGTCCCGCCTGGCATTGTACCATCCTAGGCAGGGACTGTGTAGGGTTTTCTTTTCACAAATCCAGCTGTGCTTTAGAAATCCAACATAGGTTAAGAAAATTATGCAATGACTGTGGATGATACATCTAACTATGCTTTGGGATCCATTATATGCAGAAGTACTGGTTCTTACTGATCTTGCTGGATGAGCCCATGGTTCCAGTGAAATCTTAGATAAAGCTCCTAGAGATTTCAGTGGAGCCAATGGTCAATGCCTTTTCCTACTGAGTTTGCAGAAGCCTCATTTCTGAGCACTGACCAGAAGCTGAGAGAAGTAGAAGGGTCCAATGATTTAGGTTGTACTTGAGGATTTCCCTGCACTTAGTCCCCTAACCATGAGAGATTTTTCAGTGTCTTGGGCAAATGATACAGGATCTGTGTTCCCTCCCCTCAAATGAGGCTAACGCTTCCTCACCGAAACAGGAAAGAATGTGGATGACAGCACGGAGGTCAGGACCCATGATGGAGGCAGGGGCAAAGAGCTGGAGGTCCAGGCTGAGTCCAGAAGAGCTCTCAAAGAGGATGGGCCTAAACCCCACATCTATTGAAACCACGGCAAGCAGAGGAGCCGGGCAGAGAGGGTCCTTTCCTGCAGGTTCCTCTGAGCTGTAACAAAACTTCCAGAGGGAGGGTGCAGTGACCTCATGGGAGGAAATCTGCTAGGCTGTCTCCTGTTCCCTTCCAGAGTACGATAACACAGCTTGTTGGTGTACCTGGTTTAGTCTTCAGTGTCTCCAAGGACACATCTTCTAAGACGTGTAGCAGCAACTTGTGTAATTTTAAACAGTGAAATGATACCAAATATTGTTAAGAGTGTCAATCCCTCCAATCAGTGAGTGCTGCAATAGTTTGGTTCAACCCTGATCACATGTCCTTAGCACAGCAGCCGGAGTCCAGACTGAAAACCACATGTATGGGTTCAAAAAACTTGAACGGATTAAAAAACATGGATAAGAAGGAACAGTGACCAAAGCCAGCACCCTGCAGAAATAACAGTGGATTGAGCTGATGGGATGCACATATGAGCTGCTCCCCAGGAGGCTTTTCAGAAAGCATATTCTCTGTAGGGGAGGTGCTTGCCAGCCATCAACCTAAACAACAGACAAGGTGACAGTGCTACCCAGGAGAGGGAGACCTTCATGCTGTGGGCTCATGACAATTTTGAAACAGCCAGCGTGCCTTGTTGTGACGTGCAGGAGTGCAAATGTTAAATGCTGCCATCCCCTAGCCAGAAACCTCAGTGTGACTCTCCTCCTCGCGTTGCGACATGAATGGTCTGCGCTCACGGCTCTCAGCAAACTGTGAGCACCTTGCTGGAGCCAGTGACAGGGAAACCATGCCACATCTGGTCAAGGCTTCTTTCCAGGACTGATCCACGTCCTGGAACATGGAGTCTCCCAGGCAGCTGGATATAGGGGGTCAGGGAGATTTTGGTTACCCTAGCAACTCGTGTGTTATGATTCCTAAACAACTGAGATGTTGGAAGGCTGGGGACACTTGAGGGAAATGGTTATGGAAAATAAAACTAGTCTTCCAGCCATGCAGACACACTGTGTGGTAAGATCTGCTTATTGAACTGCTTTCAAGTCCTCATCACTTCCTGGATGGCCAACGGATTATCAACTATCAGACCAGATATTCTATTCTTCCCCTTTCCTTTATTAAATTCAGACCCTTACAAAAGAAGAACCTGCCCAGAAAGAGTACAAGTGGGTGGCCAGTGTCTGTGCCTTGCATGGTGCCATGCAGTGAGTGGCACAGTGCCCGTGGGTGTGTTGCCAGCAACCGGCCATTCACAGCTTACAGTGGTTTCATTAGGCTGAAGGAGCTGTGAAATGCCAACTGAGAGTGTAAAATAGGATGATGAAGATTACGGGAGGTCAGGGCATCAGATCTTGATGGAACAACAATCAGCTTTGCTCCAGCAGCACCAGTGCAGCCGCTCGGTTCACTGGACTCCTATGATAACCGCTTGCGAATCACCTTCATTGTCACATTTTGAAATTTCAGTTATGTTTGACAGGAAAACATTTTGATTTCAGAAGTAACTATGTTCATATCTCACACACCAAGCTGGTTTCCAGCCCTCTGTGCTGAACAGTTTCCACTGCAGATCAGCGCTCATAACCCCAATAACTTTCATTTAGCTTCACAGCTCCTGACATGAATCAATTCCCCAGTCATTTAATTTGAGGCTTATAATTAATTACGTAGTAGCTCATCTTAATCAAGCATTTTTTAGGTGCCAAAATGCCCACCTCTGTGTTTCTATAGCACAAGGTGTCCTCACAAGGAGAAGCACAACATGGAGTGGGTCAGTGGTAGTTTCGTGTCAGCTGCTGTCATGTGTTTTATCTCTGGCAAAAAATAATCAGAATCCTCTTTTTGCTCTCTGCCTGCTCTGAACTGTGTTTGCAAAGGTCAGCTGGCACTCAGAGGATACAGCATTAACAGAAATCTGCCAATTACTTGAGATGATACTCTATCAAAATATTTTCAAGGCAGGCTTTTTACAGGTACAGGTACAACATGAGTCACATCTAAAGAAAGCCCCAAAGTAGAAGTCACTGTGATAAGCAGAGTAAATCAAATCAGTTGGTCTGACTCACATCTCGTTTTCATCTACTTTGCAGAGTTCTGTCTTTTCTGATAGTCAGGCTACTTGCATGCACTCTGGTAAGTCAGAGAGAAACACAGACCAAGACAGCTAAGCAGCCTTGTGCAGCAGCAAAAGGAATACAAGTCAGAGGACATCAGAAAATGTCAAAAATGTCATAGGGCTTAAGAATGCCATATATGTCGTAGGACATAAGAAAAATGATCCTACCTATCTGACCTCTGTCCATGGCTGGGTAAAGCAACCATTGGCCTGAGCAGAGACCACTCAGATCTGACTACTCCACTGATTTGCAGACCGACAAGCAGAGCAAAGAGATCGCGAGCTACTTCAGATAAAAATGGATCATAAAACTTGTCTTCCACAGCAGTCCCAAATACCCAGTGGACAAAACCAGTATAATAAGAGCAAGATAACAAACCCACATCTACATTGGTATGACTGTAGCTGGGCAGCCCTAAGCAGCCCCTACAGCACTGTACTGGCCCAAGGTGAAGGCAGCCTCTGGATACCTACTTTGCAGAGAAGAAATTAGGCAAGAAAGGAACACTGGTCTCTCTTCCAATGGTGTATTCTGGCCTGGTAGGTCTCCATCTTTCCCATGCCATCCAACGGCTGGGCAGCCAGGCATGCAGGTGCCACTTACCCAGGAGCAGTCACCAAGTGCAACCAGCAGGGAAAGTACTATGCATTTACTAAGCAGAGAGCTGATTTTGGCTAGTCCTTCAGATCTTTTTGCTCCACCATATCTCTGGCAGTGACCAAGTATACCAGTCTCCCTCCAAATGTTTTAGGTGCAAAGCCTGTTTGACAGGTTCATGCCCATTGGGGGTTGTGGAGGTTGTCTGATTCATTAAGAAAATGATGGCTTTGCATATCAGCAAATATATAAAGCACATACTTTGACATTTCAGTAGTCCTAATTTAAAGATTGTAGATTGATTGATTTGTTGAAATAATCCTAGAAACCAACAGTCTAACTTGTCCCCATAGGATCACGGACCAAGACCTATTTTGTCATGGATAATAAGGATTATTCCATGCAGACATAGAACATTTGTGGAGCTCTCTTTGGCAACTTCGGAGAGTTACACCATGCACCTTGATGTGGGCATTGGAAAGCTACTGAAGAAAATAGAAGCCACGGAAACAGAGGAACCCTCTGGTAGGCCAGGAGGAGACATGGGATAGATGAAAATTTGAGGGGATAAAATTTGCAGAAGCAACTATTAGACACAAGATTGGAAGCTACAGGGAGGGAAACTCATATGTCTGGACCTCCCACTTGTTCAGCCACCACCAGTCTCTGGATGATTGGGCTGACTAGGTACAATGTTCCACTGCCAAAATGTGAATAATTATTATTATTCACAGGCTTACATAATGACGCTTTGAAATAATTTCTGGAGTTGAGGATTGTGGCTCAATAACAGGTATGCCCTTTGATAAAGCTTTTCTGAGAAAAAGATGTGACAATTTTGGGGAATTGGCTATGTTATATCTAGGATTTGTTGGGCTTTCAGATTCAGACAAATGATCACAATTTGAAGTGTGACTGCTTCTTGGTTACCAAAATTGCAGAGAAATGAATCTTAAAGTTTTAAAACACTCACAGCAGCTGACTCCAAAAAGTTCATGCATTTCCCCAGGTGTTTTCGTCCAGTTCTGGAGCGGAGCAACATGCTGATTTTTGAAGAGCACAACCCAACTGGGGCTCGAAAATTAGCATAAAAGTTTAAATTCCTTTGGATTGATTTTTCTTGGTGATTAATTGGTCTTTAACAAAGGATATTAGCTCATAATTTACTGCAATGTTAACCAAATGACAGGATTTCAAAATCACAACTTTTCCCTGCGTAGTGCACTCTGAATTAAAATGTTCACCCTTAGTACGCATGGTCTCCTATCCTTAAGGGAAGGTCAGTGTTGAAGATAAATTAAGAGAAGAAGCAAGGGCTATCGTATTTGTAATTAGTTTAGCATCTCTGAGGAACACCAGCACTCCAGAGTTTTGAAGTCCACAACTGTTTTGGAAATTGTGCTCTTTCTAGGCAACGTGCCACCACTCAGAGAGCTCCTTCATACCAGTTGTTCCTCATCATTCATTTCACTGATGAGATGCTTTGGGATGAATCACACATTGCTAGAGTTGATTTTGAGATTTGTCCTGTGCCCATCCCAATGTGAAACTTCCATACAGACAGTGTCTGATGCACTGAGACATGGAGGTGACAAGCAACCTCATCACTTGATGAAGAAAGATAAAAAGATTGTAAGACAGGCGTTCGCCATTGTCACTGGTGAGAAGCTTTTACACCTGGAAAACACCTGTTGAAGCTGCTAAACCCCAAGTACTCTGTTTTCCCCACTGGACTCAACGGCAAATCACCACTAGACCAATATCTTACAGGATTTTAAAATCCTTTTTATTAAAATAAAGCAGGAAAAAACAGCTATTAAACGTTATTTAATTTAGAAGAATTTTGCCTGTTAGTGTGAACATATATACATATATATATATATGTAGTCTAGTAGAACAGGAGAGGCAAGTTCCTGGAGCTGGTTGATGGGCATGACCCATCCTGAATATCAAGATCTAATTAGGATCCCTTACCTCAAACTAAGATGCATTTAAATTATTCTATCTGACAACAACAAGGCAAACAGTCCCCTGTACTTCAGGCAGAGATGTCCAGAGAAGGGCTCACCCCATGCTTGCATCATCCTCTACAAGAAAACCTTATGTGAAAAACAGATCAGACAGGTTGTAGACACATTCAAGGTCAGGTTGGACGAGGCTCTGAGCAGCCTGATCTGGTTGAAGATGTCCCTGCTCGTTGCAGGTGGGGTGGACTAGATGACCTTTAAAAGTCCTTTCCAATCCAACCTATTCTATGATTCTATGAATAAAAACAAAGGGCATCTGAACAATTTAAGTCTTCAGTAGAGGTAGGTGGATCCCTTGGAGCAGTGGCAATTGAACATCAGATGCACTTTTAGAGACTTACATGTTTTTTTTAACTAAGAACCTAGTAGTAGCTTTACAAATAAGGAGATTCTGAGAGAAACTTGCAGTCTTGTCCCAGTAGTAATTGGTCAGGCACTGTGCAATGGAATAATTTAGGAAAAAAAGCACATTTTCCATACTACGTATGTGTGATGTCACCACTGCTAAGTGGAAATATTACAAGTATTGCAGTAAATTTTGCCACAGACAGACGTTGACTTTAATTCTAGTGGCACCGACCGTGCCATGTTACTGAGCTGTGGATATGCTTAAGTAGAAAACCTCCTGGCAACTGTTAATAGCCTAACAGTTCTCCCACCTCCAGTCCTCCTTGTTCCCCTCTCCCACAGAAAGGAACAGGCTGGGATGGGGACAGCTGGGATGGCTGTCCCTCTCATCACTGGGTCCCACTGGCTCGGCCACAACCTCATCCTGCACCTGAATTTTCACAGAGACACTCTCTGTCTCAGAAGTCACTGGAAATAAACAGCCTCACTGAACAGAGACCGCGTGCATGTGTGTGTGTGTGTGTGTGTGTATGGAGGGGTAGACTGATGATGTCCCTTTGCATTATAATGGTGTTTATACTCAAGATATTGAATTACCAGTTTCCCCAGTGACAGTGTGCAGGCACCAGCCTTCAGCTGTCTGCTCCCTTAGCACCAGCCGTGATGCAGAGATGTTTCCCGAGTGCCATGCAAGCTTCCCTGCCCTTGTTGCAAGTGGGAATATTTTCCAGGCCATCGTCCCTGTCCCTCATCCCACCTTTGGGCCAGCCAAGTGCAGGATTAGCCAGGTCCTGGTTTGAGCTGCCCCCACCGTGATGCTTGGGTGGGGATCACCCAAGCTCAGGCGGGTGTTTTCCTTCCCCGAGGAGCCATGTGCCATGGTATGAGCGCTGCAAGTGGCTTCACCCAAAGCTGCCCCTTGTAGGAATGACAATTCTGACACTTCTCTCACCAAATGTCCTCCTTCCCTCCAGGCAGAGATGGGCTGAGACATGCTCAATGTTTGGTTACAGCACTTTAAGACGGGTGCAGCCAGGGCTGCGGCTCCTCAGCTTCGGTGCCCAAGAACATAGGTGACATCTTGGGAAGCCCCTATAAATCATACGCTCACAGACTCGCTGACCTGAGCTGACTGAACAGCCTCTGAGTGCCCACGGGCAGGGAAAAGGAGAAAGCCTGGGTCTGAACCGCTGTTAAGCAACTTTATAGGTGTGGCCTAAGAAATAAGCACTGGAAAGTGCTGTCAAGAGCAAGTAATAAAGCAGTAGGGTAAACAGAACCATTGTGGCACAGCATATGTCTTGTTGTTTCTTGCATTTCTCCTGTTGCTTCTTCTAATCGTCTGTAATTATCATAGGCCATCCTCTTCCCACTCGAATTAATCAACATGTGCACTGGCTAACTGGCTGTGAGTGGAGCTCAGGGTAAGCAGGCACTCTAAAATACATCCTTATTAACCTCTGTAATCCCCTCTGTGCTTGTTAAAGGTGACAGTAACTTGTTACATATTAGTCCATTCCATTCAGTATTTTTCTTTAAATAAAACTTCATTTCCATTTTCTATCTGTTCTACCAACGGAGAGGGGAAAATATGACAGTAACTCTCTGTTCTTCGTTCTGTGGGGAAAAGGATAAAAGCCAGAGGTCTGTGGGAACAGCAAAAAGCCGTATTTAGCAAAGATTCACCTCCATTCTCTTGATTTGTACTAAATATATTTATTAGAAATGCAATTGAGTACTCACAAGGGCACTGTCAATCTAAATATTATTGCATCTCTGCCTGAAAATTACTTACTGTCCCTTGCTACAAATAAAACCGTAGCTCAGTATAAATGAAAATGAGACAGAAGTAAAGATCTCTGTTATTCTCTGCTGTTTCCCCCTCCCACCCCTCCCCAGGTTTGTGCATTCACACAGGCCTCTGTCTCTTAGTAGCCATCTAATTACCTCTTTGTATTTACAATCACTCTCCCTCTTCAGAGGTTTGTTGTACAGTTGCAGAAGAGGGAAAAAAAAAAATTTCGTTAAAAAAATGGTATGAGGAGGCAGGAAGAAGACCGAGACCCTTCCTGCACTTGTAAACTTGAACTGAAAGATAAAATATAGGTGAAAAGAGCTTTTTTTTTTTTTTTTCCCTTGCTATGATTTCTAGTAGTGAGTTCGCTGCTTGCTTTTCTGTCACTTAATTGCCACGCACTTTAATAGCTTTATTTTTATTAATTATGAATGAGCGTGCACTTTTGGAAAGGGAGCGGGAGGGGCGGCCGTTGCGGTGGAGCAGAAGTCCCCCGGGGCCATGGGGTGGTGGGCGCCCCAGGGGGTGCTCCCAGCCCCAGCTGTCCAAACACCCAGCCACCGCCCGGCCATAAATATCATAAAAGTTATGAATAACGGGTTCTTGTTCCCCGCCTCCCGGCGTTTGACCCTTTGCAGGCCGCGTTTCCCAGATAATGGTTACAGTTGGAAATTTACTGTTTATAAGAAGTGAAATGAAGCCCACCCGTTCTCCTGGCAGTGGCTGTGCAGGAGACGGCACACGCATGGCACATCCCAGCCCCTCTGGGCCACCACAGCCACCCTTCGTGCTTCCAGGGTTTCTGGCCAAGGCATCTTCTGCTGCGTGGGACACCTCTTTCTGGTGATACACCCCAGGGGAACGTGGTTTGTGGGCAATGCCAGCAGGATTGTCTCCACCCTGGCTTCCCCTGCAGCTCACAATACGGCTGCACACACTATTTATTTAACTCCACAGGTCCCCCAGACCCACGTAAAGGTCATATCCAAGCAAAGCCTGGCTCCGTACAGCGGTGTCTGCCCACCACTATGGAATCAGATGCCACCACTCCACACACAGAGACAGCAGAAGTGTCTGCAAATTCCCAGCAAGGTCATTCAAGGTGAAATCAAACATTTTTCCTGT
>JAOXNO010000001.1:192142745-192171011 GCA_028565335.1 Limnodromus scolopaceus | reverse complement strand
TCCACACACAGAGACAGCAGAAGTGTCTGCAAATTCCCAGCAAGGTCATTCAAGGTGAAATCAAACATTTTTCCTGTGCATTAAATTTTAGCTCAAACCACACTTCTGCCCAACTCCTCTCACCATCCGATGTCCAAGCTGTTGGAAACATACACACAAAGATGTTGGACTGCAGAGGCTACAGAGCTCCCTTCATTGGAAAGCCCCCTCAAAGCTCTCCTGCCTTCCCCTTTGGAGCCAAAACCCTTGTGGGAGTGCCATGGCTGTGACAACTCTGCCAGGTCTCTGCAGTGAGGTCCCCCCACGCAGCACCCTGCCCCTCTCGTCCGCTTCCAGTGGGCACACACACATTGTCTGTACCTCTCTTTGGAGACTAGGAGCACCAGAGGGGGATTTTTTCCTTCCACGCCGTGTGGCAGCAAATTGATAGAGATCTTGCAGGAGTAAAGAAAATCCTAATTCATCCTCTTTCCCCTGATTGCTCTGCTATTTCTATTTGTCTTCTCTGAGTTTGGGGAACAGTCCTTTACAAGTAAAGCATAAAAATCAGGAAACAGCTATTATAACTACAGCATATTGCTTCCAGCACACAGGTTATTACAGAAATGCTGGAAGACCCCCCCTACACCACCCTTAGGAGCAGGTTTTAAGTGCCTTATAATAAGTATGCTTTCCAAATCTTCCATAAGCTTAGCATCAAGTTATGTTTTAAAACCTGTCCGAATTCATATCCTTTTTACATTCAGAAAGAAAGGGCAAGTATTTGGTGAGCCCATAATAAATTAAGAATGGATGGATACTAAGAGCAGAATAGTCTATTCTTAGAATTATATAAACGTGATTTAAATACAGCTTCTCACAGAGGTTGCGCAGAGACATAATGGGAGAATCACATTTCTCATGTACCAAGCTATTTGGAAGTCTGCATGAGTTCTTTCTCTGAAAATGAATCTTTTTCCAATGCCGCCAAAAAAATACAAAAATTGGTGAGCTTTATTTTAATCAAATCCTAAGTTTATTCAGATTAGCTTTCAAATACCGAGAAGTTGCTTTGGAGGGAGAGGTTGCACCGGGGGCTGATTCCAGGAAACCAAACCGCAACTTCCAAATTCTGCATGAGTTTCCTGGGTCCTTGGAGAGGCAAACACGAAGCCCCATCCTCCTCCACCATGTACCACAGGTGTCGCTTTTTGGGACACGCTGAGCAGCCCCTCTGTGCTCTGAAGGATGCTCTAGGGACAGGGTAGCAAAGGGGCACTTTCACACACTTCCACGTGCACCAGCAGGTCAGCGGTGTGATGCTGAACACCAGCACACTCCTCCCGGATTTCAAATGGCTTTGCTCTTTATGTTACTTCTTTTCCTCCCACCGGCTTCTTGGCCTTTGTCCCCTCCACACCCCTACCCCAGTGCTCCGACGCAAAAAGGCCCCCTCTTACAGGCTCCCCAGCAAACCTGCAAGCCCTACGGAGTCGGCTCCTCGTGGGTTATTCAGAGTGGGCTGTATGTACACTCCTCGTATCGCTTAACAGCCTTTTACGAAGCGGTAGACCCCGGGGAGCATTGCTGGCCAGCAATCTACCTCTCATTTCTTTTGCCCCACCAGCCTGAATATTTATGAGGTGGCATGTGATTTGATGGTATCTGGTTCCACATGTAATGCTGATGTCATGTGTTTTAGATTTAAAATGCCAGTTTCATTTTGTAGTGCATAATAATTTGTTTCTTTGGCAGTCCATAAAGAATTGCACCGAACCTTGGCCTGCCTGGCTGCAGCGATGTGGAAGGGGAAGCGGGAGGAGTTGGTGCACACTAGGGGCTGCACCAAGAGTGCTGCAGTTTATGTTCTCTGCCTAAAACATCAAGGTATGTCTACGCATGCCCAGAACCCTTCCTACACCAAGCGCTTTGCCAGCAATGATGAACTAAGCCTTGCAGTATCTGAGCAATGAGTGTTGGATGTTAAAACTCACCTAGCAACGTCTGATGGGGTTGGGGAAACTGAGGCAAAGCATCCTGCTAAGGGCACGAAACCCACGTGCAAGGGAGAATTGAACCCATCTTTGCACAGCTCCCCCAGCTGTGCCAGAGCCATCCTTCCTCTCCCAGATACGGGCACTGCCAGAATTTAGCCATACCTCCTCTAAACACTGTCTTGATTAGAGGCAGCTCATGCCTTCAAGCCCCTATTAGATTCTTTTTTCTGAAATGAGAGTCCTGGATGCAATCTGTCTGTCAAACCTCCTACCTAGTTTTGAGCCAGTTCCCAGTGCAGAACAAGAGGGGTACATTTGGGAAGCAGATGCTTAAAGAAATAGACAGAGTGGATAAAGAAACAGAAAAACAAACATTTTTTCTGGCCTAAAATGCTGATAAACAGAACTGGACCTCTAAGGGAATAATAACAGGAATCAGCAAGGCATGCAATACCCACTGCAGTAAATAAAGGTATCGCCATCAGATACACACATGTATTTAATTTCATGTGCATTTACATAGGAAACAGAGTCTTTTCAGTAATTTCTGCTTGCAAAGGTGTCTGTGCCATTCTGGAATTTTCCAAATGCTTTGGGCTAGATGCTGCTCCCCAGGTGATGGGTGGTAGCAGAGTCCCACAAGCATTTCTCCATCGTGTCACCTGGGGAGTGTGAGCTCAGGGCAGTATTTCTGGAAGAACTGTAATTTCGTAGTGATGTAAGCAAATTCATTCAAAGAGGGATCACTTTCTGGCCAGGCCAGCATAAAAAGTACCCTGCTAGTGTGCTGCTAGCAGCATACGTGCCAGACCTACAGCAGGTGGATCTATACTCTCTCCTGTCTTTGCTACATGTTCTGCCCAGATAAAATAATCTACCCTTGTGAAAAGCACCGTCCTGCTGCACAGGCTGAGCACTAATTATCATTAGTGTCTCGGCTCTGTCCGTCTGGGGCAAGACTCTCTGATTTGGCTGCGCTGGCAGAGACTAGCAGAGGTGTCTACCTTGCGTAGCAGTGTAACTGCAATACATCACAATGGGGTTTTTTTGTTATTACATCTACATGAATACAGCTGTATCAAAATGAAAGCTCCCACTGATCTCCTAATAGCTCGCCCTGGCATCCATGTCTGAATCAGTAAGAAAAACCGCGCAGATAAAGACTAAGGAACATCTGAGAGAGAAAAAATAAACACCCTGAAAACTGACAAGAAGAAAGAGGCACTCTTTCCTCTTAAGAGGAATTACTTGCACGACCTGGTTACTGAAATAAACCCATCCACTACTCCCAGTGCAAGCTCCCACGGATCTGGGTGCCTGGTGGGGTGACTCATGGAGACACTCAGCTGTCACTGCTGCCTGCAGACGGGAGCCAGCTCCCCCAGGGACAGGCGGGATGGGATGTCTGTGCCCTTCCCGTCCCTCCGGGAAGGTACCAGGCAGCCAGCATATCCCGCAGCCCACACGGGGCTGCTGCCCACCCGGGAGTGTGTGAGTGCATGGTAGGGTTTGCCCCAGACCCATACATGCTCTGGAGTTACTTCTGCAGCATGGGCTGATGGACCCAGTGGGACTCTGCTTGGGCTGCATCGAGTGCTCCAGTAGACCCCGGATTTACTCACCAGTGAGGTTGGACTCTGCCAGGTTGTAAAGAGCTGCCTGCTACTCTCTGCAAGGTCAAGAGCTCTGCCAGTAGATGCAGGGGACGAAATCACAGTGCACCAGATCTAGCCACTGAACAGAATATTGCTGTACATTGTGACTCTAATTTCCCATTCCTCTCTATGCGCTGGCTTGCTCCCTGGCCTGAACTGGCTTTCCCAATGAGGTAAATGAAGGGACAGCTAATGCCTTCTGTAGACACATGGAGACAGTTGGAGAAAACAAGCTTTGAGGAAAACAGAGCTTTCTTTAGGACTGCCACAGCAAAAGGAGCTGAATCAGGTCCAGAATGACAGGTTTGGGTCTGACTATATTGATCTGTTCGACAGTCAGAAAATAGTATCCAGGAGAGCAGAGGATGTAACCAAGAGAAAAGAAGGGAAGACCCCAACTCCCTTTTAGCTCTGAGCCAGGAGTGGGCTGTCCACATTTTGTCAACTCTGTCTGTTGGTCTAATAAAAGATGTTATCTTTTCCTATATATCCTGCCCTGCACACTGAGGGTCTCCTGGTGACACCATCACAATTCTTTTTTGAGTTGAAGCATTCTGATACCATAGTGATAAGCACAGCACACAGACCTTGGGATGTTGACTGGATAAGGTTATATACAGTATGACAGAATTTTTATATTATTACTGACCTGGCCAAAAGCTCAGTAAGAACTGAACAGCTTGTTCTCATGACATGTCTAACCTCTTTTCCAGACTGCAGAGCTCTGAATAAATTTCATCAGGCAGCAATCACTTAGATGCACTTTGGACTCCCCACTCTGCCACTGTTCCTCAGAAGAGACCCAGGGGACGCATTTCTGACACGCTGACTTCAGATTTCCCCTGCCAGAAAGCATTTATCAAAGCAGAGAAGTGAAAGATCTCCAGCACCCAACAATGGAGATGTCAGGTCCAACACAGGGTGGTCAGGATACACAATTAACCCACAGTACATGCACCTTTGTTGCTGTTAATGAACTGCAAGCAAAAGGTGTTTTGTTTTGCAAATCTGATTGTTGTTCAAAAATATTTTAAAAGTAGTGTAGAAATTTCAACATGCAGCTTGCTTTGGTTTCCCACTGATGGGAGGAATCAGCTTATGGCAGTACTATGCGTTAGTCTTTCTTGAGCTCCTAATATGTTTTGCAGAATTTCAGTCTTTTATTACTTTAAAATAAACATCTCCATCAGTTATTCCTTGGGAGGCAAACCTCAGGTCATTGAAATGTGTGTTACCTGCGTATAGACATCTGCGAAAAGCCTGGATGGTCTGGGAAAATAGCTGCAAGCTGTAGAACTTCACAGCTAAAAGTGAAGACAGTATCACTCCAAAAGGGTGGAAAAGAAATGTGGTGTCACTGTTGGCAGAGATACTCAAAGAGCACTTAATAATTTTGCATTTATTTTTTTTTTCTGTTAACAACATAAATGTGTTCTGGTCCACTTTAAGGGAAGAGTTAACCTGAAGACACTACAGCCCCTTACATTGAACTCACATTGTCCTCCCAGGTCTTCAATTCTTAACAAAATCAAACATACTCGTTTACTTAGGTAGACATACTTATTACTCACAGCTGCAATAGCCTCAGCAGAGAAGAAGGACACATTAGTGATCCTAAAAACATTGTTTTCTGTACCACATGATGTATTGTATAGGGATAAATTTTCTGGCCATCTGTGGTCTCTGCTCCCTGCTAGTCTGTCCCACAGCCCTAGGAGAGAAACCACTGCTCCCAGTATATTCCACTAACCTGTTCAATTAAAAATTTCCAGCAGTGGACAAGCCAGTGCCTCCTCAGACAGCCTCTCCACTGCTTACTGCTTGTGCCATTAGAAACTATTGCTGCATGTCTTGCCCAATCTGCCCCTGATACCTTTCAAGACATCAGGACTTCTTGTCCTGTCCCCTGTGGACTGGGATGCCCTTTCAGCCTGAGAAGCTTCTTCCACACAAAGCAATCATGATGTTTCTTGGCACTGTCCTGCGTGAGAGCAAACAGAAGTGTAAGTTTTGGTAGGGTGTCAGCAATATGCTGTTTCTCTCCACACCAGACCCTGAAAAACTGACCAGCCAGCACTGCTCATTGGCCCCAGTGGTGTTGCTGCCCTGTCTCACCCATCACAGCTCTTTCACCAAGCCCCTATAACAGAGTGAAGTGAAAATGGTCATCCCACTCTCCCTTCTCCATCAGTTACATCAAACAAGGGGCTACAACCCCCATCTCATGCGTGACCTCGGGAAACAGCAACCACCAGGAGCAAGGAGTGCAAAGCATAACCTTGATTGTACTCATACAACTTCGAAGGAAAACACAAAGGAAGAATGTTCAAAGAAATAAGTGAACTATTTAGTGTGAACTATTGAGACTTAAAAATTAGGTGAACATCAACTCAGCTCCAGAAAACTGGTAGATTAGGTTAAATTCAGTTGGTTCTCCACATGGTCCAGCAAAGCCCATAAGCAAAACAGGCCTCCCGCATTGGACAAAAGCAGCAGCTCCTTTCCTCTAAGTCTGGCTGCAGAGACTGCATACAGCATCCAGCCAGGGCAAGCCGCCGGTGATCACGGTTTTATCAACAGCTGGGAATAGTTTGTACACAGAAGATTCATCACCCCTTTGCCGTGGCAGCGTATCATAAAATCTGAAGTTAAAAGGAATGTAATCTCACATCTCATCAAAGAGAAGAAATTTGTTGTGTGTTGGTCTTTCCTTTTTTTTCTAAGACAAAAAGAAAGATTATCCCCAACCACAAATGGGAAAGTATGCTGCTCTATTTATGGCTCAGTTCCTTTGTATGACTGTGCTTAAAACTTTTGCAGTGATTGTTGTCTTGGAACCCCTCATTCTCAGCTTATTGTAAATATTAACTCTTTAGAGCTTGCAGTATCCTTATCTGAGCTAAACACAGCAAAGGAGATATATGTCTCATCTAATGTGGACTGTTGAAAAGTTAACTGCCTCTTGTAAAGGCAACTTTGATTAATTAATTAATGTTAAGGTAATAAATTTAAAGATACATTTCCAAGCTAACCGTCTAGTGCTGGAGGGAGCGAGAAATCTCCCGAGAGCAACTCCTCTCCGCCTCAGGCAGGTGAGATGTGTGGGACTGAGCGGCACCACACTGACCACAGTGGAGCAGGAGACATGAGGTGTGCAGTTTGGATGGCCATCATTAGATGAGACACCTTCATCGGTGACTGGGCGCCTGAAGGAGCCCCTGTTGCATAGTCCCATTTTACATCACTGTTTCCTTCAAAGCTGCTTGAATACGTCACTGCCACCCACTGCCCTCCACCACTGTCACAGCTGAGCATCTTTCATGTGAAATTAAGCATGGAAGGTGGACAGACCTCATGGAGTCCTTGACATATCTTCAGGATATGCTCTCTGCCTGGGATCCCTCTTTTGGCCGTAGTCATTCGCTTTGTCATTATTTTAGACAGTTATTGTCTTGACAGGGCACTGGAAGAATTTCACCTGGGGGTAGATGAGTGGTGTTTCTATGGTAAGAAAGGTGTTGCAGCTTTTCCTAAAGGCAGAGCAGTTTTTAATTCACTTAATCTCCTTCTACCACATGTCCCACAGCCATATCGCTTGGAATGAGATTTCTGTCTCCCACTCTGGCAGGGGCAGCTGGAAGGCTCCCACCTAAGGGACTTCATTTCTTGTTCTAAGTCAGAACAATATTGTAATTAAACATTTCTCCATTAAAACATTGCTCAGTCGTGAGTGCAGCGGTGTCCTCCCTGTTCCAGCAGGCTGGGGTCCCTCCCCAGCACCCTTGTTTTTGCATAGGAGGGAGGGTGGTGAGGGCAGTCCGGGCTGGAGGTGTGGGCATCCATGGGGACCCCAGGGAGGGTGCGCAGACAAAGCATCATCACTTATAACTGAATTACCAGCGCAGGATTTATGGCTTGACTGAATTTAGTGCTACCCATATTACTGAAATAAAGCCCATGAAAGAGAATTATCTTGAGTCAGTGGCCGTAAATCAACCAATCCCCAAACCCCCAGTATGTCGGGGGATGAGAAACGCATGTACTTGTGAGGACGCTTAGACTGACACAGTGGCCTCCTTGGAAAGCGGGTCTGCGTTTCATTTCACTTGTCCAATTAATAATAACTACAGTACAAACTATATATACTCCACTGTTTCCATTTTTGCTTTATTAAAAATGCCATGTCTACACTCTCCACAACTCCCTGTTTTCCCTTTTCCTATTCATAATATTTGGTTTAAAAATGCTCCTAGCATTTCAGTTCCATATCAATAGCAAGTAACATTTAGCCCCCCATAGCGTCTCACAAATTAAAATGAAGTATATTGCATTGTTGAGATGTAACCACACTGGGAAAGAAAGCTGGCAAAGGCTGAAAAGGAGAGTTGTCCATGATGGATTAATCTGAAAACTTGGATTTTCGTAATCTGGGTGCCAAGAATTAGAACCTCAAATTCACACTAATTTCATAATTCATACCAACAGCATTTAAATCTGATTTTCTGGGATGCTGAGTAACAGGCAGTTCCAAAGGAGCTTTTCTGGGTCACATACTCAGATATTTACATATGAAACTGGAAGTTTGGCTTTAGGTCCCTGTTTGTGCCATGCCAGGAGTGGGTCACTGCTAGCTACCAGCTGCATGGGTGGTTGATTCCTAACCTTCAGTGGAGCTGGGACCCCTCATCACCACCTCTACTGGGGGAACCGTGTCCACACCGCATACAACGTATGTCACCTCCCCAGTGCCCTCTGACTTCAGCCTTGCATCAACCCCCCATCTGAAAATTAACATCCCCTCCTCATTCCTCTCAGCCTCCCTATCTGGGGAGTGGTCTGAGGGGGGTCCTGAAGAGCCAGGTCACTGCCCCCAGCCCCACAAGCTCAAGGCCAGGCTGTTTCAGCCATCCCTTTTATAGACCAGTGCCACTGCACCCCACATCTCCCTTCTGGGATGCGCCTACAGCTCCCAATGCAGAGTTAAAAATACTTCCCTGCCCCTCATTATTCACCTCGACAGGTCAAGGCAGGACTTTGATCTAAAGGGAAAGGCATTCCCAGGGATATGATTACATGAAACACATGCTAAAAGGGCTCCTCGGCATCAGGCTTTATCTTTGCTTGGTAAGTTCTAATGACATGCACATGACAAGGGTGCTGTGGGAGCAAAGCGAGCCTGTGGTAGGACCCGGTTTGATTTAACAAACCTAACATCATAACCAAAATGGGGCTGTTCCTTGGCATCCTGTACTTCCTTCCTTGGCTGTTTTCTGGTGAGAAGATACCTACCTTGATGTTTGTTTCCGCTCAAAGCAGCTTATGGGTCATCCGGCGCATGGAAAATGTGGGGTCTGGGACAATTTCTCAGCTCCAAGAGCTCTGTGCACTCCTGTTTATGTTATAGCACAGGAGAAATGAGATCTTTTACTGTTAGCCGTTTTGGCAACCACCCGTCCCCGTGGACTGCAGGCAAGGGATGCTGCTGGATTCCCAAGTCTTCCTTCAGTTGACACGGGGATGTGTTTGTGGCCAACTGTGGGTGACTTCATCACCTCCACCCTGTTTCTGTGTGCCATATTTATATCAGACAAAAATATAATAGGCTATCTTTCAGTAATTACTGTAGCAGACAGCTTTATAGCTCATCATCTTCATGAAACAAGGAAAGGGAACATTTTTTAAACTGCTTATGAAAAGTTTATGTGGATGTCGGATGCTTCATTTCCTTTAAGCGAGGTGCTTAGGAGTTCACGCCACTTGCTTAGGTCAGTTCTGCACGAGGGCTTTGTTGAAGATGTTTGGTTTAAAGCCCTCTCTTCCTCTCTTTTGGTGGTGGCAGCTGTGGGTGAGCCAAAGCTCTTGGAAGAGCTGGTATTTATTCTTTTTTTTTTTTTTTTTTTTTTTTTTGGCTTCCAGCCTTTTCTGCCATTCCAGCATCTTAGGTTTTATATTTTCTTGAATATTTTTTGGAACAGAGTAGGGAGTTGAGGGGGTAAAATCAGCTTCCATAGAAAGAGTTATGTCAACTGATACTGCTGGTCATCACCAGCGCCGAGCTCTGGTTCATCTCAGCCTGAGGCTCAGCTGCGCTGGCTTCACCAGCGAGCGCTGATTGCACCCGGTGCAGACCAAAGGGAAGAAATAAAGACATATTAGCTCTGATTCTTGTTCCACCGACACGGCTATAAATCAGAGGGCTCTCCATTAAAGCCAGCGGCGTCGCAAAGGTGTGGGAAGTGACTCGCTGCAGCCAGCCGCGCTTACCTCGCTGGAATCCCAGTGGCTGTTTTTCACACAGGTGTCATTGCTTTGCCCGTTAAACCTTGCTGGGTGAACGGAGAGCAGTTTTTCTCTGAGAAGGGTGCTAATGAAGCGCAGCTCTGCTGGCTTTCCCCATGCATCCCAGGTGAGCAGGACATCGTGGAGGGGCTGCTCTGCGCATCTGGCAGAGCTTTCTGCAGGCATCTCGGATGCACGGGGCAGAGAAATAAGGTGCAGGAGGTACCAAAGAAGCTGTCAGGAGCTCACCCTGACCCAGAGCTGTTGCCTGCCCCCGAGCTGCCATTAGGAATTAAATAAAGAAGCCCTGGCATCTGTGTAAGCAGGAGAAAACTTCATTAAAGCCAAGACCACCTGTCCGTCTCTGAGGGGTTGAGGGGACCAGTGTTGTTCCTCCACTCCTCACTGCTTGTGTTTGTACAGCCATTCCAATCCCAATTATTGATACATCTCCCCCTGCCTCTGCCTCTGCTTGGGCTGATGAATAAATGAGGAATGAAATGAAGAGTAACACTGTGGTTGCAGCAAGGTAACTCTGAAACCCTTCCACCGTGCAGCTCAGCGTGCAGCTGCTGGCAGAGGCAAGGTACAGCTCTGCAAATAACATGTTCAGAGAGAGGAACATCTTGCAGAGCGAGGCAGCCTCTCCCTCGGGAGTCGAGGCTACAGCTTGAAGTGAAGGGCTCCTCCTCCCTCACAAGGATCCACGGCCACAGGATACCCAAGTTGGGGAACACCCCACCTCACCAACCCACCTCGGAGCTCCCAAACAGCTCCATGATGGAGCAGGGTGCTCAGAGGAGAGATGGGCTTTTGGTCTTCTTCTCCCAGTGCTGGTCAACTATGGTCCACACCAAGAGCAAACACATCATCTCAGGATGCCCCTGAATGCCCCCTACCTTACACTTTGCAGACAGCTGCCTTTGGGCAGGGTTCAAATCTCTCAGGCTGCGAGGAGCACTAAATATAGACTGCAGGTATTTTGGAGGAATGCAATGAGCCCTAGGATGAAGGAGGTATGGCATCTTGCCCTCTGATTACAGAAGCCCTAACCAGAAAATACTGTTTGAAGTGAAACCCTCTACTGAATTCAGTTTAACTTTATGCTTAATTACAGGATGACATGGATGCACACTTTCTGGCAAATTTACTGTTTGCCAGAACTGTGTTTTTAAAATAACCTATCAAGCACAAACAAGACCGGCCAGATTGAAAGAAAAAAAAAGAGAAAAAAAAAATCAGGGTCTCTCATTGCTTCCCATTCTTGACTTCTCAAGGGGCAGGACAGGGGAGAAGGAGTTTGCAATGTGCTATAAAGTCAAGAGGGTTTGGTCTGTATCAGGCAGACGGTGGTACAGTGAGCATGCAGCCATCGGTCCCTTCTCCAGGACCTGCGTGCCTCCTGCCCACAGCCCCAGCAGCGGAGGGGTGGGAGCAGGAATCAGGATTGCTACCTTTTTTCCATAGCCAGAGAAAACTCACTAATAACATGGAAATGTAAAATCAAATTGTACATGGAGCTTCCTAGGCTGATGTGTGTCTCAGAGAGGGTCTTTGCAGACTCAGGAGATATAAACATCTTTTCATTTCATTGCGGTTTCTACCTGGATGTTATGGGGATTTCTACCTGCCAAAAAGAAGGGGGAAAGGACAGAATCATACCCTATGTCAGATCATGTCAGCAGATCAGCTAGATTAAAACTAGAAGTAGCAAACAAACAGGAGAATTAGCTCTATCTCTAATAAACCTACTGAGGCTGATGACAACAAAAAGGATTTAAGGTAACTCTGTGGGGCTGCATGTGAAGGATGACATTTCTCAACAAGAATAAAAGCACGAGAACCTGCTCTTAAATTAACCTGCTGTGCAAAATGAGCTCGAAGTCATCAAGGCTGTGAAAGAGCCTTTCAGCCTGGGGATGGGAGCCCTGACCCGCAAAGACCTACAGACAGCCCAGCTCACCACTCTGGCCCTCAGCTGCAGTACGGGAAAGTGCTACTTCCTATGGGGTTCATTGCCAAAATGTTCTTTACGTCTGCTTGCAAAATATAGATAACTCCGTGCGTTTTGCAATAATGATACTGTTGCCCAGAGTCATCTCACCTACCTTTAAGCACTTGATTTGGACACCTGAAATTAGGTGTTTCATCACTTTAGACTTCCTTGGTAGATGTCCTCCCTACCCCTCTTTGCTGTTGATGGGGCAGCCCGGGTGAGAACCATTCCCAGTGGTGTCCCAGCAGGTTCCAGAACACCTGCTTTTTCAGGTTTTCAGGAAAGTCCATCTTGTGTCTCTGCCTCCCCAGAGCACTCTCACATCTCACAGCTTTTAGGACTGCATGGTGCACAGAGTGATTTTGTGAATAAGCTGTGGTCTTACCTGCTCCAGCTCATGAAGCCACATCATGAAGCCTCCATTACAATCTGGAGGACACTGAGTTACCATAACCCATGAAAAGGCTGCAGCTCTGGGAGAGAGAGCACATGGCAAGGAATGACAATTTCTTCTGCGCAGAGGTCAGCCAGACCCGAATGCATTTTCTGTGAAGGCACTTTCTGCTTTTTATTTTGCTAGCAGCCTGCTATCGGGCAGCCTGCTGAGGATATCTGAAATGCACAGTCGCGGTCTCTAAGAACATGCCGTCATCTACAAGACACGTCGTCCTCCTAGAAAACATCAGGGTAACTCCTCTGCAATCTGGAGCCTCCGTGCCCTTGTCATACCAGCGTGTGGCATCGCAAGACAAAAACCACAGCTACTGGAAAGCCTGCACGGATTCCTTGCAATGCGCGTAATGGAAACAGGTGAAATTTAAACAGTACACTTAAGTACTTGTCTAGTCCCCATTAGGGTTTTGAAACTCTCCTTTATTTAAAGAATAAATTTCTGACACTTAAAAGAAGTTAAACAACTGTGTTTGAAAGCTCTAACATGAAGCAGCCTCAACACTGTTCTTTCTCTTGAGAAAATTGTTCAAATCACTATTAAAATGTCTCTGTTGAGAATATGGAAATATTTGGATTAAACGGTATATTTACTTTCTAAAAATGGACACAAAGTACAAAATAGGATCCAAATATACAAACACTCAGAAAATGCGCACATACAAAAAAGCAGTCAAGAAAAAAACAATGCAGTATCTGTTCGGAAAGAAGTTAGTACCAGGGGCATCCAGGAAGGAACATTCCCCAAAATACTGAGCTTCATCCATTTTTAGCTAATGTGGCACTACCGGTACAGAATAATACATGTTAACAACCACAAGTGAAATCAACATTATTTTACGGTCATATTGCGTGATGGCCTTTGCTTAAAGTGGTGTCCTAGAAGAAAAGGATTTAAATAGTTAGGAATCCCTTTGGATCCATTACATATCCCTGAAAGAAAAACACAGCCATTTCTTACACCTTTGTTTTGCTAAGGAAGGGGATGGCTCCTGGTGGCACAGAGGCTCCCAGAGCTGCCCCAGGAGCACTGCTGTGGGATACAGCAGCCCCACAGGTCATTTCTTGATATTATGAGCCCCAGCTCTGTGGAATGGGGGCTGATATGATTAATAGTGTTGGACAGAAATTATTTTGTATTTCTGTATTCCTTACTATGTGCGGGGAGACTGGAAGGAGGAGACACGTATTCCATCATTTTCTGCAAGGGCTATGTGATCTTAGAAAATCTGTCTTACTTCGGGTGTTTATTTCCCCCTTTTAAACACAGCCTCATCCTTCTGGCCATATGTTGGAACCTCCTCTAGTGTCAAGATTTATTAATGGGTAACATCTGCTCTCCCACTGCCAGTGCACCTCAGACAATCTTTTGGATATAAGCTATACTGATCAGTGGTTTTTAATTGGCTAGCAGTTACTGTTTAACATCGCTTTCAGTTACTGCTGGATAGAAAACAACTCCTTATCACTACATAACGCTAAATATCATCTAAATGAAGCAGAGAAGTGTTTATTAAGCACATGCATTCTATCTGCGTAGGATGACAGGACCACTCAGGTGGGAAGGGGCGTCAGGAGGGCGTCCTCCTTGTTGTCCTTACTGAACACAAATTCTTCCTTGATTCCTTTTGCTTCTCTTGTCATTCTCCTTGCTGCTTATATCTTCACTGCTATAATCTTCCTCTTAAACATTTACTGGTTTTCTGGCAGTGAGAGCCAGTTGGGTGCCCAGCTGACACCCCTAGTTTGCAGCGAATGAACAAACCCTCCTGGAGAAGGTGCCAGTGTCCCCCAGTCAACAGTGGGAAATAGGTTGATTCAAGGATTTGCCAAGGGACGCTTTGTCTGCTATTTGCCTACAGACAGGTGTCTAAATTAGGAAGATCAACTTCCATCCTTCCTTATTTGTTCTCTCTTTCTCTTCCTTTCTACACCACATTGCTTTTTTAAACTTACATCTATAGGTGTCTAATATGTTTTTGGGATCACGGTGGTAGGAAACATAATAATATGGTCTTAACTTCCACACATTGTCTGTGTCAGTTTCCCTTAGAGTCAATGTTTCGGATAAATATTCTCAGCTTTGCCAAGTTGGCCCTTCTTGAAAGTTAACTGTCCCTCCTTCTTTGGCCAGGGTGCAATAGGAAACAGACTGTGTTCAGCTGTTCCTGGAATAAAGGGATGCATTGGGTTAACTGATGGCCCAGAGTCGAGCTCATGTTCAGCCCTATGGGTTAGAGCCCAGCAGCACCGTGCTCAGCCCAAGGGTCCCCAGGAAATTCTCATCTGCCGGAGACAGACTTTCAGACACCCCTGGCCATCAGAGAGTTAATGCACTCCTTCATCCAGAGGCTTAATTATTTCCTTACATGCAAGTCAGGCTGTGCGTGTTTAGTTTTGGTGATTTGTCAATTTAATTTTGGAGGTGAGGGCAGGTGACAGCTGAAGGCAGGCTGGCAGCAAGCCCCAGAAGCACAGAAATGCTGCTGCAGCAGCCGAGGAGGAGGTTGGCTCCCCGGCTCTTCATCACACTCTGGGTACACATCCCCGGCTCCCAACGACAGGCTTCGCGGTCACGTTCACGCCCCCGCGCTGATGTTGAGCAGACTTGACATTGGTACAAAATGTCCCTGCGATATGGGATTTTTCAAGCTGTACTGGAGCTAGATCCGTGTTTTTCAAGTCTGTTTTCAAAGGCAGCATCGCCAAGTCGCCCCCTGAACGCAAGGGCAAATCCGGAAACCTGGTTGTGTCAGACGTGAAGTCAGTGCACTGGGTGCATGTATCCTACCTTCACACATTTGTTACCCTAATGGCTGAGGAAATCAGAGATTGAGCCAAATACAAAGCAGAATTGGCCCTTCCTTTTGTGTTATTTGATTTTTGTCCATTAGTGACAACAGACACCATGTGAAACTCCATAGGAGCCTTAGGTGGGGAAAGAAAAATAAATAAAGGAACATGTTTTTAAAGAAATGGGATTTGGCTTAAAAACAAAGCAGGATTGACAGCTAACCAGGAAGCTCCATGTAATGCGTCACACCATTATACTCTGCTTTCTGCTGGCAGCATAAGCCAAGTGAATCACAATAAACCCCTCACAATTTCTGCATTGCTGAGAAGGTGGAGACAAACAATATTACCAGCGAAATCATTAGCACTCCAGTTGGTGAACTATAGGAACTATTTGCTGTAGTATCTTCCTGGTAAAATCTTGAAACTTTTTTTTCCCTTTTCTAGAAGAACTCTTATCTTTGTTTACTATCACCTCCTCAAAGCAAGGTCCACTTCAAAGTTACAGCAGGTTGTGCAGATGAGTTTTGAAACCCCCCAAGGATTGAGATGTCACTGCTTCTCTAGGCCCCTGCCTCTCTAGGCTCCTGCTCTTGTCTTCATCCTGGCTCAGATTTTCTCCTTATGCAGGAGAAATTACTTGTTTTGCAACTTGTCTCCATTGCCTCTTGTTTTTCTCTGTTCACCTTCAAGAAAAGTCCAGCTCCATCTTCTCTGGAACCCCCATTAGGTAGTTAACGATGCAGTTAGGTCCTCCTCAAGCTTCTCTTCTGATGGCTGAACAAGCCCAGCTCCCTCAGCATCTCTTCATCCACATATGGACTCACTCATATGTGTCCATGTCTCTCTGCTCAAGCTCTGAGTCCACCTCCAACAATCTTTGTACTCACAGTTTTCACATTGACATAGCTGTAACTTCAGGTACCAACTTTCTCTCCCATTTTGGCACAGTTTTAAGCCTTGAGAGAACTACACTTGCCTGTGTAAATATGAACCATATTTTCATTCAATATTAAAAAAAACAAATTTACCCTTTTGGGTGTTAAAGCAGAACTAGATCCTGGTAGAAACTGCTTTGAAGCGTTATACTGCAATTGCCCCCATTGCTCTGGCTGCGAACTCTGTGACCTGTCATCAGGAGACATTACCAGCTGTAATTAAAATATATATATGCAAGTATCTTACACAGCCAGAGTCTCCCTGTGAAGGATGAACCTCTGTGCCTGTAACAGATGTCATGCCCCTTTCACCCATGGCATTCTCAGACGCAGTGGAGACCGTGTCCACCTCTGCGTTGGCCCCGAGCCACAGGCCATGGGGACAGCCTCCAGAAAAATGGGTCCTCGTTCAGAGAAAAGTTCTCAGTTTGTTACCACATTACAAATTGGTTGGATGGCCACATCCAGAGCATAGTGGTTAATGGGTCATGTCCAGATGGAGATTAGTGACAAGTGGTGTCCCTCAAGGGTCTGTATTGGGACCAGTACTGTTCAATATCTTCATCAACAGCATAGAGAGTGGGATCAAGTGCACTTCCAGCAAGTTTGCAGATGACACCAAGCTGAGTGGTGTGGCTGACATGTCTGAGGGATGGGATGCCATCCAGAGGGACCCAGACAAGCTCAATAAGTGGGCCTGTGCGAACCTCATGGGGCTCAATAAGGCCAAGTACAAGGTCTTGCACCAAGGTCAGGGCAACCCCTGGTATCAATACAAGCCCAGGGGTGAAAGGATTGAGAGCAGCCCTGCTGAGAAGTACTTGGGGGTACTGGTGGATGAAAAGCTGGACATGAGCTGACAACATGCGCAGACAGCTCAGAAAGCCACCCACATCCTGGGCTGCATCAAAGGAAGTGTGGCCAGCACGTTGAGGGAGGTGATTCTGCCCCTCTACTCTGCTCTAGTTAGATCCCACCTGGAGTGCTACATCCAGCTCTGGGACCCTCAGCATATGAAGGACATGATCTTGTTGGAGCAGCTCCAAGGTCCAGAGGAGGGCCATAAAAACGATCAGAGGGCTGGAACACCTCTTCTATGAAGAAAGGCCGAGTTGTGGGTGTTCAGCCTGGAGAAAAGAAGGCTCCAGGGAGACTTTATTACAGCTTATTCAGTACTTAAAGGGAGCCTACAGGAAAGATGGGGACAAACTTCTTAGTAAAGCCTGTTGTGATAGGACAAGGGGTAATGGTTTTAAAATAAAAGAGGGTAGATTTAGACTAGATATAAGGAAGAAATTTTTTACACTGAGGATGGTGAAACACTGGCACAGACTGCCCTGAGAGATAGTAGATTTCCTATCCCTGAAAACATTCAAAGTCAGGTTCGATGGGGCTCTGAGCAACCTGGTCTAGTTGAAGATGTCCCTGCCAACTCAAAGTATTCTGTAATTCTATGATTACCCTGTGGCACAGACAAGAGCTCTGGGAGGGACACTGAGGAGGGAAGGATGCTAACAGGGCTTTACTTGCACATGGGTGTGCAGGTAAAAGCACAGGGTTAAATGCATCTCACTTGGATATGGGCATGTGTGTGTCTGCACACCCAGACACAGTTAATGGATAGGTAAAATGACGGATAACATTAATTGCCATGTGCAGTGCCAAATCAAGAAACAAATACTGCATTTTCAAAAATGAAGGGGCAGCTTTTATTTCACTAAAGTGGAAGTAAATTCGAGTTGAACACTGAATCCAACACAATTTCTCAACTATAAAACTCCATAAAGAGAAAGCCAGTATCACCTACTGGGGTGACACACTCTGTAGAGCCAGCATCAAGAAGGGAGTTAATTTTTGAGCTCCAAGTGTGAAGGGGAATAAGATCTTGCCTTTAGGGCAGATACTGGTGTCAAATCTGGCTGTGAAAATGTATAGCAGAGTTTGTTAGAAGGAATGATTCCAAGATACTGCACATATTTTCTTGCTGGGAAGGTATTATACCACCATGGATCCTGGACAGCTTATGAGAGAGACAAAATTCCCTGCTCCAAGAGCTTTTCAAGCAAGTGAAAGCTGTGAAGCACCTTAATCTTCTTACATCTTGTGATGCCTTTTAAAGGCTATTCAAAGCCCACAATCAAGAAACTGATTTTTATCTGAGGAGCTGGCACAACCCTAGCTGGCTGGAGTGACATGAGGTTTCTCTGGCCTCATGAGCTTCAGGAGAAAATAGCTTTTCCCACCAGCTCTGTCTGTCATCTGCCCAGTCCTGCTGTGATACGAGGCAGTACATGCAGAACCATCTTTGTAGTGCCAGAAAAGTCATTGCTCGTTTCCCTGCTGACATTTCAGGACACGACACCTTCGTGCCAGGGCTCCCCGTGGAGCTGAGGGAGGCACTTTTCTTCAGCCAAGGCAGCACCAGAGCAGAGTAACAAACCCAGCCTCCAGCAAGGCTGGGCAAGGCTTTAATCAGCCATTTAGCCAGCTTATTAAAGCATCTCTGAGTAGCAGCAGATTTGCAGGGTCCCTCCGTGTGAGCAATGTGCATTTCCCGAGCACACACCGGACAGATTCACCAGGGCTCCCCTGCGCCGGGGCAGGGGGAACCAGAGGGCCACACAGAGCCTGTCCACCACTTGGGTAGCATTTCAACAGCGTTTTAAGGAGAAGCACAACACACAGGGCTCGTTCTGGCACACAGCTGTGCAAAAACATTTGGAGGCTGGAGAGAAACTCTGGGTACACTTGGATGTAGGGAGTGAGAGAAGAGGGGATAAGACATTAATTTAAATGGGCAACGCTGGCCCGCCTGAAGGTTGCCTTTGCAAAATCTGCCTGCTTATTTGCGTTCCCCTGATGTTTCCTGTCCTTTTCCAAGCACAGGGTAGATTAGTCATTCAGATTATGAGTTACTTGAGCAAGATAAAAAACAAATGACGGCTCGCCTCCTTCTATGAGGTTGAGTTATTTGAGAAGCAGTGCTGTTTGTGTCTGGCATAAGCCCTGCCGTGGGAAATGATGGAGGAGGAGAGAGGAGAAATTATTGACCAAAATGGAAAAATTCCCAAGCTCATCACTGCTGAGCTGGAGCTTCCCGGGTGTGTCTCGGGGCTTCCAGCATGTGGAGAGTAGACGAACTTCACCATCTGAAAATCAGGAATGACAAGACTAAATCACACATAAAGCCAGCAACAGGATCTTTATTTTGGGTAACCCTTCTTTCCAACCCCTCTGATCAACAGCGAAAGGGGAAAAGTGCAGACTTCCAGGGTCACTAATGCAACATCAGTTCCAGCCACCTCAAAACCTGGGAAAGTTTAAGCGAGCTTTCTGGTGCTCAGATCTAGATTTCCTCACTTGAAAACACCAACCCTCTGGCTTAAAGAGGAGAATTTAAAAAAAAAAAAAACATCAAGCAAATAGTTACACGGGGTGAAAAGGACTTTAAAGCAACTCCTTCACTGTCTGTGTTCTCAACTACAGCAGAAGGAGGGCTCGGACCAGACACCTTAAATGGGAGTTGGGCATTACTCAGACTGTGACCCAGGCTGTACAAACCTCCCTTCACGCTTGTGCCAGTAACTCCCTCTGAGACCCCTCAGAGAGACAAAAAGCATGGGTGGCACAGCACAGCAGCACGCGAGTGTGTCCCTCTACAGACACCTTCCAAAATTCAGTGATGCTGCGCTGACTGCTGCTGAGGCATCGGGAGTTCGTGCAAACAGATGCTGTAATCCAGCACAAGGCAAATATTGGCACAAGCTCGGAGAACTTCTTCATGCTTATTTATTATGAACTGTAGTGAAACCTTTCCCAGTTGCTCCTTCCCACTGAGCCGGTGTGTGCTGGGTGGGTTGCTGGGCTTGTACTCTCTGTCCCCAGAGGTTTACACTTGCACAACCCCCATCTCCTCAGTCTCACAGCTTCTAGCTGAGCTGCTCCTCAGGGAGCACAGGGTGAGCATGTCCCAGGTGCTTATCAGGAGCTGCCAAACGTTGTTGGGGACAGCTCTATTGTCACAGGTTAGTACCATGCCAGGCTGTTGCTCAGCCCTTTTCCCCCATCTCTTCCTTTTCATAGTGTATATACAGCTTTAGGCACTATCAATCTGCCTTGGGAATGATGTTCTGGAGCACTTAAGTTAAGAAATGTGCTTACCCGGGAGGTGCAAGTGGCCTTCGTCATGCCAGCCATGACTGTCATTGCCAGCATCCTTCCCACTTGCTGTGGCTAGCTACCCTGGTTGCCTTCTTTTCCACATTTGTGAGTTTTCTGAGGCATGGAATATCTTCTTATGGGGCTTATGTACCTTCTTACATGGTCTTTCCCAAGTCTTCTCAATGCAAAAATAATGACTAATAATCTTTTCCAAACTCTAGACACTCTTTGACTGTAAAGCTGGTCAGAAAAAAAAAGGAGTGCCTCATTTTGTGGGAGCAGCTCACTTTCTCTGGCCTGTCAGAAGGAAACTGCACTTCACACGCCTACATTTTCTATGACACAGAATTATCGTTCTTTGCCTTGCCTTTATCTGTTTGCCATTCAACTTGCTTCAAATTCAGATAGGACTCCTTCAGGATAAGAATGTTTTCAGATGTAGAAAACAAAATCTGTACACTTTTAAAAAGTTTTAAGCGTCTCTTCCCATGCCAACATATTTTTAATGGTGTAGCAAAAATGTATTCCAAATATGCTCATCCCACTTTGCAAATCTTACGCAGTCAAATAACTGGCAGCTGTTGGGCCAACTGTTTCCCATTTCCAAAAAACCCAAAATTTATTTATAAAAGAAAGTGTCCAGTCAGACTTTCTCCCCTTTCTTTTCCACAGATTCCTGTTTAAATACAACCTCCTTGCATTACTCATCTATGGAGTCCTCTCTGCTCTGCTCAAGGTTCAATTACAGCTTTATCAGGAGTGAGACATAGTAAAAAACAACATACAGTGGATCTGGGCACTGGGGTTTATTTAAGAGCTGACATGATTCGAGCTCTTGCCCCCTGTCATTACCTCCCACGCCCATGTCCCTCCCTCAGGCAGGCCATGGCTGCCCCAGGATGCTCAGGCAGAAAGCTGGGTCAGGTCCTGCTGTGTGTCCACCTGGCCAGGGTCTCCAGGCACCCTCAGCCCTCTGTTCCACCCATCTCCCTAATCTCCATGATCTTCTCCCACTACCAGGATCTTCCTTCCAGTGTTTTTCTTTCTGAGATCTCATATCGCCAGAGACACTTCTCTTCTGGGACCAGCTCCTCTCTCCAGAAGCCCAAACCCCCAGTTTTCCCAACCTAAATGTTGATGCAGAAGCCCAAGACATGATCAGCCTCCTACCTGGTGGCTCTGTCTCATGGCTCTTTATTAACTGGAGTATTCAGGCTGTGCTGCTTTGCTTTTGTTTATCTCGTGTATTATCAAAATTTGCATGGACACCATCCCAGTCACAGCTAGCAAGTAGCAAGTTTCTGCTTCAGCATTTAAAAGTTCAATTTTGGACAGTCACGCGCCCGCACACACATGCCCGATGATCTGCTGCCTGTTAGAATTCACAATTTAAGCTATTTTTTCGCCCACGACAACCTTCAATAGCATGTTCTTCCAGAGAATGGAAATTAGCTACAATTACATTTGCTCGCTTTAATTTCATTCCCTCTGGCGAAATTGCTGGTCCCACCTATTGACATTTTCTCTGGATTATATGCACATTGATATGTCAAGTACCAATGTAAGCAAGTTGCTTTTTTCTGTGTTAGAAAATACGTTACACAAGTTTCCATTCCAATGTTAATCTACAGCAGATTGTACGAGGAGATAGATGAAGCACTACAAATGAGGAAAATGCACGGAAAAGATGTAAGAAAAATCGTGGGTTTATGCCTTTGACATATATTTCCAAGAGCATTGTTCTGCATGAAACTCTTAAATGAAAGGTTTTAACTTGAGTTCAGGAGGGCTGAGCCATTTCTGACAACTTGAGGGAAGCCTCTGCAGTTGATGGCAGACCCTTACCTGCTGCTGCAGCAGCTGTAAGAAATTTAAGCCACTAGTAATGCTTGTCTGAGAGAGGCTCAACTTCCGTCAACTGTCTGTGGCAGTAGCTTTGGAGATGGCATCCACCTCTCAAGTCAAAGGCAAACACCAGGCAGAAGCTAAAGAAACCAGTGATGGCTCCAAGAAGCACAGTCAAAGGCTGGGGTGAAAGTCAAAAAACTGGAAAACAAGTGGCATGTCGGATGTTGGGTGCAGGACTTGATTGTCAGGCAGACACTGAGAAAAGCTGGCAGCCTGTGCTATCCAAATGAAAGAGCAATATTCATTTGTTAAATGCAGCTTCTTTCCCAGCTATTGAATACTTTCCCACTCACCCAGTATGAGGCTTGTTCCCATTCTCTCAGGGTTGTCTGCTGCACACAGTCCCAGGGATGCTGTTTGGCTGCCAAGCTGCTTGTTCAGCTTTGCTGTGGTTGTTGCACTGCACGCCCAGACACACGCTAAGACCCAGCACGATGGCACTTGAGAAACACGTTCATAAAAACAAAGAAATTCATCAGAGAACGCAGAGGCGTGAGAACAGCAATCCAGTCCTGGGGTGAAAGAGGACCTGCCTGATCCTGAAAGCATCAGCTAAGCCTTTACCATTTCAGGACCACGGCAGAGACAGGAGCAGCACGTCCCAGGACAAAAGACAAAATGTAAGATCTTCATCTTTTCTAAGACAAAATGCATCTTGGGTCTTATTTCTGTCTCTTGTACATATAAACAGATGTAGAGTAATTGCCTTTTCTATTAGACTATAGGCTATTAATGGGTTTTTGCCAGGCAGCCTTGTGAATAACTAGTGGGATGTTTGCAGGATTCAGCTAATGCCTTTTTTTCCTCACATCCCAGACTTTCCCAAGCACAGCACCTCGGTGCACAACACTAAGGCACAGCAGCTCTGCCCTGAACAAACAATCAACGATACCAGTCCTGATATTTCTGTAGAAAGTGGGAGTCCAACATGCTTGCGTGCACTGGAGGATGTGGATGTGGTCATGTACATTAGAGGAAGGACAAAAGAAATCCAGAGTTTGAGATAAACAAGCAGATGTTTGAACCTGACTTCTAGGCATCCAGACATATTTGTGTCCTGATATGCTCGGGCTGTGCAAAGAAGTATGTCTAGTACAGGAGTTGCACCTGATTGCCTGCCACCACATCCAGCCACAGTGGCTGTCTGTCAGCTGGGGGAGTTTTCTCCCCAAAAACTCTGGCAGGGGAAGAGCTCTTCCTTCTTCCCACAGGGAAAAACCCTGCCTCAAAGCAACACTGACCAAAGCCAGCCATCCTTACTGTTATCTTAGTCTGCCTTTGCTGCTACCACCATTCCCACCTTCTTCCCAGATCCTGAACCACAGCCAAGCCAGTCTTGCTTCCCTTCCTGTCTACCTTTCTAGCTGGTGCTCATCTTTGCCTTATCTTGCCTGTGGTCTAGATTGTACAACTCACTTCAGGTGCCACCAAGGAAGGCAGTGGAAGAGCTCAGCAGTAGGGCAATCTCTGCCCAGCTTCCCCAATAAAAGGCCAATTTTAGGTAAAATTGGCTGGGCCCCAAAGCTGGGCTGTGATGTGTTGTCCCTGCTTACAAGATCTCCCCAGCCTGGAGGTCATAGAAGCCCAGATGCAGCCTGCAGCAAATGACCTGGCAGGTTTAGGTCCTCCCATTTCATCCATCTGAAGCAATGGCAAGTTCTTGGGTTTGAGGGAAAGCTCAGCCCGGTGTTACTTACACCAGTAGTGGTTCATGTCAACTACAGAAATCTTGGTCTACTTCTGACTATGCACTATTTGGTGGCAACATGGGATGCTACATACCTTTATGATAGCCCACCAGCATGGCACTGCTTCCATGGAAGACTGCATGGCTCTGTGTCACCATGGGCAGGCTCACTGAGACATGGTACAGCTTCTGCTGTGAACAGAGAAGAATTTTATGCTCTACCTTCTCTTGGTCAGGTTTATTTTTTAATTGCACAAGCATGGAGTTAGCCATTATGTTGGTTTTTTCTTATGTTTCTGTATCTTTTCTCCACAGAAATAACTATTCTAATGTCATGTTGGAGGCTAGAGTTAAGGTTATGTTAACATTTAGATATACTGTCTTGCTTTCTGAAATTTATAAGTTAGTAATAAAGAAAAACACTCAAAGAAGAGATTTGTCTGGCAAGATTTCCAGTGAGAAATGTGTGCAGAGTTTGAAGTTAAGGAAAAATCACTTCAGGTTTGAATTATGTAAGTAAAAATGTTTTTAAATTTATTTTATCAGTTTGGAATAGTTTCACAGAAGCAATAATTGCAATACTCAAAGTTAGAAAGTGAGGTCATTAATCGATTTTATGATTTAATAACTTCTTCTATGAGGAGAGTTCAGTTTAATCCAGCTACTGAGCACAGGATATTTTTTCTGTAGATTGTCATGTAGAAGTTGTGCTGGCTAGCACTTATCTGTTGGAATAGTCCTGGTACCACCAATTACATTATCTGCATAACTGCTAGAAAAGAGAGGAGGCTGGGACATGGTTTCTTGCAACCACAAGTAAACCCAGCCTGGTCATTCAAAGCTGAGAGCCTTCAAACACAGAGAAGACAAAGAGTGTGTATTGCTTCTGCTGTGGAAGAACTGCAGGTAAGTAGGCAATATCCCAAGAAATCAAAACATTTCTTTCTACTTTCTTAGATTTTGTAGGTTTTACTAATTAATAATAGAAATAAAAAGAGAAGAAAGAGAGGTAAAGGAAATACATGGATGAAATTCAAGACATGCACAGTAACGCTGATGTATTGGTGTACACGTCAAACATGGTTGCAAATTATTTTGTTTTAATAACTTTTTATATTTCAAGTATAATTCAGCTGAAAACATTCACAACCTTCTTTGGTGGTGATTCAGGTGAGAAGTAGCTTTTTATGACCGCAGAAAGATTTAGGCTTTACTACTCTTTTAATGAACTAGAGCGTATGCCACATGAATTCCCACACACATCGCCCTGTCCATGGGCAAAGCTGTGAACTTGAAATTCCTAGTAGGGAGACTTCTAGGGGAAATTAGAGGCTAAAGTTTCTCCATCTGTCTTTGCAGTTCTTCAGTTCATTGAGATTTGAAACCTTCTTAAAAAATCCAGTCTAGCCAAGGTCAGTCTGTAACAGAACATGTTATGTTTGATCTATGCAGTGCTCATTGCAAAGTACTCACTTTATGTTAGTCTTTCCCACAAAGCACATGGAGGTGAAAGCATGCCCTTAATTTTAGTTATCTTGATAACTATACAAGTCCCATAAGCCAGACGGGTCAAACTGAGCGTGTTGGTGGCTGCTACAGAGCGGTGAGAGGAAACTCCTGGCTGTGTATGACAAGCTTTAGCCACCCTACAATGCATTACACTCCTGGCCCCGAAGGTCACCTGCTGGCTGCTTGCAGGATGTTCTTTACACAGGCACTGAGATCAAATACACTCCTAACAGAGGTAAGCATGAAACTGGGTTGGAGAGACTACAGAAAAGCGGGTTTTGTCTCTGTTAGCTGACTCAAGTAAATCAAAATGTGCAGTGCTTGCTCTGGATGCCATGTGTAGTGTGACTGCTGGAAGAGGGCATTTCTCTGTGGGACCTCAGAGGAGCCTGGCCAGAGCTGCTGAGACTGGGGCAGGGGTCCCTCCCAGTTGGAAGGTGCTGCTGTATGCCTTGAGGTGGCTAAATAAAAAGATGGTCCTAGAAAGACAGTCTTTTAGATATCTTTCTCTTTCTTTTATGTTTGTATTTACAGCCTTTGAATATTGCGTAACTGTTCTTCCTCACCTGGTCTTCGTCCTCCATCCGTTCATCGATCCATCCATGCACACAACCTCCTGAGAATTCCTTTCACCATGGCAGATCTGCTCTCTTTTGCAGAATTCCTACCTACAAGGTCTGTAAGTAGGAATGAGCTGGGGAGGGAAAATTTTCTCTCTCCTGCTCATTCTTACTTTCATTGTAGACACCTTTGGTTTCCTGATGGGCAAAACTTCAGGATGGCCAAGACTAGGAATGCTGTGGCTGGTCTGTTATGAGAGACCCAGAGCCTTAGTCCTACACAAATTCAGAGACGCCAGTTACCCCATTACTCATGGAGGACATTGCACAGCTGTCTCTTTCACTTGGCTAGATAGCCTAGTTTGTACCTGAGTGCCTGGGAACATTCCAGGGTATCTACCCTGTTCAGCTGATAGCACAATCCCAGCATCATTTTGGAGTAGAGCAATTAACCCACCACAACCAGTCGCTGGACACAGTTCTGGAGGCATTCCCAATAAGCCATTTCAGTGTCAGCATCCTGTTGCTTCAGTGCTGGCCTCAGCACTAGCACTGGGCATGTCCCATGTGCCAGCACAGACACAGCCCCCAGGCCCACGGGACAACCTGTCTGGTCCATGGCTACCCTTGTAGGAAAAGCTGCCTTTGTGAAGAGGCACTCAGAGGAGCATCTGTGAGATGTGGGAGCAATGCAGACTGACGGGAGATATGCAACCACTTCAGGAACTACTGATGGCAACATGGTCAAGAAGAATGTGGAAGCGATGGCTGTGTTTCTTGCAGGGTGGCTGGAGAGCTCAATGCTGCACATACAGGTCATCCTCCCCCTCTACTCTGCCCTGGTGAGGCCACATCTGGAGTCTGTGTCCAGTTCTGGGCTCCCCAGTTCAAGAAGGACAGGGAACTACTGGAGAGAGTCCAGTGGAAGGCTACAAAGATGATAAGGGACTGGAGAACCCCTCTTAAGAGGAAAGGCTGAGAGACCTGGGACTGTTTAGCCTGGAGAAGAGAAGACTGAGAAGGGTTCTCATCAATGTTTATCAATATCTAAAGGGCAGGTATCAATAGGATGAGGCCAGACTCTTTTCAGTGGTGCCCAGTGACAGGACAAAGGACAACAGGCACAAACTGGAACACAGGAAATTTGATCTCAACATGAGGAAAAACTTTTTTACTTTGAGGGTGTCAGAGCACTGGAAGCCAGGTTGTGGAGTCTTCTTCTCTGGAGATATTCAAAGCCCACCTGGACATGTTCCTGTGCAGCCTGCTCTAGGTGCCCCTGCTCTGGCAGGGGGGTTGGACTAGATGATCTCCGAAGGTCCCTTCCAAGCCCTACCATTCTGTGATTCTGTGGTCAGCAAATGAGTGGTTGTGGCTCATTCAAACCTGCAGCGCAGCAGGTGCCCTTCTTAGAGCAGCCCTCACCTGCATGCCTTGCTGGGGAGAGGTGGGTTTGGTCCTGCTCCAATTAACCAGTGTTCAAATGCGGGGTGGAAGAAGCAAGCATCAGGCACAGCCAGACCTTGGCATCCCAGGCTTTGCAGCACCATTGGAGTGAGCAAACCCAACTGTCTGGGTCATTTATTCATTGATTTCCTTTAGGGAAATATGATTTACAAAATGAGAAGTGCATTCCAAAGTGAGTGCTTATTTTGCAGTCAGCAGCACAGGCTGGAGCTCCAGACACGGTGCTATGCCAGGACCTGACAATGCAATAGTAGGAGTCTTAAAAATAACACAAAGGTGTGAGCTAGCCTGCTCAAACCTCTTTTTTTAATGATTAATTTCATTCCTGATAATGCATTTCTCACCTTCATTTTACTATTTCTGGGCTGTCTTGATATACAATAAAATCTTGTTTCCTTTGGCTATTTGCTGTAAAAATGACTCTGAAAAACAGATTGTGAATGAAGAACAACATGTGCCAGTTCTGTCAAAAAAAGGAGACTCAGCTCACAGTTTGGCAGAGTCACAGGAGGAGCTCTGGACTGTGCCAAGGAGGGGGCCAAGCCCAAAATAGACCCTGATCTGAATAGATGTGTAGTGATGCCTCTGGGCCAGGCAGCTTGAACATCTCTTTCTGCCTGCAAACCATCTGTTTGTCTTAGACCTGCAGTGCTCCAGTTTGTACGGGTTTGCAGGGAGGGGAGGAAGGAAGAAAGGAAAGAAGGAGGGAGGAAGGGAGAGAGGGAAAGAAGGAAGGAAGGAAGGTTGGTTGGTTTAAAGAAATGGCTATGTGTTACAGAATCACAGAATCACAGAATCACCTAGGTTGGAAGGGACCTTTTAAGATCATCTAGTCCAACCACCAGAAATAAAAAAAAAACCAAACCAAAACAAAAAAAAAAAAACCA
>JAOXNO010000001.1:192127128-192142645 GCA_028565335.1 Limnodromus scolopaceus | reverse complement strand
AACACTAAACCATATCCCCCAGCACCATGTCAACTCTCACAGAATCACCTAGGTTGGAAGGGACCTTTTAAGATCATGTAGTCCAACCAATGGGGAAAACAAACAAACAAACAAACAAACAAACAAACACCACAAACACACACAGCACACCCACCATACAAAACACCACCCAACACTAATCCATAGGGACAGAATAGTTTCTGCAATATCACGCTGCTATTTTAGGTAACTGCTGTTACAAAGAAAGCCTTCCCTCTTCAATATCATCAGACAAATGTTTTTTTGCATCTTCTCATTGTTCTTCAAAATCCCTCTGATGACCTCTCACAAAGCATATTCAGTGAACACCCCACCATCTCTCTTCCATGTGTCTGTAAGCTCTTCCAGACCTGTCCTCCTTATGCCTCTACCAGCTCTTTCCTGACCCCCTACATTACTGTCTGTTAGCACTGCACCATTGAGGCTGGCCACCTCCAGCATCTTTCGTGAGCCTCGCATTCTTGTTCTCACCTCACTGAGTTTTCAGTGTAGTTGGTGGTTCCTCTGTGTATGCTTTGGTGGCTCTGGGCTCTTCCAAGGCTCCTCTCATCTCTCTCAACACACTTTTATGTTGGGCGTTGATTATCTCACCCATCATCTTGCAGCCTTTGTCCCTCTGTTTTCCAGCTTGTCTTCTTCAAACTACTCGAAACAGTAAGATCTAAGTCCTTTGGAGCTGGACTTGTTCTTTGGAAAAATCCCTGAGCCAATGTGGCATCATTTTGATGCTGCATCCACTGCGCACACACACCAGGCAGCACTCTGCAGAGGCAGCAAGGACCAGAACTGCTGTGCACGCTCTGACTGGGGCTTTCTTGCCTGCCCCTTCAGACCTGGATTCGTTACAGACAAAGATCAACCCAACCCACCCAACATGAGCTGTGAGACTTGGCTCTACATTGTCAGTCTAATGAAGCAGGGCAACACTTCTCTGCAGATGCTTCAGTCTTGCCCAGGACCTCTTGAGTTGGCACGTAATCTAAAAATCATGTACAAAAGGGCTGTATCCATACTGGTCAATGGAATGTGCCTAGAACTGTCCTCTAAAGGGAAGGCCAGCTGGCCCAGAGTGACCTACAGGTAGATCTCTTAGCTTTCAAAACTGTAGCTATCTGCAAACTACCCCCTATGAACAGCTAGGGTTAAACAGTCAAGCTGCTGTGCTCAGAGATGTTCCCTGGTCTGTTTAATTTCCTAGGAGAGGTGTAGCTAGGCTTTCTTTACCACTGCACATTGCAAAGATACTCAGCCTGTCCATGCCCTTCCCCAGCTCACCATTGCTCCCCATAGCAAACTTGCACTCTCTCTTCCGACTCCATCTCGTCTTCATTCTTTTGTCTCCAAACCATTTTGTCTTCTTGTGAATGACCCTGTTTTCCTTTCTGCATCCTCTCCCAGGCACTATTTTCCTGTCTCCATTTTCCAAGCCTCTTCTATCCCCTTATTTTCCATTTCTTCAGGTATACTTAGGGCACTACTCTAAGGGTAGCCTCTAGCATGTGTTCCTACCTTCAGCACAGGCACAGGTGCCAGAATTTGTGAGCAACTTGATGGGAACCTGGAAAAGGTGCAATCTCCAAAGGTTTGGAGAAGACCCGCACACTTCAAGCTTTTCCGGTCAGCAGCCCTGACTTCGTTTAATGCAAATTCGAGGCTCTTTCTGATGCTCTGTTGCAGGGGTGAACCTTGCCTTGGGCATCTGCTTTTAAATTTCCAACAATATGTGAACATAGTTGGCCCAACAGTTAGCACTCCCACAGAGACGGCGATGCCCTTGGTAGACATGTGTCATGCCAATGCTGCAGCGACACATGTGTGAGCTTCTGTCGCTGTTGGGTCTCAATGAACCCCATCACACAGCCTTGCGAGCCAGGCATGACCTTCACACTGACCTCCTCTGCTCCACATAGCAATAAGGCACTGACCCTTCAGAGCAGTTTAGCATCAAATGAATAAACCGGACCTGAGTTATAAGGGCTTTCTTGCAAAAGGGAATTTTACATTTCATCTGTTACAGCTGAAATAAAGTGTTACAGCCCCAGGCAGTCTGCAGTGGCTCTCCAGGAGCCACACAGCATGTTGTCAGTCCCGGGCAGTGTGTCTCCTACTGGCATTCTGGCTGGAAGACCTACTGCTCCCTCATGCAACGGCTGGTGCACTGTGGTTCATAGCAGTTTCTTCAAGGTGTTCAGTTAAAATCCCACAACACACAAATTGATTGGGCCTTCTCTTAAAGAATCATTATTCCACCTGAAAACATTGAACAAGACACAGCATCTGAAAATGGCTGCAAAAAAAAATTATGGGTTTCCTTACAGAGTTCAATTTCTCTTTGATGAAAAAGAGAGGGCACAGTGAAAAAGAAGGCTAACACTTCTGTTTCATTGTCTACCACGATCCCAACACTCAGGAGCAGCTCTATAAACTAGAAGAGAAGTGAGCGTCACTGGCAAATAATTACAGAATAATGAAAATAACTTAAAAATGACACGTACTGCATTTGGACAAAGTTCTAAGGTCGAAACCAACAAAATTAGCACTGCCTTAATGTTTAAAAGTTTATTTATATACTGGTATAAAAAAAAAAAAAGGACCATCTGTAACACTTGACTCTTTGTCCCAGTTGAAATCTACTATTCAGAGGCCTGTAGGTAGTGGGGCTTGGAATTGGGCTTGTCTTGAGGAGACTTCCAAAATATTTCACCAGTTTTGCTTAATCAGGTGTTGCTATCAATTGTGATGGAGTGATTGACTTCAGCGATTGTTACGGTGCTTCTTCTGGGTTAGTGTCCCTGGTCATCCACCTTGTCTAATGACAAAGTTTATGGCTAATTCATTACAGGTATTTCAGCCATTTCTAGTGAATCAGCATTATGGATGGGGTATAAACTGCTGACATCCACTCACGGTACCATCAAGGAACAGTTACGCACCATTATGAACTCAAATAGCTGAAATAACAGTGGCTTCTGTAGCACAACTCAAAACAAAATGATGTGTTAATGAAGAAATGTCACTGGCTATTTTTCCCAAAAGGTTATGTCAATGTGAAAAAAAAAAAGGAAGATTATAGGTCCCAGAAAAAGTTAAAGGGAGACCTCTAGGCCTGAGGGTTAATTGGTAGAGGCTTGAAACTCAGAGCAAAGAAATGGCTAATTGCTATTTGATTTCTCTATTTTCGGTGAAACAGAACTTCATTAGCCTAAATAAGTAAACAGAATGGTTCAACATTAAAACCTCATGGTAGGATCATTTTCTCCTCTTAACAGAAATAACCTTTAGCAGACCAGACGTTGCCTAAACATTTCTGTCACAGGGGGATCACATTGGTTAGCACTATTGCCTGAACACTCTTCATTCACAACGTCCCAAATTCACTGTTCCTTTCATAGACTGCTCTTTCGCAGAAAAGTGGGTGAAGTACCCAACCTCTGTGCAGAAACCAGCATCTCAAGTAACCCTGGGAAGGAACCCAGGACCTGCAGCCAGAGCTGACGTCTGTGCTTTGTACTTAGAAGTTACAGCGGACTGATTTTCTTGGATCTAGGGTCCCTGGAAAAATCTTGCCTTGTGATTGAGTTCATTGAATGGGCTTCATTTTGAGGGCAGTTAGTGAAAGATGGAAATGCCCATATGGGAATTTGCTTGGCAAGCATCTTTGGAGGATTTAAGAATAACGCATTCACAGTCATATTCCAGAGTGGAGGACCTGCATTGATTTTTTTCCTCTCCTTATCCATTTAATTGATCCAAATGTAGCTTCATAGCTGCATAATATTCTTCAGGTTACATTTCACTTTCTTTGTTCACCTTATGGCCCTCTTGACACAGTGCAAGCTCTTTCTGAGCGCAGTCATCATTAAATACAAGCACCATCTATTTTATTGGAGACTATATTTATTTCACAACCTCAGAGAATTGCTGGAGAAATTATTGCTAACAGATATGACTGCAGAGCCTGTCCCTGGGGCACCTTCCCTAGCATGGCTCCTTGGAAGGTTCCCGTTACCCACCTGCTGCTCAGGACCAGGTCTGGAACTCATCACCACTCCTATCCACTTTTAAAACTTGTTCTTTTATTCTCTGTAACTTGTTTTTAATAAGGCAGAGTTACACAATTACTTGGTTTATGTTCCTGGGGGCTCCCAAAGATTTGAGCAAATCAGGAGGGGGAGTTTGATTTTACCCCAAGGCAGTCTCTCTATAACCCCCCTCCAAACCAGCTCGTGCTGACAGCCCACTTCAGGGAGATTTATGTTTTCTCAAATGAAATTAAGAAAAAGCTTATGGTGTGAAATGAGGGGCAGCATGGTCCTCCCACACCCATTCTTTCCTTTCCTCTCAGTCTGTTGAGCACAAGAGAGGAGAGCAGCAGGTCACCCTGGCCATCAATGACGGACAGTATTCACACGAGGAAAATGCTGTGAGGATTCATTCCTCTGGCATAAACACATCCTCCTCCTCTAACTCAGTTTCATCTTGCTTTATATTTCTGAAGAAATAGTTTTGAACAGTAAAAGTCTTCCATTAGATCTTAGCCAAAGTTCTCCAACACTTTTATGACACAGCACATCAAAGTGCTGATAGGAAAGACAGGGAACATTTGGGCATGACGGATCATCCCCAAATGAATCTTCCCATGTAACTGCCTTCCCTATCTAAAAGAAATGCTGTGGATGCTGCATTTCAGCAAAAGCACTAGTAGGGGGATTCTAGGGCTGCCGCACAGACAGGGCAAACTTGTCCCCCTGGAACAAGTCTCTGGGGACCTCCCTGACAGGAAGGTCTCACCTGTGGTTAAGCCATCCTCAGTAGCCTCATGTCTCTTCCTGGATTATATTACTGCTCAGGAGACCTTTAAGCAAACATCTGTCCTTGGTGGTTCCTCAGTGTCAATTCACCAAGATTAAATTTGTGAAGGAAACAAAAAAAAAAATCACAAGAACAGTAAATACTGGAAAATACAAGCTAATTCTAGAGCGGCCTCAAGTATCTGACGGGAGTGGCTGACACACCAGAAGGCTGTGCTGTGCTGCCATCCAGGCTGGAAAATTGGGTGGAGAGGAACCTAACGAAATTCAAAAAGGGTAAGTGTAGCAGTGTAGGGTCCTGCACCTGGGGAGGAATAACGCCATGCATCAGTACAGGTTGGGGGCTGGCTTGCTGGAGAGCAGCTCTGTAGAGACCTTGGAGTTGTGGTGGACAGCAAGTTGACCATGAGCCAGCAATATGCCCTTGTGGCCAAGAAGGCCAATGGCATCCTGGGTGCATTAAGAAGACCATGGCCAGCAGGTCAAGGGAGGTTATCCTTCCCCTCTACTCTGTCCTGATGAGGCCACATCTGGAGTCCTGTGTCCAGTTCCAGGCTCACCAGTTCAAGAAGAACAGGGAACTACTGGAGAGAGTCCAGTGGAGGGCTACAAAGACGATTGAGGGAATGGAGAATCTCTCTTATGAGGAAAGGCTGAGAGACGTGGGTCTGTTTAGCCTGGAGAAAAGAAGACTGAGGGGGACCTCATCAATGCTCTTAAATATCTAAAGGGTGGGTGTCAAGAGGATGGGGCCAGACTCTTCTCAATGGTGCCTGGTGACAGGACAAAGGGGCAATAGGTACAAACTGGAACACAGGAAATCCCATCTGAACATGACGAAAACTGTCTTTATTTTGAGGGTGACAGAGCACTGGAACAGGCTGCCCAGAGAGGTTGTGGAGTCTCCTTCTCTGGAGATACTCAAAACCTGCCTGGATGCGTTCCTGTCCAACCTGCTCTAGGTGACCCTGCCTTGGCAGCGGGGTTGGACTACATGATCTCCAAAGGTCCCTTCCAAACCCTACAGTTCTGTGATCCTGTGATTGCAGCCACAGCAGTAGCCGCAGCAATGATGGGATGGTGCAGGTGAAGCCCTTGACGGAGCAGTTGCCAGAAAACAGAGAAGGAAGACTGAAGAATATGATCCAGCAGCACAGCCATTGCATAGTTTTATTTTAATGTAAGAAGTAATGTTTATTTTAACACTTTGTGATTAGCACCGTCGTGGTAACTATGGGATGTTTTCTCTAACAGCTGCAGCAAAAGTCTGGGGGCTGAAGCAAGCCTGGAGAGAGAAAAGGAGCTCCTAAAGTGCAAGTGCAGATGCAGATGGGTTCATAACACAAACTTTAAAAGACACAGTAGCAGAAAGAAATGGGTTTTCCTGATGGAATAGGACAGCATTATACATCAATTTTACCTACTGAAACACATATATACTGTGTGATGATATGAGACTAGAGAAAAATAGAAGTAAAGAAAGAAAAAGCCGTTCAAGATTGGCCTCATGCTGAAAAGTACAGATTCACCTCAATGCTTCCTCACAGCGTACCTGTATAAGATCTCATTTCCCTGAGATCAGGGAAATGTAAAATAGGGATAATCCCTTTATCAGAAAGGTTTCATGTTCACAAATACATTAAAGACATAAAAAGCATTAAAGAAGTGTTCCAATTTTGGGGTAGGAGCAATATGAAAATGTGTAAGACAAATTGAAGCCCGTTTGGGGGAGGGTGTTAAAAGTCTCAATCTTTTTATTTATTTATTGCTGTGTTATCCTTTCGCCTTTTTTTTTCCCCCTCTGCAAGTATAAAATATTGTCCACTAGTATATTGTTATTCTAATCTTTGCAGACTATTTTGTCTCTTCTCTGATTTCTCTGAGTGCTCTCCTTTGCCACTGCAGGGATTATTGTGCTAATAAAAAAGCTTGCCATTCTTGGTGGAGTCCTCAAGTAGATGTCTGTTTCTAATTGTTTTCTTATTGTTGGCTTTGAACTTCACATCTTTTGTGCTGATGTGTGCCTTGAAAGCCCTTCTCAGGGAATATAGTATTACTAATGTGAGATGTTGATCAGCCCCCACGGCAGGATGTTTATATGCAGAGGAATGTTTTGATCTGTGGCTATAGCCTGAGTCTGGATCCTACCCGGGTTAATTTGGATGCTGTTTTGTTTGATTCTGACAGACTGCCTTCACTGTGTCTTGGTTTTACTCCATAGGTTTAATTTCTTTGATTTATCAATAGCCAGCAAATCATATTTTTCCCCACTTTTACAGATTGTATGGTAAGTGCTATGTTGTCAGCAATTCCTGTTTAATATGTAGAGAATTTCAGATTTATGAGTAGCACTATTACCCTTGCTCTGTTGAATTAATAACAGATGCCCCTGAACTTGGTGTGTTTATATAGTATTTGTTACTTTTGATTAAATACAGTGCAGTCTTTGTGACATGTACAGTACTTACATTTGAGTGTTACCAAGCAACATCACATGATTTCTATGTCTCTGATAGTCACAAGGGACTGTGAGGTGCTGGCTCAAAAGCTAACTTGCTGCTGCTGTATTGCAAAATTTAAAAAAAAAAAAAAAAAAAAGAGATAAATTGTTCCAGATTTGACATGCTGGCTTTAATCTATGGATGGTCTGGTCTGATCTGGTCTCCCTATTCTGGCACCAGCTGAGAGCTGCAGAGGAAAACTGAAACAAATAAACTAACAGAAACAAGTAAACTAACAAAATCTGAGAGATATGTAGGCAATTTACAACTTGATTTACAAGATCAGAGCACACTTTGCTGGCTTACAGGGATGGCCTAGGGCAGACAACTGTCATTACCTTTATTAAACTTTTAGGACAGCAGATTGAAAGGAGTTCAAGTAAGATGTATGGCCATTTGAGGGGGTTGACACAACCCTGGAAGGGGATGTGGCATTCCTCTCCTTGGCATAAGTGGTGAGGGAAGGCTGGGAAAGGCCCTCTTAGGCAGCATCCAGCTCCTACCACTGGAAGATACTGGATCATGTCCAGAGAAGGGCAATGAACCTGGTGAAGGGTCTGGAGAACAAGTCTTATGAGGAGCAGCAGAGGGAGTAGGGATTGTTCAGCCTAGAGAAAAGGAGGCTGAGGGGGTACTTTGTCGCTCTCTAAAACTACCTGAAAGGAGATTGTAGCAAGGTAGGGGTTGGTCTCTTCTTCCAAGTAACAAGCAATAAGACAAAGGGAAATGGCCTCAAGTTGTGCCAAGGGAGGTTTAGGATGGATATTAGGAAAAAATTCTTCACAGAAAGGGTTATCAAACATTGGAACAGGCTGCCCAGGGAAGTTGTGGAATCACCATCACTGGAGGTATTTAAAAGACGGGTAGATGTGGTGTTGAGGCACATGGTTTAGTGATGGTTTTTGTCAGTGTTGGGTTGATGGTTGGACTCGATGATCTGAAAGGCCCCTTCCAACCTAGATGATTTTATGATTCCATGGAAAACCTGGCCTATGCCCCTGGGACCCACCGTTCTGCTGAGTGCCCTAATGACACCCTAACTTCTCATGGGCTCCTGGCTGTGGAGGATGCTCTGCTAAGGTGATTACAGCACAGCAACTCGATCTCTCTTGAGAAGAGCTCTCAATTCATTCACCTTTCAAGCTTAGGAGGACCCAGAATCTCATCCCTCTAATCCCCCTGCCCTGACCCCCTCATGTCTTACAAAATCTACCCCCATATATGCTGGACTAGTAAAAACACTATGCTTGTTAGAGACACTGATATTTCATGTAAGATCTTTGGGTGGGGGATGCCCAAAGCAGGGTGCGTTGGCTTAGTCCAGAAAGTGGTCTGATTGTGGGTATAAGAACTTGAATAATTTTGTCAAAGGAACTGAACTTGCATTCATTGCTGACTCCATCCAGTGTGTTCAGTGCCCGGCAGGATCAACTCTACATATTTGTCACAAGCATCTCAGCAACCCAAAGACAGAGTCTGCCTCCGGACATTTTAGAAGAGAGTCTGAACCATCAGGGAGTCAGCATGGTTCTCTGAGCCATAGTTCCCATGAGTTGTTCAGAACTAATACAGAGCCAAGCAGGGTGCAGAGATCTTCTTCAGTCAGTGTTTCTGGAGCATCTGCAAGAATCAGCAGGCTCTCATAAAATCCTTGTGAAGATGAAGACATGGTCTCACAAGGCCCTTCATCACAATTTCCATCCCAAAGACAGCAAATTCCATCCTTTACATCAGCAGTGGAGCAACTCCTTCTGAACATGAATTAAAGGCGGATATTTTCCCACAGAATATTTGAGACTCGTCTAAGTTGTCTGTATGCTGGTGCTGACAGTGTGATTTTACAAACAGCCTCTGTTGCTGTGAAGATAAGCCAGCCTCTCTATTAACACCTTTCTGCACCTTCTTGCTGCACCTTGTAACCCAGCAAACCACCTCCAGCTCTCTCGACCTCCAAAATAGGGACTGTCAAGCACAGTTTTCTGTTCTGTCAAGGTTTTAGGGGTCTTCTAGACAAGAGATCTGTCTCCTATGAGGATATTCCATTAATTTCTGAGCTCCTAGTGGTTTTCTAGGTTTTTTTACCAGATCTCCCAGCAGTGTATGGAGGTTTATAGCAAATAAGTATCTCATTTTAACAAAATGCCTTAATTTCATTTTCTTTCTCCTTCTTCATCATTGAAGTATCATCTTGGACACAGAATCATAAAGATGTTTGCCGTGTAGTGTTTTCTATTAGCAATTGAATAAGCCTCAGATGAAGATACAAAAGAGAAAAAAAGGTAAACTATAACATATAAATAAAATCAGCATATTCAAAGCACATATTTGTCTACTGTAAATCTATGTGGCCCCATTTTGCCCAGCAAATGTATATGTGCAGCAATGAACAGCCTCACATACATAAACACACACAGAGACAGTGTAGAGGAACTCAGATCATGCCACTAGTGTCTGCATTTTTCTCTGTATGAAAATCATTTAATACCAATAGTTAGAGGTTTCCAGCAGAGCTGAACGACACAGTCCATGCTGAGTCGGGAAGGCTGGGAAATGTCTATATGAACGACTTTCATATAGTAATGCTACACACTCAGCATTGAAAGTGAGTGTGTGTGGGCATCTGTTTCTCAATACCATTACATCAAGTGACACCATCCAGTGATTAGTCCAAGCATTAATCCCTCTTCCAGTAGAAAACAGAGAACAGCTTGGATGGTAGAAATCCTCTGGGGACAAAAAATGAAAAAAAAAATTAACTTCAAAATGTGTTTCAAGCAAGATTTTCAAATGTACCTAATGACAGAAGCAAGTACCAACCACAAAATTTCAAACATTTAGCAGGTAGTTTTGTAGGAGGTAGGGGCCAGGTCGACTTTGGGACTTGTGCAGATGAAGGCAGATCAGGCCTTGAAGAGTGTCCATTGAGGTGGACAAGATGAGGAAAGCAAGGGGGTGGGGGTGGGGGGCAGACAGGTGACTAACACAGGAGCTGCCAGCTCACAGCCACAGCAGAGGTCCAGGTGGCAAGAACAACTTCTCTGGCTTACACTTGGACAAGATGCTTTCCAGTCACAAGCCTGATCACCACAGGTACTCTCATGAGCTGCCTGGTTAGTGCACTGTCCTGAGGGGTGCCTGGGACAGACGCTCCCAAATCAACGCCATTCAGTTCTCATGAGTTGTGAGCATGTAGCTTACTTGTTTAGAGTGCTGCATCCTGTATCTTCATCTCAACCTGATCTAGCTCTTCTGGTCTATTTGCCAAAGAATCTGCTCGAGGTCTTCTATGGTGAAGACTGGTGCAAAGAATTCACTGATCTTTCCTACCCTAGCTTATCCATCTGTGAGTGTCCCTTTTACATGTTGGTCATCAAGTGGTCCTACCAGTTTCCTTACCGTGTTCCTGCTTTTGAGTTACTTGAAGAGCTTTGTTTCCCCCCCCTTTGCAAGGCACCCTTTAGTTCTTCTGTAGCTCTCTTATTTTTCTGTTTACACTTGACCTGCCATGTTTTATGGGTGTTCTGTTCCCTCATTTGGGTAGTCTTTCCATGCTGTAAATTTTAGTCTTTTTCCTTTCATAGCCTTCTTACTGTTTTTGTTGAACCACACACAGTGTTTTCTGGTGGGTTTAGGAGTGCAGATAGCAGGCAGGACAGACAGGACATTTCTTTTTTAATAATCATGTTACCTTCTAGAGGCCTCACGCTTCCTATATACTCATGCTATATCTTCATTGAATGGTGTATTACACCTCCTCATGCTCAGTCCTGCTCCTCGACTCACTGGGCCACGTCCGCAATGGGAAACTCTCACCTGAAGCCCTACCATAGTGCCTGGGACTGATGCTGCCCAGGCAAACTGAGACAGGCACAGTTGCTCCAATACTTCCGCCTGAAACCTGTGAAATTCCAAGAGTTTTTGATGGTTTTCTTTCCTAAAATGTGCTTTTGCATCTGTTTCAGGAACACATACAGTAAAAACAATTACAAACCAGACCACTGAAAAATGATCAAGACCACAAGATGAGTTATTGCATTGTCCCTTGGCCCTCCTCAGCACTTTGTACTAGAAAGATGACATCATCTTTCTAAAGAAAATTGCTTCTCCAGATGTGTAAATGATATCGAGGGTTGTTTTTTTCTCTTATTAATATTCTTCAGCTGTATGACTTTGCCTATTGCAAATATGGACAGGTGATAAAATACGTGTGATAATGTATTCTTATAGTTTTAACATTCTAAGGATTTTTTTAAACTACATTTTAGAAATACAGTTACTGTGCTTGATTTGTTGCTGTGTCTCTAAGATTAGAAAAGAATCGCTGGAAAAGGTCAGTGTAATAAGGAAGACATTTTGAGAAACTGGATTCAAAAATGTGTATGGTTTACAGGCAAGTTTCAATGAGGAATCTGATTAGTTCATGATTTATTTTATGTTTTTAAAGATGAATGAATTCAAAGTATTTAGACAGTGTTTTGTGTCCCAGAGGTCCTGCTAGGGCTTAATATGGTCATCTTATTTGCTGGAATAGTCCTAAAGAAATAAGCGATATATCACAACTATAATTGAAGGAATGCTGGATGGTATAAACAAAGAATTATCAGGAAAACCAGAGCAGTGTTACTTGCCTAATAAATTATGATTTGGCAAACATTTCATAAACATTAATTTTAATGTCTACAGCCTCTATTTTTTCTTGTTAGAGATACAGTTTTATGACTATACCCTCGACAATAATCCCTGTATTGATTGTCACCCACAATTGTTTGGCTCCAGTCTCTAACCTGTCAAAATTAAGCCTGTGCCTGGATGTGGGAGGAATAAGGGAAAAGTCCAGACCACTTTGTGAAAAGATGTACAAAGAAACAGCCACGACTTTCTACACCTGACAGAGTAGTGAATTGTAAGAGAATGCTATTTCACTTTAATCCCCAGAAGTGAGGTCCAGTGGACCTAACCTGAGCCGCGTCACTCAGCTGTTGGTCACCCTCCGAAGGTGCCTATTCCTGTCCCGTGACTGTGAAGGGAGCTCATTCAGCCAACTCTCAGACTTCTGGCTTTACCTGAAATGAATCCCACCCAAAAGTTACCATCTGCAGCGCACATATACACACTGGCCACAGTTTGCATTCTGAGGAAAGAATCGTATGTCACAGAGATGACAGAACTACCCAAAAACATGAATCATAGAGTGTAGTGCATGACTGCTTTTTAGTATCCCACAGTAGTGGCTTGGCAGGGTGGAGAGATGGATATATGCAGGTGGGCCGCTGGAAAAGTACAGAGCTGCCCCTAGTCACATCTGGCCTTAACAGATAAGTTGGGTATCAATAACACACGGACTGTGCAACAGAGTCCAGCATCCTCCAAATGAAGCCCATAAGCAAAGGCCATACATGGTGTCAGATGCTGCGGTTTTTCTTTCCCATTCCAGTTTTTTTCCTCAGATGTTGTAAAGTTTCTCAAAGCTGCCAGCTGGAGTATGCCAAAAAATCCTAATTTTGTTCAAAGAAAATGTCTTTATTTGTGCCAAGAAAACTGCATTTTCAGCAGCACTGAAGAACTTGGCCTTGGGACCAAATGATGAAAATACCTTCTTCTTATCACATCTGTCAAAGTTCTAGCAAATCATTTCAGGGCTCCAAAGGTTTGGATGCTCAAGGATGAGTGATATAGAAATGATAATTAATACATACATTTAAAACAATTCCTTTCAGCCCTCTTTGCAATTGCAGCAGAATTATTTTCATTCCAAAGACAACTTTGGATCACATTTTTTTATTGTAACATAGCATAAAAGCCCCATATATTTAAGAAGTTAATCAGACCTAGTTGTACAAAACTTGCAGACTTTAAAAGTATTGTTATAAAGATATCATTTAGTGCTTGAATGAAATATATTTGTTGATCTGCTTATCTTCTTGAAGAAAAGCCAATCTTAAAACTTTTGTTTATCAGTGAGTTTCGCAGTAATGCAGCCAGCTCATCTATGACAGTTGTAATCTACACTCATTGCACTTTTGTTTAATCAAGCTCCATTCCTGTCCTCCAGGATGCTCTAGAGGCTCAGGCATCCGCTGAGGCTGTGCTTCAGGACCGTCCTAGCCTAGAAGGCCCAAAGCAGTATCTGCCTCCACGCACAATCCATATGCACATACACAGAGTGCTTCTACATCACAAACAGAATAAAATCAGATTTTGTATTGTGTGAGCACTCATAATGGACTCCAGGCTGTCAGTACATCCTCTGCAGTAAAACCAGTGCGCTTTTTGACAAATCTTGGGTCCCCAGCTAAAGAAGGATGTTGCAAAACTGCAGAAGGTTCATTTGAGTGCTGCCGAGGTGGTCAAGGAAGCTGGAGTTCATGGCCTACAAAGAAACGTTGAGGAGTTTGGGTTTGCTTTGCTGGGTAGAGGGTAGGCTAAGAGGGGGATCTCACAGCAGCCTAAAACTACTTGAAGGGGCAGTTGCAAAGAGGATGGACAAACCCTCCTTGGTAGTTGCAGATGTCTAACAAGGTATAAGACCACAGATTGTAGCTTGGTAAGTTTAGGCTGAGCATTAGGAAAAACTCATCCACCTGGAGGGTAGTGCAAAACTGGAACCAAATGCCAGGACACTGAGAATCCCTGTCTTTGGAGGTTTACCAGACTTTGCCAGCCAAAGCCGCAGTCGGCTTGGTCTGGTGGTGTTGATAGTACCACTTTGAGTGGGAAGCTGAAGTGGAGACCTCCTGGGGTCCCTTCCCACCAGTATGTCTATGAACTTGTGAAATTAACACAACCTGTGGGCAATAGATCTGGTAGTACTGGATCTCCTTTCAGCCCTGAGGGCTTAGGGTCAAAGCTGCAGGTGGGGCTCTCTAGCCTGTCTTCATCAATGATTGGGTTGCAAGGGCAGTCACTCAAATCACTGTTAAGATTAGCATTCAGTCCTTACCTCCTGTGAGCATCTTTAGCAGCACAGGAAAGGTGTATATGAGTTTACTCGTAGGTGGGATCATGGGAAGGATCTGCTGTAACCTTCTGGCAGTTACTGGCCCAGCTTCCAGGGAGATTTGACTGTTCCCATTGCTCTTCCATTGCCTGTCTCACAAAGAATACCTTTGGGATGGGTGTCAGGTTGGGATTTTAGCCTTTCATTGGAGCGGGTTTGCTATTGTGGAATTTAAACTGTGCACAGGAACCACTTGCCATAGGTACTCCATAATTTGATTATACTTACCAAAGCATCTTCAGCTCACATGGGTTCTCCAGAGAACCTTAAGCCTGAAGCAAATTAGGACAATAATTGTATATTTCTCAATATTTTCTAGCCAGATCTGCTAGTTAGTAAGCATGCTGTCATCTGGGAGCTTGCAGGATTTATGAATGTACATTATCTCCATTAGCATCAGTGAGAACAGTGACCATAAATCCCTTCACACGATTAATATACCACAGTGTGCTATGTGCAGTTCAGCATGCCCAGCAGAACAGTGAAGGAAGAAGAAGATTAGAAGCATTGCTTTCCACTCATCACTGGTAAATTACCATAAATAACTACCCTCACAGCAACAACAAAAAAGTGAATGATTAAGCATTTGCCTGGAGGCATATATACAGACTGAATATTTAGCTTAATTATCTCAGAAATGTGATAAGTCAGAAGTATTGTCTCAGCTACAGCTGTTACAAGATTTTCCTTTCTTACAGGACAATTTTTACAAGTTTGGATTATTTGCTCTGATACGTTTTAATAGTTTTGAACAAAATATGAAAAGATAAAGTCTCTCTCGGCATTTTAAGTTGATTGTGCTTGTTTTCACATGGAAGGCTAGAATCCTTACTACATTCCAATTAAAAATTTAACTTCTGCCTTATTAAAATTTACTGTAAAGACAGACTCAGTGAATGTATCTGTCTTCCTTCCCTGATCTGAGATCTTGCGGTCCCCAGTGGCTGCATTTCCCTCTGACTGTAAAACTGGTCCATGAACACCTCACACATAACTTGTCAGAAACATGGGAGGGATGAAACAGGCTCTTGTTTTGACAGGCAGCACACATAGCAACAGGTGCAGTTAAAAATAGCCTCAGATTTGCTGTTTCAGTGCAGGATATTTGAGAGGCAACACCTGAGAGCCCAGGGGAAAACTGGACACATAACCAAATGAAGGCAATACCC
>JAOXNO010000001.1:192109098-192124973 GCA_028565335.1 Limnodromus scolopaceus | reverse complement strand
GCCATGGAGAGGGCTAGGCCAGCATCTGAGCTGCCATGCCAGAGGGTTGGACACAGGGAGTAGGTGCCGTTTCCACAACAGGGGCTGGAAATGCCAGCAAAAGGGTAGAGAGTATGAAGCAGTTAACTTTAGATGCAAAGCGAAATCCAGCGGGGGCAATGACTTGGAGATATGAGAGAGTTACTCTGACAGTAACAGATGTTTTGGTCAATGTATTTTAGCATCACAAGGTTCCCTGTCGGGCACAGTCCTCCACCACGACTCAGTCTAACCCGTCAAGGGGATTGCTTGCTAGAGAGCTCCATCATATAACAATATGGCCATGCTTGTGTTGCTGCCTTTCTTTCAATAACCAAACCATCTCAATCATCATTATCTTAGGTGGCTCTGCACAGTATTTTGCTGCTCCCTGGAGATGTACCTCAAATTCCAATGCAGTCCAACTGTAGATACCTGACTGCTACATTATTGAGTTAACCTCATATCTTTAGGCAGCCTTTAGACACTGAGGCAGCCAGGCAGTAATGATTTAATAAGTTTTTAAATATATTAATAAATGTGCCTCCAAAAACTGCATATGCTTGTTATTTTGCTGAGACTAAACTAAATTTTCAGCTCCAGAATAAGTGATTTGTTTAAACTAAAGAGCTCTGGTCTTTCCGGTTTGTGATTGCTTCCTTCTAAGATACAAGCCAAGTGAGTATTAAACGAGCCCAGTGTGGGGAGAAGAGGAAAAAGCAAAAATATAATTTATTTACATAGTAAAAGCTCCACACAAGGTTCATAAAAACAAAGCATATTATGAAAAGTGAATTAAAACCCAATTACTTCCAGGTTCAGGGAGTCTGATGAGCTAATTAAGCAATGTTTTTTCAAATCCAATCTCTGAAGTCTCCAGAGAAGGTGGGATAACGGAGGCACATGCTTTCAGACCACCTGCTCACGATTTCACTCCCCTTCACAGTGCAGCTCTACAGCCTGAGTGGCACAAACACGGTAACAGCCACCTTCACCAAACCTCTTTGAGATCCTCCCAGGAAAGGTAAGCCACTTTGCAATGATCTGGTGTGTCTTGCAGTCACCTGGTCTGTGCCATCACTGTCCACAGGATGAGGCCAGAGCTGCTCAGCTTTGTGTCATAGGCCTTCTCTATCTGACAAACAACAGAAGGTCCCCTTCACCTCCTTGGTGAGAGTCTCGTAGCAGAAGGAGGATCTGTTTTGACATTCCTGGTGACTGGCATGTGCATTGGTATGCCAAGAGGCAAGTCAGACAACCAGAGACTGTTTACAGCATTACAGCAGTGCAAGCAGTTATCTGCAGCAGATTAAACCCTGACAGTGTCCTACGTACAATCTGTAAGTTTCTGCTGAATAATATTTGGTGTCTCCTTACTAAAAACATTGTTTAAAAATCCTGCTGCTTTCCAACAATGCCTACCACAGGGATGAGGTCCTCTGGCAGCACAAATTGAGACAATTCCCAGGCAAACTTGACTCCAGAAGTTCAGAAATTTTGGACACTACATCACTTTATCTGAGACTGTTCTTATCTGTACCCAACGCTGTAAATTTCCCAATAATGTGTGTATATCTAGCCTCATGTTCTTCCTAATCCACATGTCAGATCCTGAGCTACTTAGATTTGTTTGCTTAAGTCTGATTTTCCATCAGTTCCAAGCACACAGCAGAAGAAGACCAGGGCTTATGAAAATAGTACCTTCGACTTAGTCCTATTCCATTGTTTTTTCCAAGTATTTTATTATAAAATCTTTTGGTTTGGCTGGATCAAACAACTTAAATCCTATCTTCATGATTTCTTCGAAATATAGACCTGATTTCATCCATGAGCCCTTTGCATGAAGGGATGCACTATATTTCATTATTTTGGCCAAATTCACACCTAATTTCCAAATCCTGTTACAAAATACAAATTCTCTACATTAATTGAAGTAGGTCCTGCTATAAGATGACTTCAGATGGAGGGAAAAATTCAGGATTTGGTCCATTTTTACGTGATCTTTGGCAATTTTTTAGGAAAGAATTATCAATAAATTGCAGTAGATTCTGTGTTTCACGGAAATGTAGTTTTGAGACTTTTAATGTAAAAAACAGAGTTTTGATCATTATACAACATTATGCAGATCTAGCTTTAGCCTGAAAACACTGGAATGCCAGCTTCCTTGTACACATAATGTATCCAGCAGTCAGAGGGGAGTTTGTGAACTTAAAACGTCCTATGGTCTTCTGAATCAAAACCATCCACACTGGCTCTACCACAATCAGAAATGTTTATAAAGGTCAAGAGACTCTGACTTTTGTCTCTGTGCCTTCCTTAGGCTACTGTCAAAACTAGTATAATCATTGTTTCAAAGGTCTGTAATTCTTATTTGTATTTTAAAACAAGAAATATTCCTTAAGTGGTAGGGGCAATATAACAGTAATTCTCAACTTCACATAACACATAGTAACATATTGGTATTTTTATGAATCATGGGCCAAGTATGCTTCCAAACAGAGAATGATTTTATATTCCAATGGGTACACTATTCATTCTGTAGTGTGTCAAAAGTAATTGCTCTCTAAGCTCCAAAGCACTTTAACACATTCTCTCAAACCACATGCAAAATGGAATCTCAGAAATTATTGTGAAATTAACTGTTTCAAGAAAAATTAGTCTCCAGCTACACAAACTCTTCAGATTGCAAATCCAGCCTTGTTCTAATACAATTAAATTGATTTCCTTTCATACAGACTTCTAGGGCAGAAGTTGGTATGTCTGTGGTTGGATATAGTCAATTCAATAAATGTAAATATGAAAAGAATTTTTATGCAAAGCTTTTGTTGGCTTGTCGCACTGGTAGATTAAAAATTGGCAGTTGCACCAGTTTCCTCTTGCAGAAACTGAGCTATTTTCTCAGTTTAGATGTGATTTTACAGTCCGGTAAGATGCTAGAAAATAAAAGGAACCATTACATCCTTTTCTACCATAACATGGAACTCCCAGTGGAAAATAGTCTCTCCTGCCTATACTTTGGTACCAGGAAAAAATAGGAAGATAATTTAGGCTGAGTTCAAATATGAAAAAAATCTTCTAAAGCTGCAAATCTTCTCCTAAAGACCTCTGGTTTTATTCATTCTCAATGTTGTCCCAGAAACCCCACCAAACAGCCTTTTTCACGAGCTTTCTTGTAATTTCTGCTCTCGGACTGAAAATACAGGGGAAAAAAAAGTCTGTTCTCCTAATTCTCTACCAAAACTCCTTATGCAAAACTGAACTTCAGCTCTGTCTTTGTAATATGCCACAGAAAAAAAATTACATTTGTGCTATTCCAACACCCAGGAAATGAAATGGAGAAATTAACACCTCACTCCGATTTTGCAAAGAGAACTCTGTTGCCCTCAGGGCTTTTTAAGATAATTTGAATCTGTTTCTACTTATTTCCCATTTACATCTAAAGGATGTAGATTTAAAAAGCTAGGAGGGCCTGCACCTACACAATGTAGGGAACAGTGCCTATGTCCACACCTTCTACGAGGAGGTCACTGGCTTAGGAAGAGCAGAGGGCAGTGGATATTGTTTATCTTGACTTCAGTCAAGGCATTCAGTGCTGTCTCCCATAACATCCTTGTAGACAAACTGGTGAACTACAGACAACACAAGTGGACTGTGAAGTGGATTGAAAACTGGCTGGCCTACTGGACTCTAAGTGTTGTCAGAAGCACAAAGTCCAGCTGGAGGCCAGTAACTACGTACACCAGGGACTGATACTGGGGCCAACACTGTTTAACAGCTTCATTAATGACGTGGATGATGGCACAGAGTGCACTCTAAGCAAGTTTGCAGGTGGTATGAAATTGGGAGGAGTGACTGATGCATCAGATAGTTGTGTTACTGTTCAGAGGGACCTTGACAGGCTGGAGAAAAGGGAAAGCAGGAATCTCATTAAGTTCAACAAAGGGAGATGCAAAGTCCCATACCTGGGGAGGAGTATCTCCAAGCACCAGTACTGACTGGGGGTCCACTGACTGGAAAGCAACTTGGCAGAGAAGGACCTTAGGGTCCTGGTGGACAAGGACCTGGTGGACAAGTTGTCCACCTCATTGTGGACAGCTAGGGACTGTTCAGCCTGGAGAAGAGAATGCTCAGGGGGATCTTGTCAGTGTGTAGAACTATCCAACAGGGAGGGCTAAAGAAGAAAGAGCCAGAGTCTTCTCAGTAGTGCTCAGTGAGAGGACAGGAGGGGATCAGCACAAACTGAAATACAGGACACTGTTCCTGCTCGCCCAGGAAATCACCATAGGGCAGACAATTGAACTTGGCCTGCCTATGTTACTGTACTCAATACTTTGACAGAAACAGAGCACCCCTTGTTGAATCCCATTCTTTCTAGTAAGAACGGTGCCTTTAATCAATGTCTGAAGTTAGTTATGTAAGTAGAAGTGAGGGGAAAAATTCATTTGAATCAATATTTATTTTAGTCTTGTACAGAATCTGCATGACAGTACTCCACTCCAGAGATGTAGCATTTTGTCACATATTTTAAAACATCAAATTTCTGTCAAAAAACCTAAGTAAAAATCAGCTGCACTCTTCCTTTTTCTCTATCGCATTTCAGGTGACTACAGAACAATAGTGTTAAACATCCTCCTTTTATTTCTCAGTAGACAGAAATTCTCTTCTCAGCTGTTAAATGGCAGAAAAGCATATTTGGTGTATCTGAGAGATAAAAAAATACTGGAAGAAAGCATTTTTCTTTGTTGAACATTAAGTTCACGTGGGCCCACTCCTCAAGTCTGTCCAGGTCCCCTGGATTGCATCCCTTCCCTCAAGCTTATCAACTACACCGCTCAGTTTGTTGTCATCTGCCAACTTGCTGAGAGTGCACTCAATCCCACTGTCTATGTAGTTGGTGAAGATATTAAATAGTATTGGTCTCAATACAGACCCTTGAGGGACACCACACATTACTAGTTTCCACTTGGACATTGAGCCATTGACTGTAACATTTTGTATGTGGCCATGCAGCCAATTCCTTATCCATCTAACAGTCTATCTGTAAAACCCATATTTCTCTAATTTGGCAGCAAGAATGTTGTGGGGGACTGTATCAAAGGTCTTACAGAAGTCCAGGTAGATGACATACACAGCTCTTCCCTTGTCCACTGATGCAGCCACTCCACCATAGAAGGCCACTAGATTCATCAGGTGACTAATCTTTTTACTGAGTGATTTTCCTAGTAGAAGACAAGGAACAGCAGTTCTGTAATCCGGTATCTACAGTTTATTTCTTGTCTGAAGAACCTTCTCAAACCCTCTTTTCCCATTTAAGTCATGCAGAAACTGGCGTCTGAGAGAATCAAGTATGCCCTGGACCATGCAAGAGATGCTCATCTAGAAAGTCCTCTTCTTAGGAGGGATATCACTGTGTCTAGGAGGTACATAAATGTACTCTGGTGGTAAGGGTGAAGATTTCAAGCTAAAATTTTCACCTCCAGCCTGACCTAATTATTGATTCACAAAAAGACTATGCCAGTGTCACAACGTGCTGGATCCCCTTCAATTAAAGCAATTACCAAAGCATACAGGCTCTCCAAGCTTGCAAATATTAGATTCTAGAGAGTTAAATCAAATAAGAATGATAAATCAACAAGGCTGTGCTAAGATTCTAAAGACAACAAAACCATCAAAGTCTGAAAAAGGCTGAGCAAAATGCAAAACGTTCCCAACTGTCATGATCTTTAAAATATCTTCATTCTGTAACACTCTTGCTTGGCTTTGCATTTTTGGGGAGAGTCAGCATGAAATCACTTTTCATACCGAGACAAGCAAGTGACAGTCCCTCCCATATTCCTGTCAGCAAGGAATAAATTAGATTAGTCTCAGCCAATGTATGGTGTTCTGAAGATGTAAACTTATGCCAATAAGAAGTAATATTACTCTCCAATTTAAACAAAGTACTGCACAAAGGAAGCCAGCGAGAGCCATACCAAACTTGAGTTAGTCATAATAGGCAGCTGCAGAACATGGGACGCCTGTGGATTTACCCAACCCCTGGTGATCGTTAAAAGTGTTATAAATAAGAAGGGCGAACTTGTTTTGCTGAGTCTATAAATGACACATAAGATCATGTGCTAGATCTTGGAAGGAAGATTCTGGGGAAGAAAACACAATTTCGAGTCACCACTTTGAATCTGATCTGTAGTGACTGCAACTTGCAGTAACACATAAGAAGTTGTGTTGCAGCTTCAGTTTGGTTTTCAGCTGCTACAGGCATGTAGCAGAGAAACTACCATCCTGGATACTGGTAGCTGTTATTGTGAACTAGGAAAAGAGGTCAAAACTGGAAAACTGACCCATGCTCTCACCTTTCACAGAGGTCTAAATTGGGTTGCACTGGACAAGGAGGGGAGGAACAAAGTAATCTTCTCCTGCTGCTCACAGCAGACTAAGGACTCTTTTTCCCAAGTTATGAATCTAGCCCTACCAAACACACAATTCTTCCTGCCATCCCAAATCAGGCGTAGGGATGAAATAGATGCTACTGAGGTCAACAGAGTTTCTCCAGATTCACACCAGCATAACAGAGGGTACTGACACACAACTACTTGTGTGTTACATTAGAGGGTGTGTTTTTTTTAATCTTGCTATCCCCTGCTGTGTCCATTGCAAACAGCCATTTTTTCACCCTGTTACGGGTAAGGTTTATGGGAAATACACTCAGACTCTTAAGAGACTGAATAATCTGTGGGAGCAGTCCTGGAGGATACAACAGCTGGGAGGTGTTATCTGCTGCTGGTTGTGGACCATATGCTGAGCAGAGTCTATGTACACAAATACAATTCCCTCCTCATATTAGCAGCTGAGAAGAAATTGAGTTATATAGAAATGAATCAAGCCTTCATAAACCTGCATGAAATCTGCAATATTCATATGCCTAGATGACATTCAAGGGGAATTATTTTGTATAAAGGCAAAGAAATATCTGACAGAGCATAACTGCACAGAATGTACTATTTTGATCCCATTCTCACTTGTTGCAGCCAACTTTTTGATGGCAGAGTGTTCTGTAATGGTAATGCAGGGAGATCTAACACGTTTGAGTTTGGTCGGCATTACCTATTAAGAAGCTTTCAAGACTATTACAGTGATAGTGCTGTGCCTGTGTGAGCCAGCACTACAGCTATTACGATCTCTGGAATAGCTTGTACCCAGCCTTTTACATTAGAGCAATTTCCTGCCGGGCAGAGAAAATGCTGCCCAGGACATAAACAGCATCCTTAGACCTTGCAAACAAAAAGCTCCATGGAATGAGCTGCTAAATAAAAGAGCCTCCGTTTTTGTTTAACAAACACTAAGCTGAAAAATACATTTAGTGCGACAGCAATATCACCAGGTAGGAGGCTGTGTCTACAGCACTGTAGTAAATACCCCAGGCTTTTCTAGCCTTTCTTCTCCATCTGTCCTAGTGTTCCTCTGAATACTGAGTATTTTGAAATAAGAAGCTTAATGTAAAATGGATGTGGATTAACGGTCTCTGCAGATCTCTGTCAGATGTTGCAATGCACTTTTCTTTAGTAGGCCTGCTCTTTGTCAGCCAGCATCTCCCCCTGACAGCCCAATGGTATTTTAAAATACGGGATGCCACTCTGCTAGGGGTGGTAAACAACAGCCCCAACCAATCTGAGCACCTGCTGATTATTAACATACAGTGTCAAACTAAAACAGATACCGTCCATTTACGTATATGACAGAAAGAGGGAATAATAGACAAGTGGTGTTCCCCAGGGCTCAGGACTCTTTAGTATCTTTATCAATGGCTTGGACAAAATGATCAAGTGCCCTCTCAGTAAGTTCCAAGCTGGGGAAGTGTGTTGATCTGCTTGAGGGTAGGAAGGCTCTACAGAGGGATCTGGACAGGCTGGATTGACGGGCCAAGCCCAATGGGAGGAGGTTCAACAAGGCCAAGTGCTGGGTCCTACACTTGGGTCACAACAACCCCATGCAGTGTTACAGGCCTGGGGAAGAGTGGCTGGAGAGCTGCCCAGCAGAAAAGGACCTGGGGGTGTGGGCTGACAGCCAGCTGAATATGAGCCAGCAGTGTGCCCAGGTGGCCAAGAAGGCCAACAGCATCCTGGCCTGTATCAGGAACAGCGTGGTCAGCAGGAATAGGGAAGTGATCGTCCCATGTACTCAGTGCTGGTGAGGCTACACCTCAAGTATTGTGTTCAGAAAGACCTTGAGGTGCTGGAGTATGTCCAGAGAAGGGCAATGAAGCTGGTGAGATGTCTAGAGAACAAGTCCCATAAGGAGCAGCTGAGGGAACTGGTGGTGTTTAGCCTGGAGAAAAGGAGGCTGAGGGGACTCTACAACTACCTGAAAGTAGGTCATAGTGAGGTGGGGGTTGGTCTCTTCTCCCAAGTAACAGGCAACAGGACAAGAGGAAATGGCCTCAAGTTGCACCAGGGGAGGTTCAGATTTGATATTATGAAAAATTTCTTCACCAAAAGGATTATCAAGCGTTGGGATAGGCTGCCCAGGGAAGTGGTTGAGTTGCCATCCCTGGAGGTATTTAAAAGACACGTAGACATGGCACTTAGAGCCATGGTTTAGTGGTGGACTTGGCAGTGTTAGGTTTATGGTTGGACTCAATGATCTTAAAAGTCTTTTCCAACAGAAATGATTTTATGATTCTGTGATTCTATGTTTGGAGAGAGGAGCAGGGGGAAAAAGGAAAGAAGAAAAACCATTATCCATTATCTGTGGATTCACAGAATAAAGATCAAACACCAGCAGCCAAATCCCAGCTGAGAACAAATGCAGAGTCGACAGCAGTTAGTAGAGACCCATGGTACACTTTTCACCTTTTGCTCTGGATAAAAGCATACATCAAAGAAAGACATTCTAGGGCTGGCTGATGAAACCTGAAAATGCAAATTCAGTAAGCCAGTTCTGGTACAGCTATGTTTTGAACTCTTCAGGTAGGATTCAGTTCACAAACTAATATGGCTAAATTTAGAAGTCTACATGCACACTAGGTATCTCTGCTCCCTTTGTTGTCAGTGGACATATAATCAAGTCAGTCAAGGAGCCCAGAGAGAGATTCAGCTCACCATAAAACAGATAGGGACCTACATGATTATCTGGACTTCAGTGACTTTGTTGACCAGGGCCTTGCCTCTTGCCTACAGAAAAGCATCTTGAGCTGTTTATAAGTATCCCACCTCCAGTGGCTATCCCTGAAGACAAGGATCTTTCACAGGTCCTCTGTAATATCTGCCAGCCCCACGCAACTCTCTTGGATACCTCAGGGCATCTAAATCAGCAATAGACACCCAAGTTTAATTAACTGAATTCCATGCTAGAGCTCCACTGCTGTGATTTAAGGGTCAGATCCAGAATTCTGCAGACAGAAAGGTAAATAATATTTTAAAAAATGTGAAAAACAAGTGTCTTCTGACTCTTTTTATGCTCCAGCCCATGTTTATACATATCTACCTTCATGTTTTTCAAGCATTCCACAGAGCTTTAATTGTAAGAGTCCCATTAAAAGCAATTCCATGTATATTAAAGCCTCACATATCACATATGGAAGAGGTTAATAACCAACAAGGCATTTTTATTTCTTCTTTGTATATAGTTATATTTATTCTGTAAACAGGAAAATGCAAATGTACTTTAATGTAAATGTAACCTTTCTACTTGTAGGAGCTGAATGAAAAAGGTGTCAGCATCAGTTGGTTTTATAATAAATTTTATGGCATCTAGAAGTTGTGTAGATGGAATGCTGAAGAGTTTTGCTCCAAAATTACCAAGGAAAGCAGAAAAATATAAAATCTATTCTTACCTTTCATCATGCAAGTTCTCAGTAAATGCTGCTAGACTTCATAGTGGTGTAGAAATATTCTCAGGGAGCACACTTTTAAGTAGTAGACCTGAAAAAGATAGCGACATGTTTCTTCTGTTCCACTCCAACAAGAAAAGATTGACAATTAGCACCTTCTTAATGTCATTTGGAAAGCCAACAATTCAACCATAACCTATATCCTATCAAAAATCTTCAGTTACTTTCAAAGAGCTCTGGAACTGGTCCCAAGAACATAAATGTGCCAAAACTAATAGGTGGGATAGGCTGCTGAATTTAAACTCAGTACGATTAAATCATTGCAATTTTTTATTGCAGCTTTATAGTGTTTTATTGCGCTTGACACACAATGGATCCTATTCTGGAAACCTTCCTGTCAGTCAGCAGGTAAGCAGAGTCACATGCATTTTCCACAGGCAAGTAAGAGAGCAGCTGTGGATAGCCTGGCTGTAGCCTGGTTGCAGGTAGAAGGAGGAGGAGCGGTGGGGGGTGGGCCTGGGCTTTTAGCATGTGGTAAACTTGCAGAGTTAAGGGAGGAACACTGAAAAAAAGAAAGAAATGCATAAGTGGAAGAAAATTAAAGGAAACCTGCATATGAGGAGATCAACCAGTCATTTGAGTTGGTAAGTCCTAGTTGTTTTTTATACAGTGTTTACCATGTGGAAAATGTCTATACAAATTCACTTCAAAGTTTTGGCTGACTTGGTGCCCCATTACAGGGTGTAAGAAGTGAAGAGGATTGAGACAGAACCACAACAGTTCAATTTTAAGTCTACATTTGAGTGGCAGAGGAAATCCAGAATAATTCAGCAGAGTAAGAGCTGCAGAACCTGAACAGAGGATGGAAGGTCAGCAATAACTGATGAAATACCAGCTACATATGAGGTGCTTCATTGATTTTAAGGCCAGAAATAAAATTTACAATCCACTCTGATTCAGAATTTCACCAAACAACTTCCACTGTGAACAATTATTTTCAAAGGTATAGGATTCACTTTATGTGGCCACAGAAAGGCTATTGTGAGTCACAAAAATAGAGATAATAACGGAAGTTGTGTGTGCAGATTAGGTCATGTAGGATTAGCTCGAACACAGAAAAGAATGGGCTGAAGATGCAGAGCAGAGGGGATTGACAGAAAGCATAAATAAACATTGAAATAATTTAGCAACCTCTTAATCATAGATCTATTATAGCGGGGATAGTCAGAGAGTTGTTAGCATTTGTACATTTATACTTTTAGAGAAAAATACCCTTTCGACAAAATACAGAAGTACATCATGAAGAGCAAATTATTTTATTTACTGGGGAGCCATAAAGAGATAATGCATTGTTTTTCAAATTACATGCTAACACGAAAATTGCTCTACCAAAAAAGACCAGGGGTTCATCTGGTTCAGCTGGTTGCTTCTGGCATCAGGAGGAGTAAAAACATGCCATGTAATGCACCCAGACTGCTGTACAAAGCTGTACCACAGGGAGAAAATCTCAGCCCCTGCCTGAGCTGGCAAATGCGTTTTGCCTTCAAGCAGGAGTCCGATTCAATTTCTCTAAGCACTCTTTATTCCACTTGATGTCTTACATTTTATTTAAGTCTAGACCAGAATGTTTTAAAATATCTCTTCTCATTTAATTTCTGTGCCAGTCCAGGGTGGGTTTGAGTTTGCCTCTGGGACAGAGCTGGACAAAGAAGATGGATTTTAAATAAGAAACTACTGATGAGGACTATGAACCCATTGTTTGTCACTGTGCACAGCACTTCGTTGGCATTTCACTGCCTAACTCAGAAGAACATCTCCCATCATGGGATTAGACAAACCCATCACTGTTAGGACAGTTCTGTGGTCTCTTATTTCAGTTCTGCATAAGGCTGGACCTTTTCAATGGTGGGTAGCACCTGTCTTTTTAACCCAGGTTGCTACTGTACATGTCACCTCGGTCCTCCAATATTTCATAAGGAGTTGAAGAAAACATTTTTTATTGGTTTTAGATTGTTTTCTGCTGAAAGCTGCAGCTGGAAGTGGGATTTTCCAATGAAATATGTCCACTCCCATGAAGTCTTTCAACGCAAAAATGGCTGCAGATTTTTTTTAGACAAAGGCAAATGCTGCACTGTGTCCACTGTGACTTTTTACTTCCAAGTGAGTTGTTTTGATGCATTTCACTTTGATTGTTTACTTTAATAAAACAGTGAGCTCATAATGGGCTATATAGTATATAGCATTTAATGTTAAATAAGCTGCACCGTGTTTAGTATTGAATGGCAAAATTAAAGGCAAACCAAACTGAATCTAAGTGATACTATCAAAATAAAATACCTTAATGGTCTCTGAATGGAAATCTTGGCAAATTTTCATTTCAGGGGGAATACTGAAGCTCTGTTTCTTGAAAGAAACTCAGGAACAGTAGATCTTGTTGTGCAAATCTGCACAGAATGTAAGTACGGATATGAGATGATATTCCAAGTTACAGCAGCAAAAATAGTAATCACCAGATCATCCTAGGGCCTTGGAGCTCTAGTTATGAGCTGGGCTGGGCTCTATAGAAAACGAAACAGAACAAAAAGCCAAATATATTAGAACCTATTAGTAGAAAAAAATACAATTGATAGAGACAGGGTATAAAAAAATAATTAGATAGTCTCATCCAGCATGATGGGAGAATTGCCTTCACTCACTATCACCCTAACTGTTGTCATAGCTACTCTTCGTAATGCACTGGGTTTGCACCTTTTTGTGCCAAAGTAATGGTATTGATTTCCATTACATGTTAAGTTTTCAGCATAAAGAATTCAGAAAGAACTAAATTTCTTCTCTGTAACCTATGCAACATTTCCCTCTTCCACTAGAAATGCCTGGCCTGTCTTATGTGTCCTGCTGCACGACACGATGACAACTTACAACTGTTGACCCCTCTTCACATCAGCCAGTACTGTGCCCACTTCCAGGTGTTACCTAAAGAAAAAAACAACATCTAGAATTCATGTTAGAAAGTAAGGGCTAAATGAAACAACAAATTAAAGGTCTTTCTCAGCCAGGTCTGTAGGCTCTTTCTGGATGTTATGCTGAACTGAAGCCTGGTTTTGAACTTTTACTCAAATATGCTTTGTGCCACTAATGTACAGCTAGTTCTGCCGTTAGCCCCATCATCACACTGACTTCAGACAGGAGCATTACTGGTTCTTGGCAGAAAAAGGTACTGTGAGAAATGGTGTGCTGGTCCTCCATTGTTCCTGTCGCACAGTTACCTGTTTGATATTTGCCATGTGTTCCAGCAACACACTCCAAGAAAACTGCCAAAGTATAGTCAGCCGAGATGTGAGAAAAATGGTCTTTTGTATTTGAATCAAATGCAGCAAAATATTACTGAGGTGTTCCTGAAAACAAAACGAACTTCAAGCTACTCTGGCTTTTCATGGTTTACAAAAAGTGTGTACATTCCTTGCAGAGCAATAACCCTTGAAGGTCAAATCTCCTTCCTCAGGCCTCCTACAGATCGTTCAAAGATGGAGACTGGACAATCTCTCTGGGTAACTTGTGCCTCTGCCTCACTGCCCTCATGGAGAAAGTGTTCCAGGATTAGCGTCCCTTCTTTCAACTTATGCCTGCTGTCTCTTATCCTTTCTTCCTGCACCATCTCCCCAGTGATCTCCCCATGGGCACAGGGAACTCCTGTAAGGACTGACACTCCCCCCAAGCCATTTCTGCTCCAGGCTGAACATGACCAGCTCCCCCAGCCTCTCTTCACAGGGCAGGTGCTCCAGCCCCACCGCCTCAGGAGCCTCCCCTGAACTCCATCTGGCTTATTTGTGTCTGTCCTGTGTTGGGTAGGTGGTCTAATCGGTACTGAATGGAGGGGGAGAACAACTCCCCTCAACCTCTGGTTCTGCCCCTGTTCATACAGCCCAGGCTACCGTTGGCCATTGTTGCTGCTAGGACTTGCTGTGGGCACATGTCTTGTTTGCTGCCCACTAGGACTCTCCACAGAGTTGCTCCCCAGGTGGTGGGTCCCAGCCTGTGTTGTTGCACAGGGCTCTTCGATCCACAGGGCAGAACTTGGCACTAGCTCTTGCTGAATTTCCTGAAGTTTCTGTTGGCCCATTCTTCCAGGCTGGCTGGGTCCCTCTGGATTACACACCCACCTGCCAGCGAACAAACAGGTCCCCGGTTTGTTGTCAACTGCAAACTTGACAAAAATGCACACCATCAGCAGCACCTGAGTCCAAATAGATGGACTTTACATCGCTTCGCCAGTTCATAACACAACAATAAGGTCCACCTGGCTCTGGTGAGAGCCTTTTCCAGGCTTAGCTCCTGCAGGGGTGGCTACCTGCAATTTCAGGCTATGCATCCCATATGTTTTTGATTTGGGTGCCTGTTCTGTGTTGCATCCAAAATCCTCTTTCACACTGGAGTATGGCTGTACTCCCACATGTTTCTTTCATATCTGTTTTGTCCCCGATGTGTTTATTCTAATGTTCTCACCACATGATAATTTCTGCCATATGTCGCAGTGAACTGAGAGCTTCCTCCGCGTGGGTGCCAGTGGGTGCCAGAGGCACACTTCCACTGCATGTTCATGCTTGAGGAGAAGCTCACACGCTAGATGTGTCAGAGGCAGCTGCCCACAGAGACATAGGAGGCTCCAGAGAGTCATACTGCTGGAAGCGGGATGCAAATCGAACCCCTCTCCAGGACTTCCCTCTGCTGTTGGGCTGAGCATGGTAGCACCATGTGGAGCATGCATGGAGCCATTGACCAGAGTCTCAACAGTACAAGTGTTTTGTGCTGGGACATGGCATCTGCTGATCATCCTCAGCAGGATCTCTTCCAGCCTCTGATGCAGAGTAGCAGAATCATTTCAAGCACACACAGCAGCGACCAGACTGAGCAAGAGGACTGCTCACAGGGTGAGGTTTCAGGGTAGGACTTGTTTCCTCCAGCTTCGGCCACCTGAACATTTGGTCTCTAGTCTAAGCCGGCCATTAGGATCCTGCTATGCTAATGGAGAGAGAAGAGAAGAGAAGAGAAGGAGCCTGAATTTATCCTTCCTCCCCTCTTTCAGTATAGAATGGATCATCCCCTGAAAGTCCCTCTGTCTTCCCAGTGATCAGAGGAGACCAAACAAGCTTAGATTCTCTTTCAGTGGCTAAATTTGGAGGATGATACTCCTGGCATTCTTCAGGCTGTGTTGGGGCAGTATATAGTCAATGAATGAGGTTTTTTACTAACACTGCAAAAATCAGAGATCCGATGGGATCAAGGGGAACTCTTCATCTCCATGGCACTGCCGTCTTTCATTCACCTTAATCCTCTTTAGTCCTCAAGCAGGCTATTTGGTTTGCAAACTTTTTGGAGCCAGGACCTGGCTCCTATCTGCTGGTAAAGCAGCTGGCACATGGTTAGTTCTGTACAAACAAGCAATAATAAAGCTTTCTAGAAGCAGATGTTTGGAATCTGTTCTCAGATGAAAATGGCTCAGTCTAATTTAATGCAATTCAAATAATGTGTTACATACAATTATCTCCATATGACTGTTGTACTCCTCATTAATTAAAAGGGGACTTAGGGAATTTATAACGCACTACGTCAATCTGGCCTCACAGGTAGACTTTTCCATACAAATGGCTATGGGTGTCAATCCTGATCTTACTGACATCCATTGTGAAAATGTCACTGAATGCAGTGGGAGGCATATTTGGTTCTCTTCACACCGGGATGACTGTGAATATTCCCTTCTCCCTTTAATATGAACACAACCACAGAAATATAATATTCGGGCAGTGAGGAAGTCTCCAGATACTGATAATTTTTTTGTGATTTTGTTATGGTTTGAGAAAACCCATAACAAACTATTGTTGTTTAGTCAATTATTCTATCACCCGATGACCCCTCCCCACCCAGAAAGGGGAATCGGGGAACACAAAGAAACACAGGGGTTGAAATATAAATAGATTTAATAGACTAAGACTAAATAATTAACAATAATACTAAGAACCAGTATTAATCCCGA
>JAOXNO010000001.1:192094168-192104439 GCA_028565335.1 Limnodromus scolopaceus | reverse complement strand
GGGATGGGGCATCCACGACTTCCCTGGGCAACCTGTTCCAGTGCCTCACCACCCTCACTGTAAAGAATTTCTTCCTAGTATTTAATCTAAATCTCCCCTTCTTCAGTTTAAAACCATTACCCCTCATCCTATCACTACCCTCCCTGATAAAGAGTCAGGGAGCCATGTAAGTCTGTTCATAGGAGCACCCCAATTACTAATTTCTGTACATCAAGCTCCGTCATTCCCCACCAGTGCAACTTCATAGATACAAGCAAGCAGAGAGAGGAAGGCTTTGCCCTCCTCAGCTCCTCCTGCACTACACAGTGCCAAGCTTTTCTTCAGGGCATACACTGAGCTGCTGAGCACAACAGTTACCTGCTGGGTCCAATTTTATAAGTTACTTGCTCACAGCCTGGATGGGTCATTCACTTCAGTCCCTTCTTGTCCCCCCTCGACCCCATTTCTGCATTGCAGTGACACAATGTGGCTCTCCCCACGCCATTATGGGTCAAGCTCCTTGCAGACGGTGAGGAGAGGCAGGAGACTCTGCAGGCATCTGACTGACCATTGCAGCAAGGGCTCCAGCAGGAAAGTTTGAATTATGGGGATAGAAGGAGATGGAGAGAAGCAAAAAGAAATAAGGCAGCAATTCCAGTGCAGGGCATGAGGAACCTGGTACAAGGATCCAGATCAGAAGCAGCCAGCTGGAAATGGAGACTAGAGCACGGTAAGGGAGTATGGAGAAATTTAGTCCAGAAGAGGCAGCACTTCATCAATTCAGTGCCAACCACAGCCCTCCAAAGGAAGCAAACTTTCCTCCAGTCAGCAGCCCCACTGATTTCAATGGGATTCAGAAAGTGGGTACAGCTATAAGCCCTGAACTCTCCTTGAATTATTTATTATCACAAATAGTCTGTAAGGAACAGACTGTGCCGTCTCATAGCGCTGCTCCACAAAGATCAAAGTCTTTAGAAAGAATCCACCTGCAGATTTTGGAAGGCAAGTCTAACCCATTTTCTGCTCTGGGTGTTAGATGAAAGCTCGCTTTGTCAGAGTAAGGTGAAAGGAACAAGCGGGAATTTATTGTCTGGTGAGAGCCGGTATGGGAAGCTGGAATATTAAGACTAACAGTAACTTTGTTTTTAACAATTAACAGCAGGACTTTTTCACTAGCCTTCTGTGCTTTGAGGATTGAACACTACAGATAATGACACAGCGCATTGAAAAGCACCACACACGAAAAATTAGGAAAAGAAAATGCCCTTTGAGCAAAGGAAAGGCTGGGGAGCTTTACTCAGGAAGTAAAATCACAGCCTTGGATCACCAGTTCAGCAGAAGGAAAGTAATGGGTAGGAACAAAAGCACAGATTTTAACCACACCAAATGTACTCAGAGAAGCTGTGGATGCTCCATCCCTGGAAGAGCTCAGGGCCAGGGTGGATGGAGCTTTGAGTAACCTGCTCTAGTGGGAGGTGCCCCTGCCCATGGCAGAGTGTGGAACTCGGTGATCTTTAAGGTCCTTTCCAACCCAAACCATTCTATGGTTCTAAGAAATTACACCCTTTGTGTCAAAAAATGGCTCTACCTATTCTTGTAGCTGTGATGGCTCAGAAGCAAATATTTTTCAATTAGACATTCATAATCTACTATATAAAGCATATATAAGAGGACAATAGCTGATATCTGCTACATAGAAGCTCCTTTAAAATATTATAATTCATGCAGTGGGAATAAAAGTCTTCTGATAGTCTCTTTGATTTAAGTGACACATGCTCAATTTTTTATGCTGCCAGCACTAAGCGATACCTAAAATTTCTAAAAATATGTATGTCACTTTCCTAACTCATGGAAAAGGTGTAAAAAAATCTATATTAGGCTTCATCTTGACACAGAAAATAAAGCTGAATATAGAAAAGGTTGCTCCAATTGGAGTGGTTGCTCCAGAAAAAGTGCTTGTGCATTGATTACAGTTCTTACAGCAAATGTCTTGACCACGAAACTCATCAGCTTGAAAGGGCTGGTTTCACAAAGATTGTTATGCACTAAATTGGTTATGAGAATGAATTTAAGTAGAAAGACATGAATGCCCTAATGAAGAACAAGGCTCTCCTGATTAGCAAATCAGCTTGGCTTAAAGGGAAAGTAAAGCCAGCATAATTGTAGCAATGCAAATAACATTATGTGGTTTTTAATAATAACATATTAAAAAACAAAAAAATTAAGAAAATTAAGAAGGAAAGCTGTACTGAGTTTGCACGGCGAGGTTTTGGTATCAGGGGAGCTACACGAGTGGCTTCTGTGAGAAGCTGCCAGAAGTTTCTCCTATGTCCAATCGAGCCAATGCCAGCCACCTCCAAGATGGACCCACTGCTGGCCAAGGCCAAGCCCACCAGCAACAGTGGTAGCACCTCTAGGATAACATAGTTAAGAAGGAGAAAAGGAAACCTGCTGTGGAACAGCAGCCAGAGAAAGGAGTGAGTACATGTGAGAGGAACAACTCTGCAGCCCCCAAGGTCAGTGAAGAAGAGATTCCCCTGCAGCCCATAGTGAAGACCATAGTGAGGCAGGCTGTCCACCTGCAGCCTTTTGAGGCTCACAGTGGAGCAGATATCCACCTGCAACCCATGGAGGACCCCATACTAGAGCAGGGGGATGCCCAAAGGAGGCTTGGACCCCATGGAGAGCCTGCGCTGGAGCAGGCTCCTGGCAGCTCCTGTGGACCCGTGGAGAGAGGAGCCCACACTGGAGCAGGTTTGGTGGCAGGACTTGTGACCCTGTGGAAGGGACCCATGCTGGAGCAGTCTGTTCCTGAAGGACTGCACCCCATGGGGGAAACCATGCTGGAGCAGTTCGTGAAGAACTGCAACCTCTAGGAAGGACCCACGTTGGAAAAGTTCATGTAGAACTGTCTCCTGTGGGAGGGACCCCAACGCTGGAGCAGGGGAAGAGTGTGAGGAGTACTCCCCCTGAGGAGGAAGGAGAGGCAGAGACGTGTGATGAACTGACCACAGCACCCATTCTTCATCCCCCTTTCCCACTGGGAGGAGGAGGCAGAGAAAATAGGGAGTGAAGTTGAGCGTGGGAAGAAGGGAGGGGTGGGGGAAGGTGTTTTTAAGATATGGTTTTATTCCTCATTACCCTAGTCTGATTTGATTAGTAATAAATTAAATTAATTTCCCTTAGTCAATTCTGTTTTGCCCATGATGGTAATTGCTGAGTGATCTCCCTGTCCTTATCTCCACCCACGAGCCTTTTGTTATATTTTCTCTCCCCCATCCAGCTGAGGTGGGCAGTGATAGAGCGGCTTTGGTGGGCACCTGGCATCGAGGCAGGGTCAACCCACCACAAAAGCAAAGCCACAGAGACAATTAAGTGAGCTTATGTATATTATGCTGAGTTTTAAGTATCTCAAGTGTAACACAAACTTCAAAAATCATTAAATTTCTGTACCATATAAAAATGTTAGTCTTGGACAACTACAAAAAGTAGGCAAAAGTATTCAGTAAATGTTTCCATTCTTCACTGGGGAAAAGAAGATGCATTGATATCAAATGATGACAACTGCTTTTATTTCAAGAGCAAAAAGTGACAATGACAATCAGCAGTTATTAAAGTTAAGCATTTATTTAAGCATATCTGCCTATACGAACTCAAGCCCAGGAGTTTTCTGGATCATTCATGCTGAGGTTTTTGATTCAGTCCTTAAGAAATGTGGACATGAAAAGGCCTAGGGTCTTTTAAAAGGTCTTGACATTCAGAGAAACAGTGTTGTGCTGGCATGTCCTGTGCACTTACAAGCTTGTTAGCTTGACATTGATCCCCAGAAAGATAAGAATGCATGTGACATGTACTCACTTAATATAGAACGACAGAAGTTAATGCAATCTTTGAACATCAACATGGATTTATAGAAAACAGATTTGGTGAAACAGCTGAATGAAATTTTTTCACTGGATTATGTGTTTGAATGATAAAAAAGACTATTGTCGATGTAATAACAGCAGTCTTATGTAAGCAAGTTGACTTAAGACTGCATGACATTTTAAACAAAATAGAACCACACAATATCAACATGGCATGTATTATGTGGACTAAAAGCTGCCAAACTGATAAAAGCATAATCTCCCAATTTACCAAGAAGGACATTTTAGATAGATTTGATCATCATTTTCAATACCTGCAGAAATGTCATAATGGGGTTCTTTAACAGTTCCTTCTACGTCTTTCATTATGCTGAAAAAACACATGTAATGAGGAACCAATAAGTGGAAGCTGGAGTTAAATGCATGAGCGATTAACCATAGGAATGTCTCCCTGGGGGTCATAGTGGAGTCCTCCTCTATACATATTTGAAAATTGGGACTGATCACTTTTCCAAAGATGGTGCTCTGGATCAGACATACATGAAGTCAGCAAAATCCTACGACTTGTGGTAGGAAAAGGTCAGACTAGAGGATGGCCCCATCTGGCTTTAATTTATATATTGTTGCTGTCATAGCATTTGCCTGGGTAAATCCAAAGAGTCCATGTGGAGAAACAGGCAGAAACACAGAGATAAGGGAAGAATCATCGATAACTAAATGAATTTTGGTTCCGGCTTCAGCGGAGGCGAGATTAAGCAGCTGACAGTCTGTCTACCCTGACCTCCAGGTCTGCTGCATTGCCATTTGCTCCAGCAAGCAAAGCTGCAGATGCATCAGACAGCTTCATGAGTCTGCACGGAGACCCTGCTGTCCACAGGGCTCTCCGAGAGGGCAGAGACACTTTCCCAGAGAAATTGCTTGGATCAGACCACAGAAATTACTAACAACATTAGTTTTACTTTTCTTTACTCTGCAACAGAACTATGGGCCTGTCTTGCAATTTTGAAGTTATAGAATACACATCCAGATACATAAAGGCACGTTCACACAAACAGAGCATTAAAGGACCGTGAACAAAGTCAGTATCAAAAGGGCATATTCTCACCTGAGAGGCAGGTAATGATATTAGCAGGAAGGATTCTCATGAAGGCATGAAGAGAAATCATTTCTGCTTGTACACAGGAATGATCCAGGGACAAAGCTGAGTTGGAGGACAGTCAGACTGCATGAAATTTACCCTTGTGCCTAAAGCTATGCAAAACCTACTCATTCTTTAAGCTTATTTGAGAGTCTAAATGGGATATAAGAAACTCTAAGTCCCATGCTGAACAGAACTCAAAATATATCCTTGCTTCATTCAAAAAATGTGCAGAGAAAGAATGGTGCAGTGAAGAAGCTGTCGAAAGCGTTTCATCTTGCAACAGGCAACATGTTGCTGGGAAAATGAAAAGACATGTCACCTCCTGGTGGCAGAACACACCTTGGGCTAAATTTTATGTAACTGAAAGCCCCATCCTTGCAATGAGAGCTGCACGTACGGAACAAAGCACAGCTCTTTGACTCCTGAAGAGAAATTAAATCTCTCTTGAAGTTTAAGGAGTTTTATGAGTATTGCTTGATGTTCAGAAAGGGACCCTAGCTTTCCTTTTGTATACATAGTATAAAGAGTGAATCTATATTAGTACTGGAATTATTCCAGTGTGGAGTAGAAGGAGAAAGCATTGAGACCCATGTGTGAGTAGAGAGAATTAGTCTATTTCAGTGAAGTGATCATGTACAAGGCAAGTGAAATATAAGAAAAAGAATTCATAATAATTATTATCTCTAAGGCACTAGAATCAGTTCTTACAATTAGAGGTTGTGTTTAATAGCTTCTCTTGCAGTAGGGGAATTCCATCTCTAATTGGGCTTTTATTTGCTTACAGGCTTGATGGGAACAAACAATATTAACTACAAATAAATAATTAGGCTTCATTTCTTCTGTCTGTCCATTTTAGATTGTTATTGAGACTTACCCTGGAGAAAAACCTCCAGAGAAAAACTTCATTCTATTTCTGAAAAGTATTTTCTTATGGCTGTTGACAAACTAAAACCAAGGTGGGCAGATACTTTGGGATTCTTATGCCTAGTTTTAGGTAAAACACCCAGAGGTGATCATAATAACCATATAATAATGCTTATATACAATGTTTCTACTGTATTTATAGTGGATGAGATACTAACAATCACAGAATCATAGAACAGCTGAGGTTGGAAGGGACCTCTGTAGATCACCTAGTCCGAGCCCCTGCTCAAAGCAAGGTCACCTACAGCAGAATGCTCAGGTCCGTGTCCAGTCAGGTTCTCTGCCAAGCTGCTTTCCAGCCAACTGGCCACCAGGTTAATTCCCTGTCTACTGCTAATAGATAAATACAGTTGCACTAATCTCACTGGCACCTACGGTGCTTTAGGGTTTGGCTGTATTTTCGATCTATAGAGGATGCATAAAGACCACTAGGTACTGTAATGTTGCTCATGCAAATGCACGTTAATGTAGGAAAAGCTGGTTTAGTCTAAGAATTCAGACAACAGTAACAGTGATAGGATAAAAGGGACAGCTTTTCTTTAATGAAGAAATTATGTACTGAATTACACTGAAGTTTATTTTAAATGAATACTTGATTAAGTGTGAAATGGAGAAGTATTTATCAGCCTGCATAACAAATGATACAATGGAGCAGCAGACTGGCTTAATAAATGCATATTATTAGTGGGTTTCCTGTGATGGTACCTCATGCAAGCACAGTGGAGGAGATCATCAAAGAGGACAACATGGATATAGAAGGCTCAACAAAACACAGAGGCGATATTACTCATCCAGTTTTACAGCCACAAATTTGGAAACTGAATCCAAATCTCCCAAATTCCAGTCCATTCATGTCTTTAAAGCTACACATAAAAAAAGTCCTGGTGGAACAATTTTCTTCAGATTTTGTCAGTCTGTTGAAATGAGAATATCCCCAAAGATGGCTCGATTTCAGCTCTGTTCCAGTGGAAACCAGATAGAAATTTGTTTACATTCCCCATAGTTCATCCATCTTGCTCCAAAGACAGACTCTGATTTTTGGGTCCCAGGAAACTGAGGTCTGTGATCTACAGCCTCCTGCGTTTTGAAGTGGGAACTCTCCTGACTCAACCCACTTTTGATATATCTGCTGAAGTGCCATTACTTTTGTGTGGAAAACTAGAGAAAAAAAATGAGACCAGGTAAAATCAAAGATCTGTCTTACAATGGGATGATTCACTCCTTGGAGGTGCTTACCTCTCTCCAGACAAGAATGAGAAAGCCTTGATGACTAGCTTAAACCAGATCATACCTTTAGATGGCTAGATAATAGCTGAGATGAGCCCAACAATATGTGTGCAATTCAGAGGTATATTCTCCTTCATAATGATTGCCAGGAATTAATATAATTATGAACTGGATTTGCAGACACGCATCAGCCGGAAAATAATGTATAAAAATCCTTAAAATGAGAGGTTATAAGAAGAAGGAAGAGGTGGAACATATTTCATTGTTTTCTCATGTTCATTTAAAGCAATTAAAAGGAATGCTTTGATCGCTTCTCTTTCAGATTAACTACCTTGCAATCTGGGAGAGATCTTTTCCCAGATCAAGGAGACGATAGGAAAATTACCTTGAATGAATGCAATATAAACTTCATAGGAGCAGTTAAATAAAGCATAATTTTCCATTAAAGTTTAATAAGTTACTGTAATTAGAGTTTACTTTTTTTTTAGTAGCACTTTGCTCGTATATGACATGGAGATCTGATCTCGAAGAAACAAATTAAATATCAATTCCCAGAAGCCCCACCTCTGTCTGTTACTCTCCATCTCTTCTGAAAGGCTTGTCTTGTCCTAGTCTCTGGATATCATCAGGAGAACCCAAACGTGTCACCACAACTTCATGATAAATTCCTGTCTGTCATACTATGGCCTTGGGAGTTATTGCTGAATTAAACAGATTTTAATATGTGTGCTTTGAACAACACAGTACTGACATTAAGTTTGCAATATCTAACAATTAAAAACCTTTAACACTTCATTTAACTGACCAATATTATTGCCTTCCATGACTAATTGACTATGGGACTTCAGCGATTTTCTTGTTTGTTCAGAGGACTTGTTCTTCCTTGGGCATTGCCATCTGCCAGTTCTTAAAACAAAAATGTGGCTAACCACAGAGCAAAAAATATCGCTAGTAGCAAAAGACTTGTCAGGTCATGTTCCCTTATAGCTTTGACGCACACAGTTTTCAGAAGTATCAGTCAAATGTCGAAGTCCTAGACCTTTAGAGGTTCTGGACCTTCGTAGACCTTTCAGAAAGACTTAGATTATATGCTTGTAAATTATCTTTGAAAACCTGAGCTTTTGATGGTTTGAAGTTTTTTTAACTCCTCTTTAATTCTCCTTTTTTTCATGGAAAAAACACTGGTATGGTCCCATAGATTGCACATAGTGAGTTTTTGACAACATAGAATCATAGAATGGTTCAGGTTGGAAGGCACCTTAAAGATCATCGAGTTCCAACCCCCCTGCCATGGGCAGGGACACCTCCCACTAGACCAGGTTGCTCAAAGCCCCATCCAGCCTGGCCTTGAAACAGAAGGAGAAATGGCGCAGAGAAGCTGTCAGCTTGCAATACCACACTGTGACCAGTCAGAAGTTAAACGATTTATGAAATAACTGGTTTGTCAGACCAGGAGCAATGCTGGTACTCTGAATCTGAACTAATATGCTCAGAAAAGCAAACTGATATCAGGTCTGCAGGAGAAGGTGTATTAGCAGCTGGAGCATTTCCTCTGGTGGAAGAGGATACATGGATGGATGGATCTGCACCTTCTCCTTGTACTAATGATCTAACTCAGCTTTCAGTACAAGGAATACCTAAAGTGGAAAAAAAACAAATCTGTGAACATCCTCAAATAAAACAACATAATTCAAGGCCAAATTGTTCACTGATGTAAACAGAATAAAAAGCCAGCAGGCATGCAAAAAGATGTCAGCTGAGATTTGGTAGGATAAGAGTTAGGACACTCGTAGCAGTGCAGTGGGTAGATGGGAACAGTGTATTGAGAACCGTACAGGGTCAGACAGCACAGCCTGAGCCCTGCTGCTGCTTACCCTACCTACCGTCTTCTGAATGTCAAAAGGCAATAAGAGGAATCAGAAACAAACAGCCATTCTGTCTTGTTAAGATATAGCACAAAGAAAGGTCAGGATGAGCAGAGCAGAAGCCAGATTCACCAGTGCTGCCGAAATGCCTGATCCCCAGTCACACTCCTGAGACACAGCACATCCTGCAGCAGACCATAGCCAAGACACCGAGACATATCTTGGAAGGGCTGGGTCACGGAGAAAATCCTGAGAAGTGCTTGGCATCATTTAAGATGATGCTCAGAGAGTCACAAGAGGGTAGAAGAGACTAAAAGGTGAAAAAAATTTATTTTAAACGGTCAAGTTGATTTTGAAATGCATGATTTGCTATGCACAATCTTTATCTGTCACATGAACATAGAGATTGACACAGCGGAACAAATCAGTCCAATTTAACTAATTACCTGATGCTTCAGAGGAAATGGAATGATGAAATAGTCTTCCTACGCCCTGTCACTGGCCTATGTATTGAAGCATAAAGATTCTTAGCGTATTTCTTTAACTCACACAATTAATTTGCTTGTAGATGGCCTCACTTTCCGTATTATTCTTGACCTTTTATCCTCTTGGCTCCAAAAAAATGTACATAAATAAACAAAATTGACTATATTTAAAAATGAAATCTATTTTTTGCCCTTCACTTCTGCTGAAAGCCACTGCTGTCCACTGTGTTTGCCTTCCTTGGTGACAAACAAAACTTAGCAAAGGGACTTTAAATATGAATGAGGGCTATTTGGGACTTCCTCTGCAAATTACAGATAGCTACTTTTTATTTCTAATGATTGCAATCCAGTCTCAAGAAAAATCCCTTGCTAATCTTGCAATGATGTATAAAATGTTTTCAAATTGTGTGGCATCTCATAAGCATGCTTTTCTCTATAGTTTAAGTGACTAGTGGATTTGAATGCCTCATTTTGGAGATACCTAGCTTTGAGGCCTCTTAAAGGTGCCTCCCACTTGAAAAGTGAGGATCTACCCTTCCCTCTGTAAACTAGATACTGTGTGTGTGGTGACTACAAAAGATAGACTTAAACTCACCAATAACTTTTAAAAAAAAAAAAAAATAATTACAGCTACAATTCTAATGTACTGAAGCAACGTAATTCCCTCTGTTGAACTGTTTCCTGAGGATTTCTCCCCCTCTACTCCACCCTGGTGAGGCCCCATCTGGAGTACTGTGGCCAGTTCTGGGCTCCCCAGTTCAAGAAGGACAGGCAACTGCTGGAG
>JAOXNO010000001.1:192079119-192094068 GCA_028565335.1 Limnodromus scolopaceus | reverse complement strand
GACCTGCTCTGGCAGGGGGGTTGGACTAGATGATCTCCAGAGGTCCCTTCCAACCCCATATCATTTTGTGATTCTGTGATTGTTTACTAACAGATCTGCTTGTAGCAGAGCATGGTATAATTGTATAAAGTCCTTGGAAACCCCATGTAAAAACTGGTTTCTCACTCTGCACCTCAATAAATTACCCTGGAGTTCCACTTGGCATCAAACGCAGATCTGAAAAATATTCTTTAAACCAAACAGTGTTTCATGCTTCAGCAGAAAGCAGCACCCAGGATCCTTTGGAAATGAGTCTTCCCGTGAAAGCCTGCTGCTGAGCTGAGCTCTGCTGAAACAGCTTATCTATTTGCCTAGACCACCTAGGAATACAGATTGGGAATTGAAAATTTGATTCATAGCCTATTCAAATAAATAGTAATTCCAACTTATTCCTACAAGCTCTGCCTCAGGATATTTAGCAAACAGCTTTTAGCTATTAGCTTGGCTTGTAGCTAAATCATCTATTTAACAGAATTCCTGCACGCTGAATCCTTCTGCAGCCTGCATCCCATCTAGCAGGCACTGGCCTTGCTGGGCATCATCTGCATATAATAGAAACGGAAATAATTTCCAGAGTACTTTGAATAAATTAACCTGCCACTAGAAATCTGGCATCCCCTTTGCTCTTGTCAGACTTCCTGATTCCATATTAAAAGATCAGTTGTTGATACCATTGACAGCTTTATTATCACTAAGTGACAGCATGCGTCAGAAAATCAGAAGAAAGCACAGCAAGAATATGAGAAGGTTGAAAGCAATAGAGACAGCATTACTGTTGCCATGGCACAGACCAGCATCTAGCGAGGCCGGCAGGACAGAAGCAGTGACAGCCAGTGCTCAGGCGTTTTCCTTGTCCCAGATAATTCTAATAAAGTGTCTGGAAAAAGGCAGGGATGATCCTGCGGAGCGCTGCCGTCACAACTCGAGCGAGGCCTCAGGAAGGACGACGCCAGCAGCTTATTGCGAAAAGTCAAAGCTGATGAGGAAGAAAAGCTTGAGCCCTCCCCAAGCAGCACGGACAGTCAGTTATTTATCTCATGGGTTGCCTTGCACAAACAGCCACAGGTTTTGGCAGTGGCTCTGATAAGCCACTGAGTAACATTTTATCACTTGCCAATTCTTGACCAGTTCATGGAGCATGTTGAAAGAATGTGCCATTAATCACATCAAAAAAGAAACGCGCTTGGTGTTTGCAACTGAAGTCCCCGGGGAAAACTGGCTTCCACTCCTCAAAAGGCAAGTCTTACTTTCTCTGTTTCTGTGTTTCACAAACCATCTCTCTGTCTGTCCAGCTGCTGCTGCTTTCTAAGCAGCCACATGGACATAGAAAAGCAAGTCAAAAGCAGCTTGTTTTCCGGCTTTTGAGCTTTCAAAACTTCTTCATTTCAACTACTTTTGAACATTTTGCCTGCTTCAAAAAATAGATGTGGCAGAAAGCAAAAGAAATCGCTAATTTAATGCCAGTGGGAAATTAAACCTGGGTAAAAATTTGTATTGTGTTATTTATTCCCTATAATTATTTATATTTTCTATTATTCTCCACTTTTGTCTGTTTTAGGTTACCCTGTCTCAGAAGTATTTCTTCCTTTTGAGGGCCATAGCACAGTCATCCATCTGCAATGACCTCAACAGCTGAACAAGGAAGAAGGATTTCAGAAACAGATACATCATTTTATGCTTGTGACTGAGCCTCCCTGTACCCAAGACCGTGGCAGAACACCAACCTTCCTGCAAACAAAGCCGTACTCAGAGGGACTCTCTTTGAGGAACTGAGTATACCAGTTTAATCAAAGTACTTGGCTCTAACACAATAACATTGTCTTTACATTTGTTCCTTTGGGATTAAAATGTATCAGTCTTTTATGTATTCTAATTATACTTTTTTTTAAAGAAGCTTTTACCAGAACAAATATGTCAGCTCACTGGCAGAAACAGCATAAGCAACTTCCCAGTATTTTTTGGAGGCTCAGAGGGCAAACCCAGCCAGTTTAATGGCAGGTTCACAGCAGTGTCACTTTACACCCATGGCAAGGGAAGAGACAGACTGGTACAGAAGAGGATGATTTTATGCTCTCCTCTTCATCTTTGACCTCACCTCCCTTTTCCTGCTATTAGTATCATAGTGGTGTGCCATGAGGAGTCACAGCACTGTCCTTCTCTGCCAGCAGCTCCACTTTGCACAGATTCACCCTGTGCCACACCTGGGGAGGGAGGCAGAGGCAGAGGCAGAGGCAGAGGCACAGACACAGACACAGACACAGACACAGAAAGGTCTTGCCTGTTTCTGTAGAGATGCCCAACCTGCCTCCTTGCCCTAGTTCTCCATTCGCTGACACTGACCCTTAACCATGGCACGGGCCCTAGCATTTGGATTCACCTAACACCTGATGAGATCACTTTATAACACAAACAGTAGTCAGATAAGTTGTTCCAACTAGACAGAACCAATATTCTGTATTACTGCAGCAGCCAAGGTAGCTGTGATAACAGAAAATGTATTTTACCCGGTTTAAGCACAGATGAGTATTCATTTACCCATACACCCATCTGCCATTTCCCCGAGCGCTATGATTTCTGTTTCCAAAAGCTGGGTCACATTACACAACATGATGGGTATTTTGCAGCTTCACTTACGCTACAAAGGTGCAAAGCAGACGAGACAGAGAAAACCAACATGCTGGGCAAGACACGGTCTCCAGTTTTAGAAGTGTGGGAGCTAGAACAGCCCAGTCCTCGTGAAGACCATCACCAGCCTCTGCCTACCGGGGTGATGAAGCACAGACGGCAAGGTCAGAGACCATGAAATCCTCCACAGAGCCCCCCACACTCTCAGGGTGGGACAAGGTGTAATGGACATTTTCGCCTGCCACCCCAGCACTGGGGGACAGCCTCGTACATCTGTACACCACATGGCAGGGTGGACCACAGCTCAGTCTCTTCTATCAGTCAGCAGTTTTGCAGTGCATAGGTGTTCAACCATTGCTGCCCTTTAGTTTACAAGTTTGTCATTCTTGTTTCTCTTAATATTTTCCTAACACTACAAATATTGGGCCAAAATGCATTCTATCTTGCAGGTCATACCTCTTCTTTGATGCTAAATGAAATTATGCATAGCATAATGATGCAGAAACTGGTTGTCTGTCCCTGTATTCTGTCCCCATATGAAAGTTTCTCCCTACCCATAACATTTTCTGAAGAGTGCAGATCAGTACATTTCCCATAAAGGCCCAAGTAACTTGTAGCTATTACTCAGAAAAGGTCCTAAAGCACACATCCTTCATGTCTTCTTTGGAAATCCTGGTCCAGCTCCCAACGCTCTCCAAGGCTATCAGGAACTCAAATGAGGCTCTTGGTATATACGTTATTGCAAAATCATTAATCTGCTTAGGGAGCACATGAGTTCTGATCCTCATAGAGAAGGAAGGAAACTTTCATAGTAACAGAAATTTAGGATCATCATTTACACTGACATTTACAGAAGCATCCATGAAAATACACATAAAGTTTGGACAGACAGCTCAGTGTGTTTCCTCCATATTCTCTTTAGTGTTTTTTGTAGGCTTTGCGATCAGATGAATGGGGACCTGATTTCTATTTTGTTCTCAGATTGCTTCCATGGAGAAAGAACTGGCTTTTAGATCCCAGGCGAAAATTAGAGAGTTGTTTGGGTTCAAATCCTTCCCTCCTCAAGAATTTCATAATCTTCAACTCAAGAAAGACTTTCAACTTGCCTGCCAGAACACCACTTTCAAGACTTCCCAGCTTTGAAAATACCCGTTGGGTTAGCCGGTTGGAGGCACCATGTACCGAACGCTTCACAGAATCAGCTAAATAGAAGTCCTGTCTTTGCCTGACTATTAGCAAATCACTAACCCACAGAGGGATGAAATGTTCTTTTCAATCTGAAATGCAAAAAAAAAGCATATAAATGTGTAGTCTTTTCAAACACTGGACATTGTATTCCAAACAAACATGGAAATTAGCAATATATTTCAAGAAAGCCTAGAAATATGATGAATATATATGGGATCATACTGACTCTAGAAAAAAGGGAAACAAAACACAGTAGGCTGCCACAGGTTTAGGCTGTTCAACCATACATTTTGATTTACGGGTTCCTGTAAAAATATAAGACATTCTTAATCACTCATAACCAACATCTAAAAGTTCAACATCCTGTTTATTAAGAAATAAGTCATTTCCAATAAAGTGAGACACGGGAGCTCAAATAGTTTGAAGAACTTCTGGCATTTTCAAATGGCTAAAAAGAACAGGCTGGAATAAACTTCTTACTTACGGGCATAGCAAGGCACTGGAAGAGGACAGCTGAGAAGACTGTGGGGTGTCTGCAGTCAGAGATTTTAAGAAGATGTGGGATAATTAGGAATCATGAATTACATAGACACAAATCAGCCCTGGCTGAGGGAGGAAAGATGAGCTAAACAGATTCTCAAGGTCACTTTTTTTTTTGTTTCTTTACAGTGCTAGGGTTTTATGACAGTTTGCCTGCAGGTTAAGAGAAAGTCCTTCCGCATTTTAGTCAGATAGGCTGCATAGCATGGAAAACAAAAGCTATTTAAACAGGCTTAATTTTTCTAAGCAAACAAACCAAGAAAATGGCAAAGAGTCTACCCAACATTACCAGGATCCCAGCCCAAAGCATTTTGTAACCTGCAGTTCTGAGGGGTGAGTAGGAAAATTGGACTTCACAGACACGGCCAGCCTCACTTAGCTCCCTCTCTAACCTAGGTATTTCTGCTGAGAATTAGGGCGAAGGGGGACATTTTTGTCTTCAACCTTAACAATGTCTTTTTAGAGCTGTTTCAGCTGAAATAGGACTAATTCAGACTGCTCAGCTTGCTTCCAGCTTCCTTTTTGTGTATGGACACAGATGCCACATGTCATTCGCAGTTTAATTTCCTTCTCCCTCAGCAAATAAAAGCTATCTTTCTTTTCACCCTTAACTCTTTAATTAATAGATTGCTAGATAGCAATATCTACCCCTTCTGTATTAGACATTCCATTACTACACCATCTGAATTCTGTCTCGGGGCGATTATGGGGCTGCTGCAAGCAGGAGACCACAGGAGGCAATTGACTGGCCTAGGAGCCCACAGTTTTCAAGCCACTAAGGGAAGAGGGTTGTTAGAAATGGCAAACATTCATCTACCCTGGGACAGACAGACCAAGGACTAGATTTCCCAGAAGCTGTTCTCCCAGAAACTCTCTCAGAACCCGACACAGCAAGCCATTAAGTTTAAGAGCAAACAAGCCAGCAACATGCAGATGAGCCAGCTCTCAGACTCCGTAATGACTCGATTCAAAATTGTTAATGCCAAACATCAGCACATCCTTGGGAAATGCAAATCCTCATAAATCTGGGGAAAAGAATTCCAGGCAGTTTTTGTAATGACATGTTCACTCATACCAGAGGGGAGAAAAATATACAAACTTTGCTCAAGATATCATTTCTCCTCGTGTAACAAAGAAACACCAAAACAGGTGGATTCTCTTTGGATTCTCTCTTCAACCATCGATCTCAGATTACAGGACTTTAACACCTACAAGTAAATGCCTTTTTGCTGGTCAGAAATCCTTCCACAGTGATCCTGTTCATTTCAGTCAGCACACTTTGGTTCTTTCTGTGCAGTTTGAGCAACAACTTCATTCTTCCTGGGGAGCTACATGGCACTAGTCTTTGACTCCTCAGAGCCTTCACAGCGCTTTCTTCTGGAGGAAGAGTCCACTTAGAAGAAGAGTCTAGAACAGAAAATCGTACCCAGTCTCTTGGGCTATTCCCCTTACAAGTCTCTTGCATGGCAAAATTCTAGCTCTGATTTTAACCTTGACGTCTGAAAAAGTCCGCAGTTACGATGCATTTAGCGCTTTTTCAGCTGTTCCCATTCCAATACCCATCAAGCAAATCCTCCTCCCAGTGACAAAAAGGCTCTAGAAGAAAAACAAAGCAATTCAAGCTTAATTCTTTGATATGAATCCAAATTGTCTCTACAGGATTTCACTGACTTTCCCCAACAATTAAATTAATTTGATTCATATCGTTTCCAGAAAACTGATGCTCCTTCTCTGGAACATACTGGTCTTGGTCAGTGTTTGTTATGGGAGCAATCATTAGCACAGTTAGGCCTCTATTTACAGTTGTAGGATGTTCACAGCCCTTAACACGATGTGCATGTGAACCTACCACGCAGCAGGGCATGCAATGTAGTGAATATACTTCCAGGTACTAGAGAAGGTGTGGCTGAGGGACTACCGGGAAAGCTGGCAGGAGGCTGCAGGCTTCTGGAGATGGCCATGATTCTTCCCACAGTCTGGATCCAGCCTACAGACCTCCCCAGGCTGCCTGGGGGGCTCTGCTTCCTCTTGAACCCCTCATTGGGCACCTGCTGGGCATCAGTCCTTCTGCAATGGTTTTCAATGTGACTTCCCAGGGAAAGCGCCTTTTCCCTTACAGTCTCTGACTTACCCCCAACCGAGCGTTGAGAAACTGTCCTCCAGAGTATTTATGTACTGCTGACTCACAGCATGCACAATGGCATCACCTCTTGTCACATCAACAAAAGACATGAGTTTAGCTAAACCATGACTTTAAAAGCGTCTCCATGTCTCGTGGCCTTCCTTTCCCTTCTATATAGGTGATGTCAAAAATGGAGGAATAGCAAATCCAGGAATCAGAATCAAACTAAAAAAATTTAGTTGCAAATCTCAGAACCAGGTAAACTGCCTCAAAAAAAAAAAAAACCCTAGCATTTTAATATAAAATAATGAAAATTAAGTAGACTCTTAAGCTACCTTCAGCAGAAGACCTTCTCTATATTTCTGCCCTAAGCACACCCAACTGAAATGAACTGAGGGAAACTTATGATAGAGTTAAGCCATGCTCGGGTAACAGGAGATATAATAAATAGCAGACATGGTAGCAGAAGCAATAATGTTTTTATACTGCCGTCTGGAAAAGCTTATTAGTATTTTTTCCATTTTGCAATTTTCCCCATAGCAGCATTAAAGAATGACACATACTCTACCTGTAGGGTTTATGAGAAAGGCACCACATGCTTTCTACATGAGAAGATATTCACAGTCTTTGCACCATCAAATCAGCAGTTTCCTAACTCCATACAGCTTGTTTACCCAGCAAATATGTGTTCTGGATAGGGTACTTGCCAAATGCTGGTCACTGGGCTGTTAGTGCCCATTGTTTCCTGCCAAACAAAACTGAAGCATGTGCTTTTTTAATGAAATTGCACAGAAAGACATGTTAGAGCTTTCTATTAAAAAAAAAAAAAAGACTCTATATGAAATCACAGCTCTTTATTCAAGCAGTATCACAATCAACTTGATAATGTTTCAGTTTTTCTATTACTACCAGCTGTGGATGCAGAATAATCCCAAACTTCATGCAATATGGTCTTATTTTGTCTAACATTTTATATGTAAATTGTGTCCTATGGGCTTTACAGAAGTAAATACACAGCTAAAGGGAAAAACAGCAGAACCTGAGAGAAGTAAAAAAGACCAGCAAAGAACTGGAGACTAAAGAGGCAAATAGACGCAGGTATTCTTGGAGGCATCCAGTACAGAGGATCCCAGTCTGAAGGACAATGGCTGAGGAAGAGCCTCTGCATAAAAGCAAGGGAAAAGGTTCCTGTGAGCTTAGCAGAATTCCTAAACCTATGGTCTGACCTTACATCATACCAAACACTTCTCGAAAGGTGTTTCACTGGGAATAAGGGCTGCCCTGAAGCTCCCAGCAGATGAAGCTGGCCGGACATACTTGAGAAGAAGGTTTCAGATGAAGCAGAGCAAAATTAAAGGGAAACCACTTTTCAAATAATCCTGCTAACATAAACTGGTAAAGGCATATGAACCATACATGCATTTCTGTAGCAGTAAATGAAATTAATTACACAGTGGTGAACCCAGAACTGCATTTTGAGTCTACTACTAACTGTGGGTTCTGCTTTTTGTGGCGTGCTTAAACAAATTAGATGAGATAGTAACAGGAAAAAACAGTCTAAATTTACTATGACTGTCATTAGAAATGCATGACAAACTGCTAGTAAATAGGTATTTCAAAACCAGCAGAGCAACACTAAATTAGATTTATTCAGCTATTGTGCAATGTTACATATCATTTAAGCATCAAAGGAAAATTCCTCAGCTAATCTTCATGATTTACATACATATCAGTACATTAGGCAAAATATTGATTGTCATTATTAACTGTTGCACATCTATATAGAAGTTGTTCCTGCCTTTCTTTTAACACAGAAGAAATTAGAGAAATTTACCACAGACATTTAAATACACCAGTCTTTAAAATCTCAAAAGAAGAATGGAAAAATCTTAATGTAGAAGAAGGAACTGATTTATTTATATATGACAAAGAAACCTACTTTCGCCGCAAAGCAAATGTTCTAGAAAAAATCTTCCCATATCTAGTCCAGACAATGACATATGATTCTCTGATTCTATATGCATTACAGTAATAACACAGATGCTACAGGGCTTTGGCCTTACATAAATTTAGATTTCTGGATGTTAAAATGAATACCTTCTGAGTAATCATAATGTAATTACTTAAACCAGATTACTTGATTAGAATGGCATGTTAATATAAGAATCTTGTCATTTAGATTTTACTCTTAACTATCTTCCCTTTTTCCCTGGCTAATTATCATTACAGTAATGACAACAATAAAGCCCCATATGTTTCTTTGTCTTGCGTGCTGCTGATTGAGGGAGCGTGGTGCAAGTTAATGTAAAACGAGCTTCAAAGCACACTGTGCCAGATAAAGATGCCTACGCAGAATTATGTGAGAGCAGCCACGGCCCCAGAAAGCAGGGCACCCAGCGCCTGGAAGGCTGAGATGGGGGTCTGGTTCTTCGGGGGTCGCAAGAATCAGTGGGGAGCAGGAGGGGGGACACAACACAGGCTTTGCCATATGATTGCTTCACCACAACCACAGACAGCTACATTTGTTAAGATAAAAGAGGCTAATGCTGTCTGATGGGGCATTAATGTGCAATGTGCAGGGAGCACACGCTGCAGATGTCCCAGCCAGCACAAAACACAGTTTTTGAAAGCTGGCAGCTCCACGAATGGAGGTCACTCATGTCTCTAACCCACCTCTTGTCTGGAGGCGCATCTGCCACTGGTGTAACTGTGCCAATGCAACCCTCTCAGGTAAGCATGGTCCACGCCAGCACTGAATAATTTGTATAGCAGTACTGCAAGTTGTGTCTGCCGAAGACTTTGCACCAGGACAGCCGTCCCAGTGGCTGGACTTCAGGTGCAGATGAGTTCCCAGAGAATGACAGATCAGCCTGCAGTACTGGCCTGCAGCTGTGGCTCCTGCAGCACTCCCACTAACTCCTCATGATCACAGTGAACAGCACAGATTGAGAGCAAGGTTTATGAGAAGATCTGGCGTCAAATAATAGGAAGCTTCTTGCCACAGTCTTTGCTGTCTGAAAGGATAAAGGAAGTTTTCGCAGCTGTATTAAAGCACTTCTGCAGCCACTCAAACAAACAGGTATGTTTTTTGCTCTTACAGTCTAACCACAGACAACAGTGGGCCCTGTCATACAGCAGCGTAAGCTGCTCTCCCAGACTTGTCTACTTGTTCCCACTTAATCTAAACACTTTTTTCAGGACAGGAGAGCACCTACCTCCATCCTCTTGCTGTGCTCCTTGCAATCAGAAAACGGAAGATGGTTGGCTTTCTCTTTCAGAGGCTAATCTTCATGTAGCACTCCTGAATGCTGAATGTTGCCTGTGTTGTCCACTGCAATTCTTCCTTTAGCAATATAAATTTAACCTCTACTGTTAAGCAGAAAAATCCTGTGCAGGGCTGCCAGTTGTCCATGAGTGTATACATGTGTTATGCTGATGTGTATGCTTAAACAGCTACTCAGTACGTCCCCTGCTAACATGTACAAATATACCTTGGAAGCAAAAATATGTTCATGGCACTGCCCTCATGCTCACATTTTTCTCATGGAGAACGATTTAAAACTGTGTCCATGAGAGACAGAGAGAAAAGAGAGAAGACAGGGAAGAAAGAACTGTTACAACTGCAGACTGACCAAATTGCTTCTGGCATTTCAAGTACTTTATTAGGTTCAATGCATGCAGGGGAAATCAATGGCATACAAATTTTCAAGCTAACCGCTAGTTTTCATGAACTTCATTCATATAGAGAGAAGCTCAGTTTAAAATAACTTGGCCTTGGTTTCTTTGGAGGTGTTGAACATTAAGGTTTCGCATTGCCCTGAATCTGTGCTATGGATGCTCTACCCTTTTGAAAACCAGTCCCATACTGGCCACACAACACCTCTAATTTGCATCTGAATATGTGTTCCTTGATGTGTAGCACATAATCAGATTGTTTCTTCCAGTGTACAAAGAAAGGTAAAGAATCTCACTGGAGTTCAAAGTATTCATGGGTTTGATTCACAACTCAGTTGTTGAGCTGGGAGAGAGACTTTCTCTTCCAAAGAGAAGCTTGGCCTCATTAATGCTGACATTAATCCTTGACAGCAGAAAGTAAGGACTGGTTCCCTAATTTAAAGCAGATCTATTGATTGCATTCATAAACAAGAAGGAAGAGCTGGGATTTCTGCATAACCTTTATCCTCCCTTTTGATCTTAAAAAAGCAAACCAAAACAATTCTGTTGACCTCAGCTGTGCAGGGTTTGTGGGTTGGGGTACCACACTGTAACCACCCAGCCCATCTCCCTGCCACAAAATTCGTTATTGATTGCTCATGGTCTTGATGGATTGACTTTGATTTTCTCTTTCCAAGGGAAACCTTATATGCTGCCTGGAAAAGAGTCCAATAGCTTGTTTAACTGTGCAAGGAATAGCTTTGGGGTGGAGGCTGCACTTCTTGCCAACACCAATCGCCTTGTGGAAAGCTTTCTGGCTTAAGAAGCACTGAATGCTTCAACACCCATGGCAGCTTTTGCTCCTCTTTCTTAAAAGATGTTTAATGTACACTTGGGCAGGTACTTTAAATGGGGTGGGACGTCTTACTGGGGAATGGAAGAATAACCTTATGAAAACAACCCGAAAGCCTCTTTCAAGAGTCTTTTCTGAAGGCTGTAGATGATAAACCTCTATTTTTGGCATGACAGAGGGAAGGCAAGTCCAGCATTTGCAGAGTTTGCGATTTCACATCACAGCTGACCTCCCTCCACAATATATACTCAAAGCATATTTGTTGTTTCTGAAAGAATTATGTCTGACAGGAGAAAAGAGTTGTCTCTTGAAAATTCAGGGTAGCTATTCATCAGAAGGGATGTCAAAAGCTTTAATCATGACCACTCAGCCAAAGCCTTCCTTCTGACAAAGAACATTTTCTTTAATGATGCAGATAAAGATGACAGATTGGACTGATAGCTGTTGTTCAGTTTCATGCTGTTAATATTTACCGTTATGGATAAAATCACCCTACATTCTCAGGCCTTCCTAGTTTCTGTGTAATGAAAATTGCAGAAATTTGAATTTAAAGGATTTTTTTTCAATATCTCTTCATCTGAAAGGGAATAAAATCATAGTGATATTTTGGAGTGACTTGGTGAAGGCTGGCCCTTCAATCCTTTGCTGCGGTATGAACAGAAAACCTAGCTCAAGGTAGCATCACTTTATTCAGTTTTGCTCCTCTATTCCTGCTTAAACTTACAGAGAAGGGATCCAGTATGCTGTAAGTCAGATCTGCAGTAAAACAAGACAGAAGAGAGGATCACAGAGTGGGTCAGATACTCTCATAAAAGCGCTTAAATTTCCAGGGCACCCCTTTGGCTGCCCATGCCTTGTGATTTTTCTGTAGAAACCGCTGATGTGTATAGACATTAGGAGTGCTTTCATTGTTTTGTTTCTTTGAGCATAAAACATTTATTTAAGGCAACACAAGACAGAACTAAAGGGTATTTTTTTCATAGAAATACAGACTAGAAAGGATGTGCAGGGTCACTGGTCTTGCCTTGCTCTGCAGTATATGTTCCATTAAAGACCTTCATGAAGTGGAACAAGTTTCACCTTTAAATTCATTTTGTATTTTGCCTCCAATGGTCTTGTTCCAGAGCCTCCTTTCTACAATGGCAAAAAATATTCTTCTCATTTCCCAATTAAATGTATTCTTGCAGCAGGATAGGGAGTAGGTAAGCAGCTGAAGAGGTAGGGGAGGGTCTGTTGAACCTTAGTAGTGAGGTGGGCTAAGGTTTTCCTTTCTCCTGAAAAACACAGGAGAAAAACTGTGAAAACCTCCCCATCTACATCCAAAGCCTTCCACAGCGCACAAAAACTGATGTCTCCCATCACCTTGCCCACATCCGAAGCTCCCCATCAAGTACGACTAGCCCTCCCAGTCACCCAACTTAACCAGTGCCCCATAGAGAGACACTAGTCTATTACCTGACTGAAAGCTTCTCCTAATACTTTCTTTAGCCCTACCTCCCGCAGCCCCACAAGAAATGGCTAACCCCCCTTCACCTTCCCAGCCTCCCCTTGTCCCACCACAGCACCGCAACGTCTCCCCCGAGGTTTCCTGGTGCCCATCCTTTCCTGCTCTTCTGTGACAACTTCTCTAGCATTACTGCAAAACTGAATTAATGCCTGAAGCACCCTATTTCCAGAAAAATAATATTTTGTCTGTGTGACTGAGAATTTTCAAGGCAAGACTACGTCTTGTGCCAAAATTGTCAATACTGTTTAAATAATCTGGTTTCTTCTCCAGCATTTATGTCGCTCTTTCTTTTCCTCCCCTCCTTTCTGCCACCTCCAGTTAAATGATGGAGATCAATAATGTCCACTTGCTAACTTCAGTTCACTAGAAGAAACCAAGCTCTTTTTATTTCTCTCAGAGAAGATCCTTTCTATTCCTTCCCTGTATCTGCTCTTCTGCAATTAACTCTTCCTTGAGCATTCACAGCCAGAGCAGAGTACAACACTCCAGGGGAGCACTTGTTGATGAGATTATATCTAACGAAAACATCTTGTCTTATTCATGGTGGGAACATATTTGTGTATTTCTTGTCTGTAACACAGTTGTTGCTCATACTGGTTCACAATTGCTGCTAATTACATTCAGTTCTTAATAACTCAGCGCTTCTTTTCTGCTCAGGTCCTTCTTAGTGATGAATTCCTACATCACTACAGAAGATGCTTTTCTCTTACCTCCTTGACTACATGGTCCTGTGCTTTGAATTGTTGCCCCTTTTTTTTTTCATTTCTATTACTGCACTTCTGAAAACTTTCCTTTTCTTCCTGTTTGACATATAGAGGTCTCTTTGAAGCTAGTGCCTTCCAGCTTGCCTTTTCATAGCCTCCAGTTGCACCGGCAGCCACCCCTTGTGATCCTGCAGACCAGAGGCCCCCACATTTTGTACACAGAGGCTACTGCAGGCTTGGAGGTGAGAGAAATGAACAGATCTCTCTCTAGCACTTTCCTACTTGGCACTTTTCACATTTCTAATTTAACTTCTATCATCTGTTCTTTTCTCTGTCAAGCAAGAAAGGTGATTGCATTGACACAGGCCATCTGTGTACTTTAAGGTGTAAGAATAAAAGATGTTCTTCTGCCACCATAGAAAACAGCCCAAGGGAGTTGTGCTTTAGGTATCAGTGTCAAATTTGTCTTTGGACAAGAGTGCATTTGGAGTTTCTGTTACTTCACAGAAGATCCCTTCAGTTTTGTCTTAATACTGTGCAGCTACATTTTTTAAAAGGCTTTGGGATAATAGGTTTATTTATCTTAATCCTAGCAATAAACATAATAAAAATGTTTTTTCAGCTTACAATATCTCCCCTCTGAAATTACTGAAAGTCCCTTGCTGACATCAGCTCTGAGGAATTCCTGTTCCTGGTTAGTTAGATTTACATCATTCACTATTTAAAGCAGGGGAATTTAGTTACGATTACACCAATGTAATGCCCCCAAAACTTGTAGGATAGTTATTTGCAAGCTCAGTACCATATATTTAATTCCAAGAACTGCCATTTGCTCAATTCGTATTTATTGATATCCTGATTTATCTCTTTATACTTACTTGAAGACTTTAGTTTTGCAAAGATCAACAAATAAAAAATACAATAGTTGCATTTTTAACATTAAGTAAAACAATGCTTTACTTAAATGATCTGGAAAGTTTATTTTGAGAGAGGTAAAGATGGCTGGCAAGAGGACTGTAGACCTTGAATTATGTATCTGAAGTGGCAAAAAGATAAGAAGTATTCAAAAGATGGGATGAACATTACCAGAAATTAAATGGAAAACAAGAACCAAATGGGCTATAAAAGAATATGAGACAGCTAGAAGTGGAAGAAACTGGAGAGAACAGGGCAGCTTCTGTATGTCTCCTTCAGGCACCTCACTTCAGTGCTTTTTGTGGCCCAAGGACTCTCATCCTCTGCAGCAGAAATCTAGGCCAGTAGTAATGAAACACCAGCACCACTGGCCCTGAGAGAGATTTGGCTGGGCACCAGAAATAATGTCTATGGCACTTCTTACTATAAAAGGATTTATTTCATAAGAGACCCATACAAAGCTTCCCTACATGCAAACTTTTGAGGAGAAGGAATGAAGACCCTGGTGGTATGGCATAACCCAGAGGCTATTTCTGTGTGTCAGTTAGTGCTGAGCCTCACTTGTGTCCCACTTTAGATGCACCACGATCAACCCTCTCAATACAATTGATATTATTATTTAAATTCTGGAAAAGTAAATTGATTAATGCAGTTTAAAGTTTAAAATTTTGAACTGTTACATACATACATTCAGCCTTGAGAAGAGAAGGCTCCAGGGTGACCTCATAACAGCCTATCAATATCTGAAGGGAGCCTACAGAAGAGCCAGAGAGGGACTCTTTACAAGGAAGTGTAGCGACAG
>JAOXNO010000001.1:192054062-192079019 GCA_028565335.1 Limnodromus scolopaceus | reverse complement strand
GGATGGGGCTTTGAGCAACCTGCTCTAGTGGGAGGTGTCCCTGCCCATGGCAGGGGGGTTGGAACTAGATGTTCTTTAAGGTCTCTTCCAACTCAAATGATTCTATGATTTTATGATTCTATGATCATGACCCTTAAGATGTTTGGCTTCACATTGGTGAAGCCCAGATGTAAAAAAGTAAAACTGCCTGTTGGTGGATGTTTTCAAAAATTAGAGATACTCAAGCACAAAGTGACTGAATGAAAGAGCAAAGTATTATTAAAAGTAAAATACTTAATAGAATGTTTACTGCTAAATTCCATTTTGAAAGGCATCCAAAAAAATGGTTTTCAAAGTGGAAGAAAGAAGAATTCTTATTATTTGAGCAGCATGCTTAGGAAAGAACATGTTTGACTGAAGTAATGTAACATTACAGTATTTTGAGAAGAAGGATGAGTTTGTCTTTTCAAATAATTTGTAATTCTCTCCAAAGCTCTTAATCCACTTTAATGGCATGCACATCAACAAGGACTTAACCCAACTTTACTATTTAATAAATTACTATGTGGTGTGTTCAGTTGTTCAATATGGGAAGCTCCTATCTGACAAGGACCGGTTAAAAGAAACTATACTGTCTTCTGCTATGGCATTCTTGAAGATTTAGATTAAAAAAATACTGAATGCCTCAAAATACGCACTGAATATAGCAAAAAAAGAATGAGCCCACTCAGATATGATATTGCAAAACTACTGAAAGTTAATTTGAGCTAAGAGAAATACTTTTTACTTTGTTTATATGAAAGAGTTCCAAGACTATATTGACAATTACAATTAAATATCCATATCATATTATATTAAAAGAGCAACTAAGCTCCACAAACAACAAAATTAAAGATGCATGTGAATTTAATGCCTTAATTTTCTTTTGTTACATAAAAAAAATGGTATTTCCTAAGAAACAGTTAACCAAACCTGAGATACTTATGTACTCCTACCCTTACGAAGAAGTAACTGGGCATTCATGTGGCATTTCACTGACACACATGAAGCAGTTCAGATAAAACAAAACACTTCAGACCAAAAATTATAAAAAATAACTAATAAGTGAAAACTGTAAAGAAAATATAAAGGGAATTGCTTTGCAAGCACTGAAAATCACTAGGTCAAGATACTTCTGGAACAGGGAGTTCCTGGTATTCAGTGATACTGATGATGAAATTATGAGACAACTTAGTCATATGCAAGTGTTTCAGTACTTTATTCAGACTTCGGAAGAAGCAGCATTGTGGCTAGCCACCACTGGCCAGAATTAACTGTAACTGCGTTATCAACACTAGCCCATGGGCTTCACATGTTTTGCTAATTTTAATCGTGATCTCAAAACAGTAAACTATGTATTTCAAGATAATGAAAAAAAAGGGGCAAAGTATGCTTGAGTTTCAAGAGAAACTACTTTCAAGGATTACATTTGAAAAATTGTTTCCTATTACTGAACCTACTTTGATAAGAAGAGAACATTTTCACAACAGTGTGACAGCAATTATGGAACATGGAGGTATTAAGTAATTTTTTCAATTTAATTATTTCATGAGAAGTTTAATCAGGTTTTTTATTGAAAAAAAAACAAAAAAAGCCCCACAAAAAATATTAGAATGATCCAGTTCCTCATGAATCCTGATAAAGCTACATTTAAAGTATTATAAATGCAGATTTTTGTCCATTTGGCTATAAAGCATGTACAGATGGAGAAGATTAATTATTAGCTGAATTCAATTTGTACTAATTATATAGGATTAACTCTTCCCTCTTCAATATTAAACACCAAGTGTCAACAGCAAAAATTAAATTCCAAGAGCCTAGAAATTCTTGCACATTAAATTTTTACCCTGGACAATGTGAAATTTTTGGAATCAATGTATTTCTCCAAAAAGTTTTTCTCATTTAAGAATTACATGGACTGCAATACAAGTAAATGTCTTATGCAGTAAATGAGTGTGACACATGTAACTCTCAAAGCAGCTACATTTAGGTCCAGGATTATGATGCTTCCCACAGACCTGCAACAGCAGACATCACATTAAGTCCCTGCATTGTCAGCTACTCACACTAGCACCTCCTCATAAATTGATTTTTCACAAAGTTGGCCTTCAGGCCCAAAAAAAATTGCCAGTGCTGGGTAATTTTGAACCATCCTGGTCTCTGAAATCAAGGTGCCTAAAGTTGTGATCTAAATTATAACTGAAGGACAGGATTTTTCAGAATTCAGAGTGCATGGTCAACCTTAATTCATTTGGCATCTAGTTTGCAATATGGAAATACCCCACTTTTTGACTAAATAAAAGTGCTTGCTTTTGCAGCTTAACCCTTTCGCAATTTTTTGTACCTCTCATTCCTCAGAAGATGATACAAACTAACTCTGATCTGTCAAACATCTCTCTGAAACCTCAAGGAAAATTCAAACTTGAATCTTCAGTATAAGCATAATCAGACCAGGCAGGGATTCAGCACATCACAAATAGTGCTGAAGAACAACTTCTTCATGAAAAGGTTACTCTCTCATTCTAGACTTCCTCTGGAATAAAAATGATGTAACAGAATGGACTAGTTGACCTTCACAATTTAATATAAACACAAAAAATACTCCTTCTGATGCATATGAAGCTATTTCATTAGTACTGTAGAATAGTACTATGTTATCGAAATAATTTTCAATGGTTTTAAACACATGATTTTTTCAAACTAGTTATTATATCCTGCAAAGCAAAACTTAATTATTTTAAAACAGCCCATAGCAATCTTAAAAGCAATTTAATTTTTCAATAAGCTTCACAGATATCATTTTAATTGTAACTTAATGAGCTTAAAATAAGCATAGTGTGGATATAATACCCTCCTCTGAGTCCCTTAGAGTCACTGTCCAGAGATTTAATCTCAGCAACCATAGCTAAGCAACATAAACTCTCTCCTATTGAGTGGCAAAATGTACGTAGTGATTCACAGTGCTTTATAATTAGAGAGATTAGCATTTTATAGCCATGGATACCACAGAGTGTGTTTCTCTCTAAAAGAGAGATGTTCCTCCCATGAAAGGGACCAGAAAACCGGAGTTAAGCCTACAGCTGTTGAGCCCTCAGTGGGAAATGCCGTACAACTGGAAGAGTCAATCACTCCAGCAACAGCAATGTTTCCGAGCAGCCCCATCTGTTGGCTTTCACTCCATAGAGCCCCCTGTAAGGTCCCAGGAAATACTGGCAGAAAACAACTTTTTTTTCCCTTTTTTCATTTGTAGGTGAAGAAGTCAGTTACATGGAACTGCTCAGCATTACATTTTAATCTACAGTTCCTTGAGTTTTATGGCATGAATTTCTTTCTATGATCTGAATTTTCAAGTTGCTGTACTTTCTGGAAAGGTGCTCTCAAAATTTAAACAAACTCTCACACGAGTCAACAATGAGCTATTGCTGTTATACCTGGTCATGAATCACTCTACAGTCCCACTTCAGATTTTAAAAAAACTTTTTCCTACCTTTGCTAAACAAAGGGGGCGAAGCACATGGTAGATTACATGAGGGAAATACAACAATAGCAAGAAGCAGAAATGCTCACACTGGGATCAAGGGGAAAGTTTATGTCTCCAAATTCAACAACCAAGCTAGAAAGGTCTATTCTACCACTGCCAAAACTCCCTGGTTGGAAGGGTGGGACCCTAAGTTCTCCTGGCACCCTGTGTTTTGGTGCATGCTGAGAGTAGCACAGCCCAAGAGATCAGCACCTTTCTAAAACCCATATCAGGTCAGACATTAGGCCCCTTGTGCTGTCATTTCTACTTCAGTTTAAACCCCAGTAGACAGAGTTCCAACTCTGCAGAGCTGCAGATGTGCAACTTTGACACGGGCATGTCAGAGCCTGAAAGTGAAATAACTCCTACCCCAGGTTTTAACATGACCTTCAAAATAGGCAAATTTTTTCCCATAGATGTAAAAACAGTAAAGCATATGGCCTGATGCAAAGCTAGAGAAGGTCCATCAGAAAGCCCCATAAAGCCTATGGAAAGGCACATGCTGATTTCAGTGTGATTTGGATCAGACTTTTATTGCATTACTTACAGCTCTGGAATCCACAGGTGTAAAGAAGTCCTGCACACAAATCCTTTAAAAGGGAAATAGAAAGGGAACACCCTCTGATTTCTCATTCCAATTACAAATTCTGAAGCTAAGGCAAATAGTCAAAAATAAATATGTGTTTTCACAGCTGCTCATAATATCTTCAAATACATAAAGCTTGAGTTATAACCAATTTTTCTACTTTAGAACTGCATCATAACTTCCGCCCCCATATGCATTTGCTCAGAGGGCCTGCTAAAATAATTTGCCAAGAATGGGAGTGCATTGCCATCTGCTAGGAGTCGAATAAGACTGAAGCAAGCTTTACCCACTTTTTAAAAAAAATCTTGTCCTCATATTGCCATCAGTTTCTCCTCATCCTCTGTTTTAACATGACCTGTTTTCAGTTTCTGAATGAATCCTGAGGTCATGAATAACAGTAATAATAATAGTAATAAAAAGAGTAATAACTTAGGCAAGAATCACTGAAGTCAGAGAGGACGAACACTAAGTAGGCAATGAAGTCTGCCTCCTTATAACTACATGATTATATTTACATTGTCTTATTTACAGTTTCAGTACATTTTATAACCTGCCAATTGTTGATGTTACAGGACTGTGTTCCTCTTGCTTCCTTTCAGAAGTGATTCTCTAACATAACAGTTCTTATTCCCACAAAGCATTTCTTCATACCATGTGTGGATTTAGGATTACCCTTCTTATATGTATCTCAGTTAATGCTTACTTCAGAGAAGTTTTGACTATTCTGTATCATATATCTGACTCTCAGAGAAAGGAAAGCTGTAGCCATTCCCTCTGGGTCAAAGTGGCTCTGCAGTTACTTCTCCAGCATTTCTAAACAAGGTTTCAGCATGGAGCTACACCAATAATGGGACCTTTCTTTTTCATAGTGGGAATGTATTAACCCATCAAGAACAGCATCTCAACTGTTCTGAGTAATTCTGATTTAATGGTTCTTCTGGTTACTGAGAAAATGTAATGGGACTTCTGCTGCATAAAGGGAAGACTCCAGCAAGCTACAAAGCCCAAGGTCACAATCAGATTCCTTTGGGGAAGGAGATATTCCTGTACTTGTCAGCTAAAGAAAGGAAATGGAAAAGGTCTCCTTTGTGTCTTGGTGAAGAAGAGTCAGAGAAGCCAGTGGGAACAAAGCCAGATTCCTAGGTATACAGCTGAGATAATGCAGCTCCAAAACACCCATGCAAAGCAGCAGAGATGCATCTCCTTGGAGCTGAGATTAACTACATCACTTTCTGCATCTTTCATAGGCATGTAATTCTAAAGAATTTAATCAAAGGCAATATATCTTATAAGTAGATACCACATTAGTGCAATTATGTATGACAGTTATTGTTCCTACAAATTGATATTAAATTTTAGTAAAGACATATGACAGGTGTCCTCTATGTATTTCTCACACCCATTTTCTTTCTACAGTGTGGAGGCAGAAAATTTCTTTTGATTTCCTTCACTGTAGTTCAACTCAAAGCTCACTGTCTCTCATCTGAGATGATCTGGGAAACCAGTCTGCTCAAAAGCAGTCTGCTTTCACTCTGCAAAAGAGGTGTAATTTTGCTTGTTTTGCCTAACTGTAAATTTTGCCAGTGATAAATTAGGGTCTGAGGAGTTTCATAAATTTGATTTCTGAATTCTGTTTACATCCACACAGCCTACATTATATTCTCAGGTTTTCTTCATTTAAATTAATTCATCTGTGATCCGGAATAGATGGAATAGTGACAGAGGTCTGAAAGGCAAGATAGGGAACAAAAAGGTTCCTCAAATCAGTCTGGTTTGATATTTTAAATTCAACATACTCTATCCAGCTGCTGGGTTTGCAGTAAAAGCTTCTAAGCAAAGAACAGGTGCCTTAACCTTTCAAATTATATTAGTCAGGTCAGTATCATGTTCATGGATGGGCCACACAAAGGGTAAGCCTGAAATGCCAGTATTGCCTGAAGCATAGGAAGACATTTTGCTATGTACATTATGCAATGTATCAGGATATGTTCATGTTGTTTCCAGTAACATTATTTTTTCCAGGATTCCTCTAGCTAAAAGCAAGAATGACAAGCCTAAAATTTCAAAAGCCCCTGATAATTTTGTACCCCATAGTTTAGAATTCATCTAGATGACCTTACTGAAAAACAAGACACTCAAAAGCTAAAAAGCATTTTTTTCCTAAACTTGTGTGTCCAGAACAACAAAATTGATTGGACTCTGGTTGGTACAAGTGAGTGTTTGGATCATACTTTCTTTGCCAAACAGTGCATGGTCCCCTTACTGGGCTTCGGGGTGGGTTGGGGGGCAAGTAAGTGTTTGGGTACAAAGTCTTAGAGACGTAAGTCTTGTACTGTAGTCTTGAATGTGTGTCAGGCATTTGTCATGCTCTGAATGGAGATAAAAAAGGGCACTAGGCTGAAATTTTATGTATCATTGTTTTCTTATTAGAGGCTGAGGTAGGATCATATCCTGGCGTTGTTAGATTAACAGATGTGGGATTCTTAGATCTAGAGATTACAGAGACGCATTGGCAAGTTCAAGGTTTGTATCTCTTCTTTTCCTTTAAAAGGTTCACTGATTAATTCAGATTTCAGTGTTGTTCTTAGCTTGATCTGTTGTAAATGAGAAAATAATCTAATCCAGACATTTTCACAAATAACAGTTCTTGTGATGCTAGCTGTAAAATTTTGTCAGAGTTCAGGTAAGTAGAGAGAAGCTGCCAAATAACTGGAACTGAAACATAGTAAGAAATAAAAACATCATAAATTTTCAAACACAGAAAGAGCAAGAAATATACCAGAGTCCCTGCGAAGACAACAGATGATGAAGCCATAACAGAAAGGCTTGAAGAAAAAATTGAAGCCGCAGCAGAAAATCTAAGCATATTTTGTAACTGCATTTGCTGGGAGGAAAGAGGGTAAGGGGAAAAAACAAAACCACTTTTTTATGGTAAACTCATGGAAGGTCTGTCTCAACTCAAGGTGTCAACAGTTATGGAGTGAAAAAAAAGAAAGAGCAGTAACAACTGGATTGAACAAGACAGCAGGAACTCATAATTCCTAAAGGTACTCTCAAGAATAAAAAAGCCAAATCACTAAATCCATTAAAACTGCCTCATGACCAGAAAAGTGGCAACAGTTTTTATAAAGGCTTTCAAAAGAGATTTAAGGAACTATAAGCAAATAACATCAACATTTACACTGGGTAAATCAATAGCAACTCTTCTAAGAAACAGAATTAGCAAGTACAAAGTGGGGAAGATCAACGTAGCCTTCACAGAGGTCAAGCATCACAAATCTGCTCTAATTACCTGATTATACTTTTAATAAACGTATGGACAAAGAAAACGCCTTTAATATAATCTACTTTCCTTTCCAAAACACATCTGGCAGGGCTTACTGTGAGAGACTTCTAAAGAAGCAAACTAAAATGGACAAAAAACAAAGGTCCTCACATGGCCACATGATTAGAAAACCAAGGGTAAGAATACTTACTCAGTTTTCATGTTGTGGGAGGTCACTATGAATCTCTGCTTGGGGCTGCACTGTTCACCATACCTATAAACAGGTAGATAATATGCAGAAGGGTTGTCAACTTTTGATAACAATACCAAGCTGTGCAAGTTAATAGAGATGCCAGATGACTGCAGAAATGCAGAAAGGTCTTACCACTAAGTGACTGAGAGAGAAAATGGCAGATCAAGTTCAGTACAGGTAAATCTAAAATAATACAGAGAAGGAAAATTGTAATTGTATGTTTATGATGGTAGGCTCTGAGTTGGAAACTGCCATTCAAGAATGAGGCATGGGGCAATTCCATGAAATAATTCAATAACCTTGTATGAAGTCCAAACCATTATTTTAAAAGTACTGGAAAAAGCAACTACGGCTTCAATATTGCATGAAGTTCTTTCTCCATACCAAAATGGTTGGAAAAAGCATCACTAAATGCTGCTCGTATCTTACATTCTTACCTAAGTGTCTGCTGTTGACCCTTCTTCGGGTCAGCACGGGGTTCAGGGCCTACTATGGTCTAATGAATATTATTTTTATTCTTCATATCTTACAGTTTATCCATCTATGAAAACTGGTTCTTCATACTTCTGTAACATAATACTTCAAATCCTGTAAGCTGTGTGACAGGAACATTTCCATCCCCAGTGACTGGTGAGATAGTGATTTCAGATTTATCACAAGTCCTTTTAACCTAGCAGAGCTTTTTCTGTATATACAAGCTCGAACAAACAAAATAGTAGAATTTAGAAAGGAAGAAGCATGACACTATTTGTCTTTATGCCAGTTCCCATTTACTCCTGACAGTACAGTTTCTCACTGCTTTCCTCTACTGTCTAACTCCTAAGAGACATTTTTCTATGGTTAATATATCTCATGTCATTTCCCAGAGGTTGTGTCACTGTAATTTCCAATCCCTGTGTGCGGTAAAGACATCTGTGAAAATTATAAACACCCACCCTGAAATTGCAATCTTAAGTTAGGAAAAATTCCTTTCTGAATAAATGGGAATGGCCCTTCTTGAAAAAAAAAATCTGTAGATGCAAGTGGAGGAAGAATTTGAATTGCTTTAGAAAAAATGAAGTGAGAGCAAGTGTTTTTCAGCACACTATGTACTAGAGCTGCAATCTGACCATTATATCCACTCAGTCCTCTTGGAATACAGTATATTCTATTCTTTCACCAATAATCAGGTGGTCTCATTCCAAACAGTGTGTTTTCTCCTAAATATAGTTTGAATGTTTCATAATAAATTGTATGATTTTCTCTTGTTTCTCTTGAATTTAAAGCAGTATCTTAAATTGACAGTTTGGGATGGCACAAGTAAAACTTAAGCAAAAGATGCAAGAATAGAGGATGACTAAATACATTTCCCCTTTGCCACCAAATAAGCACACAAAAATCTGATTTATATAGATTCATTGTACAAGCTAGCAGGATCATAACTAGACAAGAAGATGCTCTCAATACCACATCTCGATGTTTCAGAGAAGCATAAGGACAGAGGGGACCACAAAAGCACCACAGAGGTGCTTTCAGGTGAAGTTAACAGGCATTGACTTTATCCATGGAGAAGGGAGTCTGCTGGTAGGGTTAAGAGAACCTTCCAGCTTGTACTTCCCTAAACACTTCAGGAAAGTCTTCATCAGAGATGTGCTGAAGAACCAGTGGGCACTACAAACTTATTAGAGGACATCAGTGAGAAATGTTGTTGCCTGAAAGTGGCCCTAGAGGGAGGACTGGTTTATGTCCTGACAGTCATGCTTGGGAGGATGAGAGAAGGAAAGTGTGGGTGCCAGCGGTAAGTATATAAAAAATTTGAATGGCCAGATGGTTTTCTTGATTTCATGATCTTCTCTTTCAGCTTTTAGACACGTCTGTCAGTCCCCTTGCAAAGGCTGCTTGATGGAGGAAAGGCTGCCTCCCTCCATCTCAGACCCTTCAGGATCCTATGATAGATTTCATAAAGCACAGATATGACCAAGAAGCTGCTTGCCAAAATCTGGATAGGACAGTGTCTACCCTGGCAACTCAGCCAAGTTAGACAGACAAAGGAAGTTCAGCAACCTATAAACTCAAAATTTCAACATGCAACAGCATCCCCAAATCTTCTCATGGGGAGAAGGATTCTGGGCCAGTTCCTGGTTGCCACCATTGCCCAGGCACTAACTGCAAGATGCAAGTCCCAAAGCCCTCTCAGGACTGCACCTATGGGTAGCTGGCTACCCGGATAGGCCGGGCTTTTTCTCTCCCTTCAGCACAAAACCCAAGTGTGAAGGTGAACGGACCCAGGAGAGGGCATTTGGCGTTTAGTATTGTTACTGACTCTCTGTTCAGACAGGTGGATCTTCTTCCCCAGTGGCTCATTTTTCGGCACATGGGAATGGCCTCCTCCTGTGCCTTTAAGACTTCCTTCTTGAAAAACGTCCAGCCTTTGTGGACTCCTTTGCCTTTCAGGACTGCCTCCCAAGGGACTCTTTCAACCAGGCTCCTGAAAAGACCAAATTTCACCTTTCAGAAGTCCAAGGTGGCAGTTCTTGTGACCCCCCTCCTTGCTTCTCAAAAGAATCAAAAACTCCACCATTTCACAGAATCACAGAATCACAGAATGATACAGAGCTGGAAGGGACCTCTGGAGATCATCTAGTCCAACCCCCCTGCCGGAGCAGGTCCACCTGGAGCAGGTTGCACGGGAACTTGTCCAGGTGGGTTTTGAATGTCTCCAGAGAAGGAGACTCCACCACCTCTCTGAGCAGCCTGTTCCAGTGCTCTGCCACCCTCAAAATAAAGAAGTTCCTCCTCATGTTTAGATGGAACTTCTTATGTTCCAGTTTGTGCCCATTACCTCTTGTTCTGTCACTGGGCACCACTGAAAAAACACTGGCCCCATCCTCTTGACACCCACCCTTTAAGTGTTTCTAGGCAGATCCCCCCTCAGTCTTCTCTTTTCCAGACTAAAAAGACTCAAGTCCATCAGCCTTTCCCCATGAGAGAGACGATTTAGTTCCCTAATCATCTCCATAGCCCTTTGCTGTATCCTCTCCAGCAGTTCCCTGTCCTTCTTGAACCGGCAAGACCGGAACTGGACACAGTACTCTAGATGGGACCCCACCAGGGCAGAGTAGAGGAGCAGGATAACCTCCCCCAATGATTGTGACTCCTGCACAATCATTGCAAGACCTGCAGATCAGCCCTGCAATTTGTTTCCCCTGTTGTGGCTGGCACTTGTGTTTTCCCTTTGGAAAGGACCTCAACCCCATTAATGGACATCATGGAGGGCACCGATAACTCAAGAGGCTATTTAAGTGTTTGGAGCTTTGGGAAGAACTGCTTTCAAAACTCTGGTGACGACTGGCAGAAAGGGGTGAGATTGCATCAGTCCATAGAGAGCTGGACAGGTTACAGGGCTGCTATGACTTGGTGGGTGTCCTGGTTTGAGGTAAAACAGAACCCATTTGCTTTTCAGTGATTTTACTTTTCAGCTGAGCCTCTTCTAACTCACTGCCTCTCTGAAATCAACCCCATTATTTTTCAGACAGCGTGCACTTCTAGCAGATAAGGTCTGATGTTTCTAGTAAATCCCAAGGAACAGTATGCAGAGAGGCTCCTGCTTATACGTCTTGCTATACCAACCAAGGCCAGCTCACTTTGTTCTGCACAAAGTTGGAAGTCAGAAGCAGAAAAGCTTAGTAGAGTCACTCCTGTGGGGAGGAGCAGACAGGACAGGCAACCCAAAACTAACCAAGAGGTTATTCCATCCCACCTGCCTCATGTTCAGTAGAAAAGCTGAGGGATGAAAGGGGTCAGGCTCTTTCTTCAATGGGTGGGGCCCAAGGAGGACTCTTGTCTCTCTGCCTTTGATCTCAACCCATGCGTTCCTGACTCCAGATGTGGGATCTGGTTCCCATCGGTTACTGATTCCAGTCTGGGACTTTCCCAGTGCCTGCTGCTGACGTGATCATCATCCTGGGAGCTCGAGACAGGTTATATGTGTTGCATATATTTCATTATTTCTTTATTAACATTATTATATTGTCTTTTTATTATTTTGTTATTAAAATTTCATAACAGTAGTTGAGTTTCTTTACATCTGGTAAGTCTCTCCCTCTGTCTCTCTCTCCTCTGTTCTTTCCCTCCTGCTCAGAAGGGGAGAGATGTTAAAGAGGCCATCTGTTGTTGGGTTTAATGGCCAGCCCAGCCCAAACCACAACAGTGGTGCCCGAATGAAATCTGCCGGCCAGAGCAGACGGGCAGCTGTGCCTCTCTCCTCACCTCCGCCAAGGTGGTGCTGGGGGCTGCATGATGCAGCCCCTCAAAGCCCAGGCATCAGAGCTCATCCAGGGAATCCAAGCAGCAAAACTAAATTGGCACCTGCAAGGACAGAGGCAGAAAACACTGACAAAACCATGGAGGCAGGAAAGGCATGACTTCATCCCCCGTTCTTTGGGAAGTCCAATGAAAAAGGGGTAGTTCGTGGCACTGGAGAGAGAGCCCTTCCGAGCAGAGGCTACGGTGTTGCTTTGGCCTCTTCCCAACACATGCAGTACCCTCAGGGCACGGCAAGCTGAAAGGGATGAGCAGTTCCCCTTTGCCAGGCAGTAGGGCTGGTCAGGGAGCCCACAAGGAGCTGTGACACGGTCCTTTCCAAAACCTGAGCAGCAGTATCCCTCAGTGTCCCTTGCTAGAAAACCAGCTTAGAAGGCCAAAGACACTTCTTTTGTATTGTTTTGTTGGTTTTGTCCTCCTTCAATTACCTCAGGTGAGCTGGGAGCTTTGGAAGAAGTGTGTCTACACTGTGTCTACAGCTTCCTGTTGTGTCTTAGCAATTCAGACACCACCAGCCAGTGCAAGGACTGACAGCTGACATGAGCCGAAATGTGGGACGTTGCCTCTTTCTGGAGGTAGTGGGTCAAAGAACTCCAAATTGTGAGTCTTGTGACCTTGCTGGTGTGTCTGCTCAGCCTTGCACAAACAGAGCTTCAACAAGTGACAAATGAGAACTGCCGAGTCTGGAGTGCCATGTTTCTCCTGACATACACAATCTGCCAAGGGCAGGTGCATGCCTCTTCTCGGGGGCCATCTCTGTGTACCTTGGAAATATTTCCACTACTCAGAGCAGGGTTCAGAGCTTTGAAAGGTGGACAACAGAGCCTGCTACACACCTGAACTCCTTGTTCTTGCCTGCTTGGATTTCCTCAGTTGTCCAACCCAGAGAACTCTCTGTCCAACTTTGTCCTCTTACTCTCTGGTTGCCCATCCCTCTCCTCTTCACAGGTTGTTTTTCGTTTTCTGCTTCCATGTGAAGAGCCTGGCAACCTTTCCATGCAAGAGTATTGTTAGACAGGTAAAGCCACGATAAACTTGAACCAATTCTGCTCTTAAAACCAAAGCTGGCTCATTTTACATTCTCTCCTCGGACAACCTCTGCAGGTGCTTGCTTTCTGGAGCAACTGGAGTCATCTGCAATGGAAATGTGGATGTTAACAGGTGGCCAGGACCTACCGGCCCAATTTTGTTGTCATGCTGTTTGTGGACCTGACATAATTCTACTGCTTCTGCTTATACGTCCAGTGCTGCTGACTCCTTGCTTGATGCCCCGGCAAACGCAGCCTCCTCCTCAAAAGTTCTCCATGTTCAACGAGGAACTCCACCAGCTGCGTCACCTGCACAAAGCAAACCATTGGTTTCCACCTAGGTGGCTGAAAACTGGTCAAACAGCCTCTTCCCCTCCTGACCCTTGCTTCTGTGCCAAAAGCGGCAGCTGTGCATGGGACTGCTCTTCATGGCAGCTCTTCCTGTCCATGGGCGTTTGCTGAAGAGAGGAGGCAGCCAAGTACCTCTGAGCAGCAAAGCTGGGCTGGGCCCTGAAGGCTGTAGCCAGCTGGTAAGCACAGTATACCTTCTCTGTCACCTTCACCAGGACATCAAGGGGAAGTGTGTGCTCCTCAGGTGGGCTCAGCAGGTTTGGCCTCACACAGATGGCCAGGTTGTGGGCATTCATCCTGCTGGTGGCCGCGTTGCTGCTGCTATTTTGCAGCAGGGACAGCAACTTCTTGAGGAGCAATAAGTTGCTTTTGGGCCACTTGCTAGCCACCTGAGGGAACAGGAACACAACGTTAATAAAGTAGACGCTGTCAAAACAGGTCACCCAGGCTGATCTCACCCAAGCCCAGCCAAGGAAAGGCTCCCTGGCCGTGCCTGGTCTCCAGCAGAAGGACTGCCTTCTCTGAGGTACGGCCACCTCTTTTCCTCCCTGCTCTTCTGGCCAGAGTCCCTTCATGGAGAGACCCACCATGCCTGCCCAAAGTGCTCCAAGGAGAGAAATGCTTTTCTGTGCCACTTTCCCCCCAAGCCCCACCCCACAGCAGCCAGTGGTGCCTGGCAGAGAACACAGCTTTGTCAAGGAGGCCGTTGCTTTGCAGGCAAGTCCCAGCCTCTGCCATTCCCTGTGGAGCAGGCAGGTGCTGGCCACACTTACTCTTTCAGCGCTGCCAGCTTCTCCTGCCTGCTGTTCTTCTGCAGGGTGCTCATCCACTCCTCATAGAGCTCTGCCTGCAGGAGCTTGGAAGGGATCTTACGGAGGAAGTCTTGCAATGAGGCTCAGAGCACTCCCACCAGGTGTACAGGCAGCATCCCTGGCACTCTGGCTCGGGAGCAAGCAGCTGGCTTTGGGCTCCTGCCCGTCACCACCAACAGAGCCAGGAGCTGTCAGGTCCCAGGCCAGCAGGTTTCACCTTCAAGATGACGGCCAGCAGGTGTGCAGGCTGGCTTTCAAGGTGGACCTCCACTCCAATGTCCAGGGCCTCCCTGAGCTGCCGGGAGGCATGCTCGCTGGCTGCCAGCCGGAAGATCCCCTCCGTGGATGGCCCATGCCGGTGCAGGAGAGCCAGCAGGTCCTGCAGGGCAGACAGGAGGAGAGTTGCTTGGCTGGAAACAGGCTTTGGGGCAGGTGAACCTAGCTTAGGGGCAGGAGAAAGCGTGGGCAGCTCTGCAGCTCTCAGTGGGGCAGGACGCAGGGGTGGGTGACAAGCAGAGGAGCCAGCTTTGTCCCTGAGCCCCAACTGGGATCCCTCTGCTTGGGCCACCGCCTCTCCAGAAGAGCCAGAGGGATGGGCACCACCTAGCCAGGTGTGCTTATCTGGACGGGCTGGGGCAGTGTGCCATCCTGGCTGCAGAGAGCTGCCAGGGGCTGGCCAAAGAGAGCCCCGCTGCTGCCAGAGCCTGACTGCCCGGGCGCTACTGCAGCAGTGGAGGTCCCTCGCCATGCAAATGGCCAGGGCAGATACCTCCTCCAGCTGCGGGTCCCGTCTGCTGCTAAGGGAAAGAGAGGAAAGAGATGTGGAGGAGAAGTGGCCGGTGAGTGCTCCCACACCCTCTCGGCACTGCCCCCCGCCGCCGAAAGCAAGAGAGAGGTGTTGTTTGGGAACAAGGGGCCCTGGGGGCTCAGCTTTCTCCTGCCGCAGAGCCATGGGGACAGACACAGACGTGCCCTCCAGGAAAGGCAGCAGCAGGCCCGGTGCAGCGCGAGTGCCCACCTGCAAGAGGAGAAGGGCTGTCCAGTCCCCATCTTCTGCAAACTCACCAGCTGTGTGGCCAAGTCCGCCTTGGCTGGCAGAGGGGACAGGAGGTGGCCGCTGCTTGGCACCAGCCTGCAAGAAATGCTCTGTGCTCAGCGAGCAGCCCCGCAGCAGAAAGGGCCCCCAGTGAGCCAAATCGGCCCACAGCCCTCTGAGATGGCAGCCCGAGCCACCTTCACCTCTGCCTGGCGCTCAACCAGCCTCTCCAGGCTGGTGGCATGGAGTGTCGTCACCTGGGCAAGGGGAAAAGAGCAGGTCAGAAGCCATGCACCCGATGCCGGGCTGGAGCAGGCTCTGGGGGCAGAGTGGAGACAGGAGGGAGACTCACGGCATTGTGGTGCCTCAGCTCCTTCAGCAGGAGCTTGATGGAGGGCAGCTGGGTCACCCGGGCTCCCTCCACTCCTTCTGGTGGCCTGTGCACAGGGAAGGGGCAGAGAAAGACAGCGTGAGACGTGGGGCAGTGTGAGACCCAAGCTGTCTTCTCCCTCTCCTTCCAGCCCAGGGAGCCCTTCCAAGCTGCCCCCAAGCAGCTGGGCACCCTCCGGCAGAGGAGCAGAGAGCAGTAGCAGTGGTGAGGCCAGGGCTGGGCAGGTGTTGGCTGGACACGGCTAGATGAAGCAGCTCCACCAGCTCTGCCCGCTGGAGAACTGCCCGTAGCCCTGGGGGCACCTCTCCCCAGCTGGGAGGGGTGTTTCTGCATGGCAGGGCTACGCCTGGAGCATCCCCCCATTCTGTGAGCAGGGCTTCCCCAGGCTGCATGGCCAGGCAGGACTTACCTAAGGAGGGCGCTGAGCCAGAGCTCCTTCACCACCCGGGAGCTGCAGGAAGAGAGGAGAAAGAGCCTGAGTGCCCGCTGCTCCCCATGCTGTGGGCACAGGTGCGCTGTGGCACAGCCCTGCCCCGTGGGGACGGCCCCAGAGGCAGGACAGATCCCCTTGGGGCAGGACAGAGGCGCTGCCCAGCCCTGCTGTGGGATGAGGCACCAAGACTCACCAGAAGGTGATGACGCAGGAGCTGTAGGGCCAGATGAGGACAAGGGACTCGGTGTCCTTGCCTTCCTCTTCATTGGTGTCATTACCAGCTGCCCCCTTGCCACTGCTCAGCACCTGGAGCGTGGCCAGGGCCAGGCAGAGCTGTGGGCACGGGGCGCTGCCGTGTCTGTAAAGAGGAGCAGCAGGGAGTGACCTGGAGCTGGCTGAGCCCGGTGGCTCCCCTCTAGCATCCATCTGCCACGGGCACAGCCATGGCGGCACCCAGGTGCAGGGTGCCGGGGACCTGGGGCTGCTCCTTGTCTGTCTCTGCCCTGGTGCCAGGGCCAGGGCTTGGGAGGAAAGGCAGCTTGGGGTCTGCGAGTCTTACTTGGCCTTGGCGATGACCAAGGTGTCCCTGAAGAGGAAGAGGTCCCTCTTCCTTGTCCTACGGCCCTGAGTCACCCGCACGCGCTGGCGTTGTAGCAGCTCAGGCAACGCTCCCACAGGCAGGCACTGCTGCACGGGCTCCGGGTTGACCCTGCAGAGCAGACGGCATCGGGCATAAGAAAGGGGGCTGCTGTGGGGCCCAGCTGTGGCAGCTTGTTCCTGAGCCATGGTGGGAGCTCACCTGGAGCAGTTCATTTGCCCCATTTTGACGAGCTCAAGAGAAGCCTCACGTGAGACACAGCTCAGGACAGTGTCCTGCTGACCCACGTGAGGCTGCCAAGAGGGCTCTTGGTATGGAGAAGTGCAGTGAGAAGAACACTGAACAAGAGCTGAACTCTCCCCTGTGCCGCTCTGGGCTGGAACAGCAACATCCCTGCAGGCAGCGGGGCTGCTGCTGGGCCAGCACCAGGTCCAATATTGTGATGCCAAGAATGGCACTGAGGGGGGGCGTGTGGTAGAGGGGCACCACGGGGCTCTCCCCAGTATGCCCATGTCTGTCTTGTACTTGGGAGACCAGACCTGGGCACAGCACGGCAGGCATGGCCTCACCAATGCTGAGCAGATGGGAAGAGTGCAGCCCAAGGTACTACTCAAAGCAACCTGGGCAAGGGCACCTTGCTGCCTGCTGATCAACTTGGTGTCCACAAGGGCCCCTGGGGCCTCCTTTGCCACACAGTTTCCAGCAGTTTTCAAGATTCATAGTCTCAGAATCTTCTAGGTTGGAAGGGACCTTTAAGATCATCTAGTCCAACCATCAACCTAACACTGCCAAAACCACCACTAAACCATTTCTCTAAGCACCAAGTCTACCCATCTTTAAAATACCGCCAGCGACAGCCATTCTGCCATTTCCCTGGCAGCCTGTTCCAATGCTTGAGAATTCTTTCGGTGAAGAAATTTTTCCTCATATCCAATCTAAACCTCCCCTGGTGCAACTTGAGGCCATTTCCTCTTGTCCTTGTTACTTGAGAGAAGAGACCGACCCCCGTCTCTCTACAACCTCCTTTCAGGTAGTTGGAGAGAGCGATAAGGTCTCCCCTCAGCTTCTTTCCTCCAGGCTAAACAACCCCAGCTCCCTCAGCCTCTCCTCACCAGACTTGTTCTCCAGATCCCTCACCAGCTTCGTTGCCCGTCTCCGGGCTCCCTCCAGCATCTAAATGTCTTTCTTGCAGTGAGGGGCCCAAAACTGAACACAGTGTTAAAGGTGGGGCCTCACCAGTACCAAGTACTGGGGGACGATCACTTCCCTTTCAGTGAAGAAACTTTCCCTAATATTCTCTGATGTAACTCTCGGCCATTTCCTCTTGACCTACCACTTGTTACTTGGGGGAAGAAATCGACGCCCACTTCTCTACAACCTCAAGTTTTCAGCTTTGCCAAGCTTCTTTTGGTCACAAGTATGTGTGGATGCATCTTCAGATGCTTCATGCCTGTGCTGGTGCCTCTTTGCAACACGGGAGGTGGCTGGGATAACTTTTGCTGTCTGATGCGAAAGGGGCAAAAGACCTAAGCACTCCGTTTGCAGCGATGTACAGTCAAAGCTGAAAGACCAAACTACTTCATCTAAATATGCACAGTACTAGCAAAGGCTATCCAAACGTCCTGGGATCACTCTGGGCTTCGATTTTCCTCGTCACTAGGCACATTTGGGCCATGTGGCGACTCCACCTCAGACACCCCTCTGTGGTACCAGAACTAGGAGATGTGCTGTACACACACACTGGCTGAAGGGTGTGCACGGTGGGCTGAAGGGCAAGCCTGGCTGTTTCGGATGTGGCGCTGAAATTAAACAGCTCATGATGTTGTTAAGTACTCTCCCACAGCAAGGCACTGTGGATGCTCAGGGAACGGCACCACGGGAGCACATAACCGACCTGGTTAGTAGAAAACAGGCCTCCTGTTCATCATATCAGTCTTTTTACTTTTTGACAGTTTTATTTCCAAAAACTACAGATTTTCAGCAATCCTACTTCTCTCTCTCATAGGAAATCAAAACATGAAGCTGAAGTAATAGGTATTAGTTACTCGGAGAAGTTCAGAGCAGATTCCGCACCATCTGAAATCCCCTGTGCCATTCTTTGTTCTTTACTTTGGACCTTTTTCCTCATTACAGATTGCATTTCAGTCTTCAGAGGGTTGACAGGTAATACATATTTTTAATATGTGTCCATGGCAACATTTATTTCATTAAAACATACTGTTATGCCACACTGGCAACAAATTGACAGTATCTAAACTAATTCCAAAAATAATTAATTACACCTTTCCACATTGTCAACAAAGAAATCACTATCAACATCCCCAGCCTCAGATAATTACTCAATCCACTCCTGAACTTAATTTCGGTCTAAAACTAACCTCTTCTAGGAAACAGCTGAGTGACTGTAAAGCCTTGTACCACTAAAGAGTCACCAAAATAAGTCTGTAGTGAAGTAAGAAATGAAGTGACTATGAGACCAGAGATCCACATTTCAAAAACAGCATCAAATGTCTTTTAACGAAAGCAGTGTGGCTGAGTTCAGCCTTCTCACACATTTATGAAGTTGGAATAAATGGCCTCTTCAGTGCTTTACAGACTAATATTTACTTTCTTGGACTATTTCTATCATACCAGTGGGATTTACAATGTCTCTAGCAATGGTCTCATTCTCATCTAAATGAAGGATAATTGCGTTTGATGATCGCAGAATGTGTTTCCTTCATTTACTGCCTTATTTTTTGGATTCTTCTCAAACCTTGCATGGCCCAATGCTCCCCTCTGGGTTAACTCAGCCAGGAGAGGATTCTGTTGTACACAGTATATACAGTAATAATATACTGCTAATGCTTCTAAATCCTGTCTAAATACATGCTGTCTCCCGAATTCCTGTACGGAGCATGTTTCACTTTTTTCCTGGTCAGCATGCCAGTACTGTTCCCAGCACAGAGTGGCTTCCTTGATAGGTGAACACAGAGTCAATATTTTGCGTCTTGTTGGGAAGGTTCAGTAAAAATTAGCAGATCATTGGGCATAACACTTCAATGAAAATTATCTACTTTGTGTCCTGCTCTAAGTGGACTTTTTTTGCCAGTGACTTCCAAAACAGAACTCTAGAACACTCTGTAAGGCATAACTCGTCATCCTGACAGGAAACTGGATACCCTAGTAAGTATATCCTTTCTGTGCTAGATTCCAGCACCTGTGGCCTCTCAGACATCAGGCCAGGTAGAAAGGTGTCTAGCATCATCTTGAAAGGCATATTAATCTTTACTTGGATATTAATAGGGTTGTAGAGGTCTGATGTATAATTCCAGACGATGCCTCCAAGATAAATGCGTGTGAAGCAGTTCAGTCATCAAGAAGAGATGATTAAAGATACTGACTAATTCTATCTGTCTCACACCCACTGTACCAGCCCCATTCCCTACGCTTTATTAATGAGTGCACCAATGGAAAATCCGTTACCAATGTTCTTATTATGCAAAGGTCACAGACTGCATTAGCATTTGCAATACAGCAGTTTTTCTAGAGGTTGTGCAAGTCAGTCACTTGCCAGACAAGCTACCATATAAAGAACCCATCATCTTCCTCACATGCACTCCTGCCTGGGCTCAGAGCAGAATCTATCAGAAGTCAAGCATTTCATGAGCATCAAGAAGTCGGTATTACCCATATTGCTCACATCTCTTCTGTGACACCCATTTTTTACAAAACATCTGCCTACAGAGATCTGAAAAGCAGCACAGCTGAAAGTATCTAGGTGCCAGCATGTCTCAACAAGTTTCTATATGTTTGTTTTCCAATGTGATTTTGTGCCTGCCACTAAGTTCTCAAATAAATGTCAGTGCTGTTCCCAAAGCAGCAGAAACGCTGCTCACAAGACAAATGTGGAAGGAAAACACAACAGCTTTTTTTATAGTTATCAATCTTTAAAGAACTCTGAGGTCAAGGGATGATGACATTCAGATCTTGAAAATGAACATGACATTTTCACAGTTACATTATCTTCTCTAAATGTCAGAACTGAGTACTCCAGTCACAATACATCAGTGCACTCAGAGGGGATCCGGTCTTCCATTCCCTCACACCAGTTTTATACCAGTTTGACTTCACTTACATTAATAGAACTGTAAAATAAAAAAAAAAACCCAAATTTAAAAATAAAAATAGGAATACAGCAGAGGGATGAAGCCAATAATGATTTCTGAATTTCTGTGGACAACATTTCCCTAAGTAAGATATCTTGGACACTGCAGCAGTTATAAAGATGATTATATTTTAGGAAGAAATCAACTCAGCCGCTCTCTAATATTTCAGACAGTACTATGTCTGCGGCTTTTCTCAGATGTAAACCAAGACTGACACTTTCCCTGGTGTTAGGTACCTCTGTAAATGACCCTGAAAATTTGAATTAGACTTGCAGAAGGACCTTTAAAAACTGGTAAGCAAAAAACGAAAAGAGCCAACTGGAAAGAATGAATCAATAGCCAAAATATTGATGCATACCCTTCAGCACGATCAATCCAGAAACTTTAGCCTTTTTGATCAGAATAGTTGGTTGAAAATAGCAGACAGATATGGGCACATGGACAGTCAGAAGAGCTATACTGCTAAGACCATTTTGTCTTATCACTTTTTGGTACACATGCAAAACCTCTCAGTGAAGCTAACACGATCTCTGGCTCCTTATCTCTGTTCGTCTTTGGCAACTCACATTATTAGTTTCATAAGCTGGGGTACAAGCAGGAATAATAAGGAAGCACTTAAGTTTTAGATCTCTGCTTGATTCCCCCCATACTCTCATAATGATGTTCATACTCTCACATTGATGTTTTTCCTTTAAGTACCTTTTAAAGGGTATAATTAAATAAATACATACCTACCTAAATCCATTCACATGTACATAGCTTTGACAAACTCACGCATCTGCAAATTTGAGTGAAAAAAAGATTTTTGTAAATTGGCAGATGAGAAACTTTACTTTAGAAAGCAGAGAAAATGACAAGGGTGTGACAGTGTAACCAAGTGAATATGAGCTGAGACTGATTTAATTTTAGCTGAGAACAAAAACGCAACCTTACAGTGCATTAAGAGACACTATGCAGTAGGAGTGGTGAAGTGGTAATCATTCAGTACACAGCATTTTGTCTGATCCTCATGTCACACAGACAAAGGTTCAGAAAGCTGTGCAAACAACAGTGGCACGTCCAGACACAGCCTTGTTATAGAAGAATTAAGAGCATGGTCTATGCAGTTTCTCTAATGGAAGGCGAACACAGAGCTTGATCAGTCTCTAGAGATCTACACAGCAAAGAAATTTCTGAAAGTGGAAGGATTTTTAAGCTAGCAGAGGAAAGACACTATGAGATTCAATATGTAGATATGGAAGCAGGAGACTGGCCTGAAAATCGGTGGAAGCAGCTAACAAGGAATTTAACAACATTCTTATAAATGTGATGAGTTTAATTTAACTAGATACAGTTCTAAACACTATTAACACTCATGGCAATTAACAGCTAGGACAAAACACAGGGAAGAAGAATAAGAGTGATTTTTTCATAAGTAACTAGCTTCTTTAATTCAGTGCATGTTTAAATCATGGCTGCCATAACTGGCAACAGAAGTTACAGGACATAAAAATTACTGCAAGAAATTTAAAAACCAAAGTATTATGGTTAAATGTGTTGACCCATAACATACCTGGGACAGTTTGATTTCCACTTGACTCCTCTCCCAAAGCCAGTGGCTTTTCACCATTTAAAGAAAATCACACATTGCAAGTGTATTTCCCACATGCAAGTACTCAAACGTGTTTTCCCTGATGATGTTAACCACTAGCAATAGAATACAAGTAATCGTATTTTTTACAGGGAACAGGTAAGAAAAGAATGTCCATTTTCAGATGAGGCAATGGAGCAAGTAAGAAGAAGAAGAAACCCCAGCCAAGTTAAGCCTGGTCTGATGCCAAACCTCTCCTGGCTGGACACAGCTCAGGAGGATGCACAGATATCAGAGTCCAGGCACACTGAGATCTCACCACCAGAAAAGCAAGAACCATGAGAAGTAATTCCTCCTTTCTTCCTTAAATAAAGTGCATTTCTCTTGTTGAGAAATAAGCCTGATCTGTTCAAATTATTTCTGATTGGAACAAACAATATTTCTGATAGATGATGCCTTGTATTAGCATGATAGCAAGATGTAAGCATTACCTGTTCTTTATCCTGCATAATACCATAATCTTTGACTTTAAAAAGATCGTTACTGATACCTGAAATTCAATACACAGTGATGAACATAGAAATAAAAATACAAAGAACTGATAAGTCAAATATTTATAGGAATGCTTTAATAAATAATATACTAACATATTAGCCATATAGATCTTAATGGTGTTATTTTGAAACGTTTGGATCACTGGCAGGTATGTGTCCTCATACAGCTCTAGCACCCTCTTCAGAAACCCCTTCTTCATCACTTGTTAGTAGAAAGAAGAGGCAGGAGCATACAATGCTTTCCAAGAACAGGTTTTTTTTAAATATTTTAAATGACGGAGAGAATAGCTCTGCATAAAGATATTTTTTTTCCTCATGCATTTTCAATTTATTTCCCACACTATTCACCTCTCTCATTATGTTTAAGATATCCATTCCAGCACCTTGCAGCAGACTCAATGTTTCGAGAACTTTTTCACCTTCATGCAGTAAAAAGTGTGCTGCTCCATTTGGAATAAATTTCTTTATGCTTCTGTAGTTACTGCTTAATGTTGCCTGCCTGACATCACAAGGATTTCTACTGAATCTTCTGTTTGCTTACTTTTCTTCCTGAACCTTCTCTCTTTCAGCCCTATGTTCATTTTTCACCATGAATAAAATAGTTTCATGTGACGTATGTAAGACGACAAATGATATCATAGAGAATAAAATAGAGGAAAACTCTTAGTAAAACAAGAAAAATTAATCCAAAACTTCTTGGCAATAACAGTGGTCTTATCCTTACCCAGTTCATCCTTGCACGCTTGATATTCTCACAATAAAGGCAATTTTATTCTTCCCATTTTTTTAAATGAAAAATCCATGTTAAAGATTAGATTTGATTTGATTTTGCTAGCTGCTACATTTTAATGTACATTTATAAGTGAGAGAATATATTTATTAAAATACATCTCCTTATATGTTGGTTCCCTCTCCTGCAATGAGCTGAGTGCTGTAAGCCCTCTGTCATAGCGTATGGCAAGATAACAGTGTTCAAACCAGGTCCCAGATGAACGGCTATCAAAAGGACAACCATTCAAAGCTTCTGAGTTTTATTTCTCCACAGAGACATAATGGAATGCATTCTTTTCACAGTTTTTTTAAATAAAGCTGTTAAAGAAGAAAAAAAGGTGGGTTAATTCTCAGGGCTGGTCCCTCGTAACCTATTCTACCTCCCAGTTAGCCTAAAAAGTCTTCTGTTCACAGGCTCTTCTCCAGAATTCTTAGGGTTTGCAATGCACCTTCCTGAACCGTGAGAGCATATCAAGTACCTCTTGTGCATGCCCTGCCAGTTGTTTCAGCAGGTGCTAGTGTGCTGTTGGACCTTTGTGTGCTCTCCCCTTCTCTCCATCACAGCAAGTCAGCCTTGGTGCTCAGTCCAATCAGCAGAGCTCCCACGGGGAAGCTGTCCCAGTGGAGATGCTGAGAGCTGCTTTCTGACCTTCTCCATACAGACACAGCAGGATAGTTAGTGCAGCCCTCCTGTGTCCCTTGTGCTGGAAATATCCACCTGCTTGAACTCCGTGACACATGGGAAAGTTGTGCTCCCTTCACACTCTTCATCTTTCTAATTTACAGCCCATCAGACTCATGAAGGAGCAGGGGGAGCAGAAAGAGGAAAGGAGTTAATGCTCTTAGTGCTCTGTGGCTCAGCAGGACATTGGGTTATCATCTCTGTCTGTTTTTGGCTGCTGTGTATGTACCTCACCCCCTTCACAATGCAATGCAGAGAATGATTTTCACAGGAAACATTCCTAATCCCAGTTCCCCTGATTTTGTATTTTATGCTAGTTGCCTCTATGGACATTTTAATGTCATGAGTGGACTGTAGTAATGTTGAAGAGCAGTGTTTGAAACACAGAATCACAGGATCACTATGGTTGGAAGGGACCTCTGAGATCATTGAGTCCAACCACAAAAAAATAACCAAAAAACCCACACACCACAAAAAACACAGCACCCCACCACATCACATCCACCCACAAACCAATAATCTTGAGCACTAGAGCATGCCCTGAAGAGCCATGTCTATACGATTCTTAAATACCTCCAGGGATGGTGACTCCACCACCTCCCTGGGCAGGCTGTTCCAGTGCCTGACCACTCTCTCAGT
>JAOXNO010000001.1:192033052-192053962 GCA_028565335.1 Limnodromus scolopaceus | reverse complement strand
TCCTTCCTGTAGTGAGGGGCCCAGAACTGAACACAGCACTCAAGGTGAGGCCTCACCAGTGCCGAGTACAGAGGCACGACGACACACACTCAATCTTGTCCTAGAGTAACTTTCTCACACAGACAGGCCCTTCTGCCTTCCTTGCCATTGCCCTCAAAGCCAGTAGAACTAGCAGATCTGGATGTAACAAGGAGGTAGGTGAAGCAGGTCGGGTATCACACCTGCAGCCCATCTTGTGGCACCATAAAGAGCCAGCTGAGACAACCATGTGGGGACAGATAGGGAAACCTATGATTTCACACAGAGCAAAATGGCCTGAACCCACAAGAGCTGTGGCTAAAGAACCGTGTCCGAGCTAAAGGCCAAATGAGGAGATTTAACTTCCATAGCCAGCCATGCACCTCCCACACAATAAACTGAACTTATTCAGAATAATCCAGCCTTTCTAGCATCATTTCTCCGTCTTGCTCTATTTCACACCTGTCTTTGTTAGTCTTCTAATTTTTTTCTAAAATCCAGGTAATTTCAAAATTACATGAAAAGAGCTGGAGTATTTCTTAATTCATTACATTAAAAAAAACAAACAAAACAGTACCCAGGAAACATTTGTCCAAAAATGTTCTTTGAGAAATGAGGTAAGATTTGTATATTTTAAGTAGTCTAACATTATAATGTTCCAAACTAGTGAAAAGCAAGAAATTCAGTTCATAATGGTAACATGTTTTAAAAAACAATATGGATTGTATCCAACATAACTCAAGCTAATCCTCAACCAGATTCTTGCACACAAAACCAATCTTTACTTCAACTGGATCAGGACCAGTTAGAAAGTTTTATTATTTTTGGGAATGATAGTAGTAACCATAGCAGTAAAAAAACAACTTTAGTAATTTAAATGGCATTTCAAGCATTTTAAAAGCACAATTTATTTTTTACATTATTGAAAACTCATTACTCATTCATTTTGCATTGTTTGAGAAAAGCTCTAAGAGTAGTTTTCTAAGATAGTAACTCAATATATGACTTAGATGGTGTTGTCAAAGTACAAACATTCTAGTATTAGTGTTTGCACTGTATTCTTTTAAATTCACTTGGCTGTACAGAAAGGCTTTCAAATATGAAAGATGGCACGATACATTTACATAGCTATATATATATAAAGATATCTAGAAATTCACTCATCACCTTTTTTTTATGTGTTAGCCTCTCTCATGGTTGCAGAGACCCTTGCATGCGTGAGGGAAGTTCATCCAACATTATGTACCCAAGTACAGAGTCATATGTTCTCCTTTGCTGGACTATCTGCTTTAAAGCACATAGAAGTCACCTGGAATCAAAACTATCTCATCAAGAAGCAGTCATATGAGTAATTCAGATAGGGTAGGCACTGGAGTGAAAATAGCTCCATTAGGAGTTGAGTTGCACCATGGAAGGAAATGTTACCAAAAAAAAAAGACAGGAGCCTTTTGAAGACAAGAAAGGGAAAGGAGCAGAGAGATAAAAGTGAAAAAAATAAAGCACCAGCCTAGAGTGGACCAGATCGTCTCAGTGATTTGCAAATGTAAACAAAAGACACTAAATATATCGTAAGGACCTAAGTGCTTAGTTACCACAGAAAGTCACATTCTCCCTCTGATACCTTCCTACTGATATCAATAGCTAGGAGCTTTGTGCTTTGGGGAGTTCACTGGCCTGATTTTATAGTCCTGGTCCCATGAACTATGTTATGCCTTATCAAATTGTGGCATTCATTGTCACAACATGCCAGAGAAATTATATGCATAAATAGGATTCAAATAATTAAACAGATTTATGCAGAAGAGATCTATCAATGACTATTAAACATGATTAATATTTAACCTACTGATTTTAACCTACTGACTCCAGAAGCTAGAAAGACAAACCAGAGCAAGGAGCAACCTGTACTTCTACTGTTTCTCCGTGCACCCACTATTTACCACTGCTTAACAGAATCCCAGATTCACTGAGGTTAGAAGTGACCTATGGAGACTATCTATTCCAACACCCCTGCTCAAAGCAGGCTCACCTAGAACAGGTTCTTCACAGATTAGTTTTGAATATCTTCAAGGAGGGAGACTCCATGGCCTCTCTGGGCAACCTTTTCCAGTGTCTGATCACCTTCACAGTAAGAAAGGTTTTTCTTATGTTCAAATAGAATACCTCATCTTTTCCATGTGTGCACATTGCCTCTCATCCTGTCACTGGATACCACTGAGAAGGCTCTGGCTCCATCGTCTTTACTCCCATCAGGTATTTATAAACACTGATAAGGATCCCTCAGTCTTCTCCAGGATAAACAGCCCCAGCTCTCTAAGTTTCTCCTCATATGGAAGATGCTTCAAGCCCTTAATCATCTCCATAGCCTTTGTGTTCCAGTATGTCCATCATACTCTTGAACTCTCCCTCCTGGTCTTCCCAGCCCACTGCAGCTATCCTACCACCTTGCTGTGATCACAGTGAGATTGTAACCCTGCAGCTACATGCAGAGCTGTAACTCCTCCTGTCTGGTCCCCATGCTGCCTGCACTAGTATACAGGCACTCCAGAGTGCCACGTGGTCCTGCAGATTTAGTGGTTTAGTTCAATCTTTGGTCTGATCCTGAGAGGCTACCTGCGTGGTTTAACACCAGACGGCAACTATGCACCACACAGACAATCGGTCACTGCATCCCTCCGCAGTGCAATGAGGGAGAGAAGGGAGAGAATCATCATCATCAGCAGCAGCAGCAGCAGCAGCATCATAAAAAGAAGGAAGGAAAAGAGGAAAAAACCAACAGAGAGAAAAATAAACCCGAAGAAAGACAAATGATGCAAATGAAAAAATTGCTCACCACCAACTGAATGATGCCCGGCCAGTCCCTGAGCAGCTTTCCCACCCCGCCCCCGCAACCTCCTCCTAGTCGTATTCCTAAGCATGAAGTACTATGGTATGGAATATCCCTTTGGTCAGTTGGGGTTCAGCTGTCCCGGCTGTGTCCCCTCCCAGCTTTTTGTTCACCTCTCACCTGCTCGCTGGCGGGGTGATGTGAGGAGCAGAAAAGTCCTTGACACTGTGTAAGCACTGCTCAGCAGTAATGAAAACATCAGTGTGTCATAAATGCTGGTTTTAGCACAAATCAAAAACATATCCCTATACAAGCTATGATGAAGAAATTTCACTCTATCCCAGCCAAAACCAGTACAGCTACTCTTAGAAACTGGTACTCTGAGTTTTTACCTTTTCAAGGTCAATATTGTAGGTAGTTACCATAAAATCGTAATCAATAGGTAGAGAAGGAACATTATAAGGTCATGGTCCAATACCTTACTCCAAGCCAGGGTCATATATTGCTCCTGAGAGATTTTTTTTTTAGTATATTCTTAAGGTGTGCAGTAGTTTCAAATATCAATTATCTCATTAAGTGCTTATCTCTCCTTAACATTTCAACGCATTTCCACAGCATTTAACCTAACTATTCTTTGCTTCAGCTGAAGTCCAAACTTTGTTCAGCTAAAGCTCCCAGAAGGAAATTCTGTTCCTTTTTCAGTGAACATGGAGGGCAGCCCACTGACTTCTCCCTATCTGGTACCTTTTATATATTCCAAGACAACCCTTCTCACTGTTATTCATGTGACATTTAATTTTTTTTTCATTGGCTGTGCTTTCCTGTCCCCTGACAAGTCTGGCTGCTTTCCCTACGACTCTATCCAACTGGTCCACCTTTTTCTTGATGTGCTTCCTCCAAATTGGCATAATAGAGTGGCGAGATCTGCCAAACAGAAAAAGTACACTAAGTATCTTTCAGATGACACTTGCCTTGTTCACAATAACATCCCATTTACTTTGTGACTTCTGAACTACATAATTTCAAAATCCTTTCATGGAGCATATACAGGCCCAGTTGAGGACATCTACAATGCAATGTCTGATGGAAAAAGTGGCACTAATGGTCTTGGGACACGACCTTCCCTCCTAACAACATCTGAAAAAGGCCGCCACTCATGGAACCAGTAAGTTAGCAGTCACAGAAGAGATATGGCAAAGGAAGGCGATGACGTGTTGCTTCTATAAAGCAAAGCATTTGTCTTTCCCGGAAATCTATAGCACCAATAAGCACCCAACCCCACAGACTTCCTGCCTTTCTTTGAAGTGAATCTAACTCTGACAGCTTGCATGAACATAGTGCATAATATCTATTATCTTCTGTTATTGTTGAAGATACAAAACCTCTGGCAATTTAAAAACGTATGGCCTCACGTTTTTATCACAAATTAGTGCAAATAACTTGTCTTTATGAATAACCTGCTTTTTGAATAACTCTTTACTGATGAGACGGTTCCCCTGTTTCTTTCCAAGATGCAATGTGTTCAGTCGTTCTACTTTCTCTGTTCCAAACTCCCACTAATTCAGGGTAAGATCAACGTGAATCACAGACCCTGTATCACTCATTCAGCAGTATGCAGAGATCACATAGTTTTCTGAATGGGAGAAGCCAAGGGGACGACTCTGATACAAAAACAGGCTCACAGTAGAACATGCCTGGAAGTGGCACTCCTTGCTTCAAGAGTTTCAAGCACAACAAGTGACAAAAAGAATGTAACAACATCTATTGAACTGTGTTTAAAAGGGTCTTCAAGTTGCTTTGCTTATTAAGTAGATCCAGTTTCTGAGATCAGAGGGCAAGATAAATATTTAAAAATACAGAAAGAAGTAAACTTCCATAGGAGCTGTCAAAAGCGTCTGTTCCCACATGCATACAGGTGTAAGAATTGGTTTATGAAAGTGCTAATGCCACTGTCTTCTACAAGCCTTCTGGAAGCGTACCACTTCTGAAAACCAGACATATCTAAGCTATTTTTAACACAGTAGTTTAATTACATTAAATTAGGTCACCTTGTCATTTAATGATTTTTTTCACTTCCTCCTTTGATGCAGCATATAACTCAAACTTTCCTTCTGGGCAGAAGCTCAGATTACTATTAGAATTATAGTTAGAGCAAGGATAAAAGAAACAAATAAAGGGGAATATCAGCTACATTTGGATCTTAAAGGGAATTATGAATATTACAAAGACACTGTATTATTCAGGCCTGTTCCTCCTCTTGCTCCTCCTAACAATTAGGTACATGACTGAGGTAAGATGTTAACAAATGCAGGTGGATCTTGGATGGAAATCCTTCTATGAAATTAGGTCCTCCCTTCCCTCTAGTTTACAATAAGAGCTATTACAGACTGCCAAAGTCTTACTATTTATCATCAGCCACCTACAGATTTTTCTGTTGTGGACCAGAAAAACCCAAACCCCAACCAAACCTAATTTTAAAGTATTGCAGTTAATACTTTTTATCCTAGAGAGAGAACAGACAGCAATATCCATCAGTCTTTAAATCCCCTTGTTTACTGTACCACTAGATTTTATGTAACGTTGTTTTTCTTCCTGAAATGTGTCTGCCAGTGATATGAAATGATCACAATGTAATATCCTAAATGTTTTCATCGTGTGTAATTATTTATTTTCATGCCATTCTGAAATCCTAGGCAGATTGCCGACTTGATGATCGTGTTTTCCCCCACAAAATACTTAACAGACAAGAGAGAAAAGCCTTAGAAGGATCAGAAATAGAAATGTTTACATAACCTGCCACTTGAATCATCAGAAAGCAAATGCTATCTCTTAATAGAAAAACACAAACAAGCTTTTCTTGTTAATGGCTTCTTCTTAATTGTTGTAAACCTTTATCAATTAATTACAGTAATAATTACAAACAGAAATTACAATAAAACAAAGAAAATAAGTAAAAGCCAAGCTAACTGAACTGATTTGCACCATCTTTGCAAAACCTGGCATAAGGCCAACATGTAATTTCAGTTAATGTTATTAATTTCATTGAATGCCTCTGGAACTGCAGTTATATTATTTCAATTTATGACAATTTGCAAATAAATTTACAGTGTAGGCCCTAGTTTTTTAAACTGGATGCAGAAATCCAGTAATAGCATCACAACCTCTTTTTTTTTTATAAAGGAACATATTAGTTAGTACTTCAAAAGATATTGTTCAATAAATTCTCATACCAGATCAACAAATCTGATCTGCTATCAGAATGGATATCAGAATGGATGGGCTCTTTACCATAGCAGCATGAAAAATGCACTTGTAGCTATGCTGCTAAAAGAAAGATACCCTACAAATGGGTTCTCTGTGGTCGGATTATTTTACCGTTTGGGCTGAATTAACTCAACTTTGAAAAGTCAGTTGCTCGATGAGCATAAAATGAAACCTTTGCTTTTTTTCCTAGGGACTGAGCTTTCAGGCGCCCTTGGCACTTCTGCATGTTTCTTCAAAGTTTCACTTCTAGTAAGCAATTGCACTTTCGTCTTTTCTCAGTTGTGCTTGAAAGCATTACTAAATCTCAATCCCAGTACATGGCTAATGTGCATAGACAGAACGCAAGAGAACTTGTACAGGTTGGAGAGAAAACTCTCCCAGACACATTAATAGATAGCAGAATCATTTTGGTGGGATTCATTTCAGTGAAAGGTTGTAATGTAGATGTCTCTATCTCAGATAGTTTCTCTAAGTTCCCTTTATGGTCAATGATGGTCAATGGAGAAAAATAAGCGCTTTTAAGTATGATCCATCTATTTTGCTTTAAACGTCTCCTTGAGAATGCAAAGACCACTACGCTAAAAGTGCCCATTCCTCTTCACTAATTACAAGAGGGTAGACAGACGAATCATGTCCAGGTTACAAAGATCTAGGAATCCATATCCTTATAAACTGACCCTTGAGGTAACATAGCAAATGCCTATTATGGTTGTGGCCATGATCTTCATCACAACTATCAGAGAGCTGGTATTCTCCACATCCCTAGGTCCCATGTCATTCTTGTCAGCTTATTCAAAAGTAATGGTTAGGCAAGTCACCTTATTCACAAGCAGGACTAAACAAGGACCAAAACTGCATTCACGGAGTGTTTGCAGGGAACCAGCTCCAACCGGAAAATGTTATTCTGCATGGTCATTTCTGCTCAGGATTTTTCTGACCTCGGTTTTCTTTAGAGGGTGTCAGCTGGGTGAGGAAGCAGAACAGTAAGTTAGTCAGACACAAAATGTTTTCAAACTTTTTCTTGTGATGTCTTTGAGAGACTTGCAGGAAGAATCCAGTGAAGCCATATTGCCGTTTTGCAATCTTCACTTCTTCCCAGCCTGAGGTAACTGTTATAATGGAGAGCAACATAGCTTAACAGCATTCAGTGTATGCTTTGGAACTCCTTTTGAAGCTGTATCGTTAAATAATACTACAGGAAACCTGGAAAATACAGTGCTTTTATTAGCCTGAAGAATTAGTAAAATTTACAGGCTCTTTTTATTCTTAAGAAGAGCTTTTAATGCTACATAAACAGAAAACAAAAAAAAGGTAAATAAAACCAGGTAAAATTTTCAGCAGAGTATTCTGGGCAGGGATGAATACACGTTTTTATCAAACTTTCCCTCCTTAAGTACTTCCTTTCCACCTACACTTTCACAAACACCATAGCTCTTTTCTTCTACATTCTCAAGTAATCTCCCTTCAAGCCCACATCCAGAAACTGCTGAACCAACCTTAGTTAATGACATGCCTCAACTGCAAACTTCACACAGAACCGCATCTGAAAGGCATGTGTTTTTCAAAGCGCTTGACACACACAGAAAAAAAAACCCCAACAAACCAAAACAAAGCTCAAAAAAAAAACCAAACCAAAACAACATATACTTTCAAACCACCAGCAAGCTCCTTCCTGGACCCAGTAGCAACTCCAGGATAAGAACAACTTGATTTTGCTTTCTAAACATATTCCCAGGACTCTTGGACCTATGACCTGCTTGGAAAGACTGAGAACAACAGGCCAGGGAGGAACTGGTCAACTTTGCGCGGAATGTGACTGAGCTCCTCTTTGTAAATACATGGAAATATACTCAGAGCATAGCATTTCTGATTCTATCCTAGTATTTTCCATTATTTTAATTGAAGTCTGCTTGAAAAGTTTGGATTTGTTTTTCTCCTTGTTCCAGCCACTGCTCTACTGCTCCAGTCTGGCTGTGTATGTTGCTCAATTCAGAAGAACAGGTTTCACATTTTCCATTCAGAACTCCAATGATTCCTGGAATGTATGTGATTTACAGGGAAGCACTTCCACACATTATTTCAGGCTGACAAGTGTGACTGAAGAAATAGAGAAAGCAACATGGAGAAAAAGTCCAGCTAAGCCCTTCTTTCACAGATGACAGATACTTGGAATGTTTGAGTTTTTTGTCCCTTGATTAATACATTTCATAAATTTTCATTAAATAGTCTCTGAAATAATACAAACTGGAAACACATTGTAAGTATTCACAAACAACCTCATGTCTGAATTAAATTAGGTGCCAGAATGCCTATCATAGGAAGTGTAAGCCTGTGCTTTAACTGCTCTTCAGGATTCCTCACTGCATTTCACCAGCAAGCCATCAGCCTTTACTGGAAGGATTATATCTTCATGTGAAATAAATGTTTTTCCCATTCTCAACTCAAACAGTGTCATCTTTGCTAACAGCCAAAATGCTGATGGGATGTCTTCCCAACCAGGGAATACAGTAAAACTCAAAATGTATTTCACTGATGCTAACAAATAGATAATGTGTAACTATTTAGTCACTGGTATCTTAAATGAATTTAAACCATATATAAAAAACTAATCACACACCATAAAGAAGTGTGATTAATGTTTAATATGTGTGTAAAATATGTGTGTAAAAATTTTATTGTATGTATACTGAATCCTTTTGAGCCATGATTGAATTTAGTTCTCCAAAGAGAGGCACTATATCACAGTATTACTCTGCAATATTAATTTTCGATCTGTTTCAGATTCTTGGGGTCAGAATCTATTAGCATGGAAATAAAAACAAAAATATACTTGTCCATACCAAGAAACAATTTGAGAAAAGTGGCCTTATCTCTTACTGTGGCCAAAAGTGGATGTTTAGAGCAAACATATAAAAACAGGCCAGTGTGGAATGGTGCTTCCCTTAGAAGACTCTCTTGCTATGAGCATTTAGAAACTAACAGAGCTATAATAGATCACGTGTGCATCATCCCTTTTAACAGTCCTTCTGGTCTAATTCATGGACCATAAAATTGACCAGTCATATTTTAATACATTTATAATTCTGTAGGAAGTAATTGCTATTGTTAAATTATGGATTGTTTTCGGAAGTACTACTTCTTGTTTAATTTAAGTCTGTAATTTCATCATTTCATCTAGTGCCTTCTGCTTCTTATGTTACTTAGAAGGAATGAACAACCATGCCTGTCCATGTTCTTACAGAAAACTATCATATACTCCACTCTTCAGTGACATCCATCCTAAGGATAACAGCCCATGTAAGCCTTTTCCTAGGGAATCTCTGCATATTTCTAACCATTCACGGTGATTTTTATCTCTACCTTCAAATGCAAAGAACAATACTGAATGCTCCTGTAAGTGATTTGGAGTAATTTTTCGTCATATCAACCTCAATTTTATGCTCAGCATTATATGAACGTACTAAAAAATAGCTTTTTCACCAATAAAAGTTATTAACTATATATTTCAATTATTATTGTAGAAAAAACCAGAAAGATGGGTAAGTACATAAAAGATGAAGCAGCCAACTATACCAGCCAAGGTAAACAAAAAGACTTTCTGTTCATGATATTTTCTTGTATTGTGAAAGGAAGTGAAACTTAAAATACAGATTAATTTTTTTTAAATTCAACAAAAGCTCTGGGTGTATTAATTCTCATATGCTGTATACATAACACTAACTCTTTACACTTTCTCAAATAGCAGATGTGCACCCAAAAAAATGAACAATACAAAGATAATTTCTGGAAACAGTAAGTACAAGAGGCATACAACCATAGCTTTTTGTGGGACCACAAGCATTGCGTTTCTTGGATTTTTAATATTATACCTTGTGTAGAGAATGATAGATTTAAAACTAAAATACTCACAGTCCTGAGAACGTGCCCCACTTACTTAGCAGTCTCTTTAAATTCAGATTCTCCATTTGTCACTGTTTCCATTCCTTTTTCCTTATGCATGAATAACATAAAAACCTTAAGAGACAGAATAACTTCTAGTAAAATACTTACATCTATTTCCTAGCATAGCAGAATTAATTGGATAGTAATTATAATGCCAGGGATTGGAATGGGTGTGCCACAGGGCAGTAATACTGTTCATCTTAAACAACATCACTTTTATCAGTAAAGCGACAGAATTCAGAACCAACAGTATGTGATACTTTTCACAGGTATTACAACCCCTAATAGTTGTCCAACTCCTTTGTCTACAGTTTTGGACAAAACATCACAAAATAACCAAAACAAACAAGGGGAATCAATGACCAAGTAACTAACTAGCTAAAGGTCATACAAGGAGCTAGTAGAGAATTATGCTACTGAACTTCCATTTCATCAGTTTCAATATCCAAGCTCATAACCATCAGATAAAGCCTTATTAAGCATAGGAATAATCCATACTCTCCCTTCATTAATCCCCACTTTCAATGCATTATGAAGAATTCTAACTAGTAAATCTTCTAAATGCCTTCTTAAGAAAACAACCTTTTCTATATTTTGGTTACAAAACACAAAGAAGCTAGTGGTTCTGTCTTACAGACAGGTTCAGTAAGGGACACCAAAGCTGAGCAGCCCAGTAGGATGCTGAGAGGCTTATATAGACACACATGGTAAATCTTATTTTAAACAAACAGCTATGAGGGGAATCTCATTGCATATCTGCCTCTTGAACTGCTGAAGCTTTGTGTACACGCACTGAAAGAATACTGCTGATCTTTTAATTTTCATCTCGCATAGGTGATTCCGGCAAACCTTCTAATAAATTTGGCTCTTGGCAAAAGAAGATGACTTGTTTGGAGTACTCTTTATCATAGGATGAGATCACTGCATTTATCTCAGCATCCATCATAGCGTACAGTGCATAGCTGTTGACTTAGAAAGACCCCAAAGGAGAACTGCGAGAAGAATGTCTTCTCTGTCCATTCCAGGTGAGGCATTCTGGCTACTTACAGCCTTTGCATACAATGTAGGTCATGAACCAAATCTCCCTTCAGCATGCTTTCCATGGGTAATCTCTATGGATACAAGAAGAAGAAACCATGCCTGTTTTCCAGAGTGCTTATGCTTTTCCCAAGACTTTGCCTTCACCACCTCTGTTTGTGACTGGCAAATAATTTTCATCTTTGTGTCTGAATAAAAAAACATACTACAGTGAGGGACACAGTTGCAATATGCGTATAGCTACCTTGGATCCAGTCATTCGGACAGTAATACATTAAAAGATGACGCTGCAAGCTTCAGTGTGCACTGTAAAGCTTACCAGGGAGTCTGGTTGCCCAGGTTACCATGTCTTCACTCCCTTGCAAACAAGCTCCATAAAATATAGCTGGAGTTGTTCTTTCCATGCATGAACAGAAATATGGCGGTCAAAACTATATGCAGCCTTTGCAGCAGAGTGTACTAAACTACTTTTTGCAATATTATATTCCATAGGCTGTGGAATCACTATTAATACAGTCTATCATTTAATTTGGTTTCTGCAAGCAGTGGCACAGAAAGCCATTCTGTTTTTTGTCCTGTCTGGCCTACACAAGCACGTATGCAGTTGAAATATTTGCTTCCAAAAAGCATTGCTCAGCACTTGTAAGTGTTGGGTTCACGTCATTCAAATACTGCTATTCCTTACGCTCTAATAAAGTCTCCTGAAGGCTCTATGTACCTTTAGTATTTTTGAAACTGTTGTCTTAAAATTGCTTAAGCAGTAAAGGATGAGCATAAAGTTACATTCAAATAACAAACCTGCCCATCAGCACCTTCCTCTCAGCTAGGTGTTTAGACCCTAAAAACCTAGATGCTTTTTCCCACCCATTGTACAAACTAAACAATAATTTATGCTCCAAAATTTGGGACTATAAAGACTATTTCATGAAGAATTTCAGATGGCATTTTTGCTGTGAAACCAAGTTTCTTAAAGATTTTAAAAACAAAAGAGAAGTTTGGTTTGCCCAGAAACAGGATTTCATCTTCAATAAGCCTAAGAGTGGCTGATGTACAACGTGCATTCTGGAAAGATTTCAATGTTGTTTATACATTGTCATGCACAGAAATATAATTGAAAGACCCCCAAACAAACTTCAGTGCGTACACAGAGCCTTCAGTCAGACCCCACAGGATACTGTGGTCTCTCTCTTTGATGCTCATTTGTGCATTAGGGTCCAAATCTGTGCCTTGCTACAGACATGCTGAGTTTCAGAGGCTGAAAGCTGAAGTCAGAAAAAGATTTTCTGCTTGTTTAACAAGTCTTTATTTCCAGATATCTCTATCTACACTCTGTGGTCAAGGTGCATTGTAGTCTTTTCAATCATAAATTAAAATTGGGAATAGATGCTCAGCTGCGCTACTGGCTGGACCTGGAGAGATGGAGCTGCAACAGCCTCACCTCTGCCAGGCTTCCAGATTTGGCAGCTGAGCACAACAGGCAAGGCTAACTCACAATCCAACCTCTGGCTGCTATTTCCCTACATGCTAAAAGAAGATGGCATTTAAACAAAAAGTACTGTGTTATTCTCACAGTAAAATGCTTGCAAGATGAATTTTTTCTCTGGAGATCTTCAAGACCTGCCTGGATGCAGTCCTGAGTAATGCGCTCTGGGCAACCCTGTTTTAGTAGGGGAGTTGGAGGAGATGATCTCTAGAGGTCCCTTCCAACTCTGACAATTCCGTGATTCTGTGATTAAAGGACGAAAGCTTGATTCAAGCATTAAAAGTGTCTTATAAAAATCATAATAACATTTAAAATTAAACGTTTTTATACCTATGAATTTTCATGTCATATTTTTACTACTAATAGACCTAAAGGCAGACTCAGCAAACCTCTTACACTGTACTTCAGTTAGAAAAAAAGATTCTTTAGAGAAAAGAAAGTAATGTGAGTTAGACACCAATGCTACAGAAGTATCTAGGACTAAACTGTCCACCATTACGTTTACAGATAGTTTGTTGGCTTTAACCAACAGTGTGGAAGAGAAAAAAGTATGTGGCATACTTTGCAATCAACTGCATTCATAGAAAATTAGATAAATAATAGCTACTGAATATAAGCACCCAATAATGGCTACTATGAGGACATGCCCATGCAGGAGCAGCTGCTGACTGCATTGTTAAATGCAAGGATCCAAGGTTCTCAGTATGAATTATGAGGAAACTAAATAGTTATTCAACAGCAACTTATAGATCCAGCTGACTGTATGGCTCCAGAAACACTAATGAACAAGGAAAGGGTGGACACACCCTGGGACCAGAAAAATGCAAGACGTTCTGTTTCATCAACAGCACAAGTATAGCTCAACGTTAAATGGTCATTAAAAGTCATTTTAGGCACAGTGATAAAAGCAACATGTTAACTGAAGATGAGTAAACAATAACTTTTACTCGAATGACTGCTGCTAGATACTACAGTTATAACCATTTATTCTTTATAATGATAGAAACTTCACTGAAGAAAACACCAACTGTAGTGTTAGCACAGAAATTATGCACACTAGGTAATTAAGTACAACATTTCCCTCAGGTATCAGTGTCTCTCTGTTAGACCACCCCAACGTTTTTAAATGTATAACTTATGTAAACCTTAGAAACCAGATGATTCAGTTGCTAATGCTACATAATTAGCATTTCATTGATGAAATCATACTACCAATACACCTGCACATCCACTATCTGCAAACTTTTCCAAATCATTGCATTAGGCCCTGTCTGCAGTAACATAACAAGTCTCCTTCCTTCTGCAAACAAACGTGCAGCCTCTCACACAGTAATTAGGGAAAAACTATTTTTCTAGTTCCATGTAATAATAAGGCCATACTACAGAAAAAATCCAACAGCAGTTACCAAATAACAAAGACATACATTGCAGAATCTATCATTTAAATGACAAAAAAAAAAAAGGAGGAAAGGAACCAAGCCAAAATCCCCCAAACACTGGCCAGTTTTAGTGCTTTTAGTCATTAAATTTTGAAAGCAGAAATTCTTGCTGAGAAAGTGCAAGATAGAGACAATGAGAAAGAAGGTTGCATTTGAAGAAACTGCTGAAAAGATGATCTAGACACTATATATGTTTTCAACTTGCATTTGTCTATGATTTTTAAATACAACTACATTATTCGCACCAAAGACAGCAGTCTGTTCAGTAGTATCTTTCTAGTGCAGTGAACTTTCTACCACAGACGAAGCTAGCCAGGCGCCTGAGACCACTCTTGCGCGGGTAGTAGCGGACGAGTGAGTCCACCCAGGGTTAATCCATGCTGCCATCTTGTGGTCACCCACATTAGAAACACTGACTTTGCCATCGCCTGCATTTTAAAAACTGACGTGTAAAATTAAGAAACATCAGTAATGTTCTTTGAATAGCTAATGGCACAGAGAGAAGGTGTCCCTTCTTTTCTGGAAAATTACTGCTGTCTTTTCAGACACCAAACCAAGTTGTGGGGGTTTTTTGTCAGATTTTCAGAGTGGTAGCGCAAATCTGAAAGGGTGCAGTGTATGTGTATTTATTCTTTCATATACAGGCTGGCGGCTACAAACAAACGTAAGATATGCATGATATATAACATAATATGTATATATGTGTCTTTTACAATTCTTTGCAAAGGCACAGAGAACAGAATGTGCAGCTATATTTTTATGAATTTTAACAAATTCATAAGCAGAGATTGATAACAACCATTTGTTGCTATTGTTCACTGATTTATTAAATGGAGGTAAAGTTGAAATATAAGCAAGGATGAGCTGTCTTCCCACCAAAGACCTAATTAGCCCTAATTAGGCTTCTCATCAAAGAGCTAGTTAGGCTGCTTTTTAGACAATCCTGTACACTGCTGGTTTAAAATTGCATTCAGACCTTTAACCAAGGCAATCTTCTTATCATTTCCCTTTCTCTGCTACATCCACAACAGGTCTGCCATCACCCATTCTATATTTTACCCCTCAGCTGTTACTCAGTATGTTCTTGAGGAATGTTTCTAAGAGTTAATTTTTAAGTGAGAATTAACATAGAATACGGAACATGAAGACAAAATTTTGGGTGCACCTCACCTTTGAAACAGGGGAAGCAATTTTCAAAGCTAAATACAAGTTGAGAAAACTCCTGAGATTGTAACTTCATTTCAATAACTGGTTGGCTAATCAGAGAGAAAGAGAGAACTGGTATTTACAGAGCAGAACGGTTAATTTGTTGCCTGTGGAGCATGGAGTAGCTGAACATGGGACAATGATAATGTGCCATAGAACCAGTATCTAACTTGGGTCTATAAATTTTCATGTCAAGGAGACACAAGAATTTCAGTTCCTAGCCCTTTCTTTTGACAATATTTTGTAAGACTTCTTTGGAGGTTTTTTCTGAAAAGCCCACTACCGATAGTGGGAAGTTTGACTGTATGTGCAAGTTCAGCCTGGTACATACTGATTTTTATTCTCACAGTTTCCTACAAACTTTCCGTGGGCCAAACCAAACACAACCAGACTGGACGTGAGGCACAGCTGTAAGAATTGGCAACAGATCTCCACAAGGGTTCTATAGAAAGTTGAGTCTAATCAGGTCCTGGTTAACAACGAGGGCTTCTGAGGGCAATTATTTACAAGCTGAATCACTTTAAGGATAACTTCCAGAAAGTTCTGCCCCTCACAAACAAATCATGCACATTCAAGTGTAGATAAACAAAACCAATGCAAACTTGCCTGATTTGGGTGTTTTACCGAGAAGTAGGTGAGGACCTGGTTCCATAGAATTGGCTAATTCTTGAACTTTATTGCTCCTTTCCTCATGCTTTCTTCCCCACTACTCCTGAAATTCTCCTTTTGCCCTTTCAGCAGACAGGACAGCAGCCTGCTCCTTTGGCTCTTTTCTCCACAGTTACTGTTTGCCTTGGCCACACCACTGAAGTACTCCCTATTGTTAAGAAAGCAGAGAGTAGTTTGTGTGACCTTTCAAACTCTGCCTTGTTATGAGAGTCAAAACCCCAGCCTAACAAGCACTTACTTAGTACATTTAAAATAAAAGGTTTGGGGTAGAACCTAGTTTTACTGTGTGAACTGTGCAAAAAGATGGGTAACTTAAGTTAGGAAACTTGCCTCTCAGAAAGCTAGCCTAGTTCATGATTTAGCAAGCGTCTAAAAGTTGCGGGGGAAAATAAGTGTATTTTTCATTTTTAAATGTACCTGTATTTTGCTAGAGGAAATTTAAACATAAATCTGGGGAGCATCATGCTAAATTTATGACAGCCAACACCGGTGAAACACTGCAAAACCATCTCTCACTTGTTCTGCAAATAACGGGAATGCATGTAGAATAAAGTAACCCCAAAGCATGGACTTAATAGCTTCTAGCCCAGGACGCACCCTTTACTTCAAATAAGAACCTCTGGTCTCTCCGCAAGGGCGGCGGGGGGTGAATCAAGTCCTGCAGCGCCTCGCAGAACGCCACAGTCCTGCAGCGCCTCAGGGCGCCAAGATGGCGGCGACGGCTGCCCGCGTGGGCCGCAGCAATCACCGCCCTGCCCCTCCCGCCTCGCTGTGATTGGCTGCCATGGGCACATGGGCCAGCGAAGCCCTCGGTGATTGGGGTGGCTGTTTTGGCGCGCGGTGAGTGGCGCGAGGCTACTCTTTGAGGAGTTGCCGTCAGTCTGCCCTTCGTGCTGGCGGGAGTCGCGTCCTGCATCCGCCGGTCTCGGTATTTCCCTGTCGTGGCACCTGCAGTGGTGCTGTAAGCACCGGCTGGGAGGAAAGAGCACATGTCCTGCGGAGTAGCGGGGTCGGGGGGGGGAGGAGGGAAGGGAAAAAAAAAAAAAAAAAAAAAAGGAGGAGGGCAGGGGAGGTGAAGGTGCTGTGTATGAGCAAATACAGGAGGGAAAAACAAATGGCCAGGTAGTAGGCATTAAGGAAGGGAGCCGGGGTCAGTATGCGTGGTGGATCGCAAATAGGGTGTGAACCTAGAGTATTGAGATACTGCAGAAAAGAGAAATAATCGTATTGAGGATGTGTGATTCAAGGAGGTTTGAAGCCCAGCAGTGGTGTCTCCTGCTGCGCCTGGTAGTGGTAAGGTTGGGGTGGTGTAGCCTCTCTAGTGGAGTAGCTGGATAGTGCGAAGTGGGCCAGCATTCTGTTGCAATTGAAAGATTTGCTTTTCAAGGAAAAAAATAATAGGTTTGTATTCTCTGTGAATTTTGTGTGTGTCTATTTCATTTAACTCTTTTCCAAGTAATGTAAGTAACCCTTAGTGTTCGCTTAAGTGATGAAATGTGTATGTTGTAGAGAATTTGTCGCTTTGGGATTTTTTTTAGTGTGTGTGCTTGTTTTTTTTTAAGTCAGACACCATCATGAGTAGAAGAAAAGAGTTCCCCTTCCTGGATAACACTAATGAAAAGCGTAATAGAACAAAAATGAAAGCTGTAAGGTATGGGAATTTTGAGATTTCTCTAGTGAGCTTTAATACTTTTCCATTTTGACAGTATAATAATCAGGAAATAGTATTTGTATTCTGCCGTGTTGCAAGTGAGTCTATTGTTATGTATGTGTGCTGTTTGTGGAAAGTTCTAGCATTTGGAGTAGGTTCATGGAAAAAGACATTTTAAATGGGATGTTATCATAGTTATTAGGCTACCAATATTTCATCTTGATCTGGAGGTATGTGTTTAAATAAACCACTGTTGATCTATTCAGTATATTCTCAGTTAAGTACTTATAGAATGAATGATGAAAATTGGCATTATAACAGTTTATTAATGCTGGTTCTAGTTACCATAAATATTGTTTCTGCGTACTTAAAAATTCTAGTATCATCTTTATGGATTGATGAATTTGGTATCTTAGAGGTAAGTTGATGCTCTTCCAGTTAAAAGAGGGTAACAAAACTTTTGTGTACATGCTGTGTGTGTCATTAACTGCAGCTTCTTCTACATAATGCCATTTGGTAAAAAGTGGGCAAGATGAGCTCTAAGAGAGCTGAAAATTAGAATTCATGTGTGTTTGATATCTCTAATGATAAAACTTTGCTTCTGTTTCTGAAGGCAATGTCTTAAAATACTGGAAGAGGATTTTGCAGAATCAAATCAGAGAAAGCGTAATTTGCATCCTGTATCAAAAGCTATGAGTGTGAAAGGTAAGGCTTTTGGATCTTGATTTTTATTTCCGGCAGTTTTGTGGTGCACAGTATTCACTGTTGATTTGTCTTTAACAGACCATATAAAATATAATAGATGGGCTGCCAGGTTTGATTAATCCATTGTTTGTTTATTTACTAAACTTCCTGTACTTTGCAAAAACAACCAATACCTGTCTCTTCCTCTCCTGCTGTCTTTCTTGACAAAGCTACTGAAGCGATTTTTTTAAAAGAAACCTCATTTTCCTGGGATTTTCTGCTTTAGTATCTTTTTTCCAAGAGTTGTGAAGTTGTGTTGAGTACACAGGACTTAGGGATGCTTTACGAAACAAATTACCTTCCTGTACTATAGGTACACTTTTTGAAGGCTTATTTTCTGTTGTCTTTTTGCCTTCCTTTTCATGTGTTTATCCTGTCCTGAATGTAGCAGCAATGTAATGCAGCTGATCATGCAGATAATACCCTCGTCGTTAAATACAAGTATGTTTTTGTAATTTCCAGATAAATTCCATATCTGTTTAGCGGGAGTTCTGTTCCTAGCTTTCATATTCTGTTATTATAAAATTCAATTTCTGAATTCTTATTGACTTGATGAATACTACGTAGAAGACTACTCCGGTGATCATGTATTCCTGTTTGTCTCATTGATTAAGATGCCCTACAGTTAACAACATTCGCAGTCAGGTTTTTCCTATACTTGCTTTTACAGCCGTTCATGATAGTAGGGAGGATGAAGACATTGATTTATTTGGTTTCTCTTCTGCAGAAGTAAGTAGTGTTAAAGCATTCTATTTAGTAGTCTCTGTTGTGGTCTGATACAGTGATATTACGGGATCTTTTGCGTTTTCATTGAAAGCAGTTAAAGCAAGCTCAGGTCACCTCTGAGGTAAGGGCCTGCACTTCGTAACCACTTGCTCCCTAGCAAGTCTTTGCTAGCACTTCTCATTACGCAGTGTAGCTGTGTAGTGCACATCTGATGTCCCAAGTCCGGTATGTATGTATGTGGGTTTTGGATTTAAAAAAAAAATAGATCTTTCCCTATCAACTTCCAAATAAAAGGACTGAAAGGATTTTTAAAAAAAAAAAAAAATCACTTTGTGCAGTACTGCATAACTTACGAATCTGTTTCACAACCAGAGCATTTTTTTTTAAATGCAGAATTTTTCCTGTGTTATGACATATGAATGTCATTTGTTTCACAGAAAACTAGATTTTGGGCTAATGTTAAGTGCTTTTTTTATTTTTAACTTAAGCAAAAGTTAGGGTGTGGGCATCCTGTTTTTTCTCTTACGAAATTCAGCTGTAGCCTTTATTGCAAAATACAAATAAGTTCAAGTCTTTGGAATTAAGCCCTGTCCTTAAACTTTATTGAAAAACTAAGTTGTAACCAGGTTCAATAATGCAATATGTTAAAAGTTTTGCATAATAGTGGGAAAAATGCTAAGAGCACACGGGAAATCAGTGTTTCTTTTACTAGGAATGCTTTACCCCAGAGATACACTGATGGCTACAGAGCTTTGGTTTTGGTTTTCTTGCACCTTTCTGCTCAATTCAAGAGCACTTGATTTGAAGGCTGATCTCATTGAAATGGGAGAGGGGTGGAGGGTGGATGTGGGGGCATGCAGTACTGAAGATATAGAACATTTTTTTACTGGGTCTTTTGTTTAACCCCATATCTGAACTTGCTTTACTTTTTCCCTCTGAATTTAGACCAAAACTGATTTTAAACTTGGGCTGTGCAGTGGCAACTCACAAAGGCTGGCAAGGTAAACCTTTATTAACTCAACTGTTAGGTGCCTGACAGAGAGGACTTCGTTGAACAAGCATTTCCAACCATTTTTCTTGGGCTGGTTTTTGGTTGGTTTTTTTTTTTAGTGTGCTCTTTAAACTTTATTAGTGTGGTCCTACAGTACTAGACACCCATACTGAGAATACAACCTGCTTGAGACTTGAGTACAAGTAATGTTTCATTGAAAGGCAACAAGAAACAGATTGTTTTGGCTTAAAAATGTTTGGAACTGAAAGTTTTAAGCACTCCCTGGTAGGGGTTCAGAGGGAGAGTAGAGAACTGCTGAGATGCTAGGCTGTGGTAGGAAGGACTGTATCATTGAAGCACCTCCTTCTGCCCACCTCCCTGCTACTCCCATTGCACCTTAGATAAGAAGTCACAGCTATAAAGATTAGTTGTCAGCAGTGTTTTATGGTATTGACATATCTAACTTAAATTAACTTGCTTATTTGTCTAGCCTATATGAACTTGAAGGAAGTATTAAAGTGGATATCTTTCCCCCCACTGACATTGATGTGGAGATTCATGTTGCTAAAAATGAAAATAGGCCCAGATAATTTTTACAGATGCATTACATGAGGGATCTGTTCTTTACAGATCTCTTGTGTGAGGGATGTATAGGAAACCTGAGATTGGGCAAGGTTAGCGATGCACACTACATGCACCAAGGTAAAATAGAAACTCAGGATTTCATGTATGGCTGTCAGTCGCTGTAGTGGTGTTCTCCAAGTCCTCTCACAGAGAAGACAAACAGCAAAGGAAGAAACAGCAAACAGCACAGAAAGAACACTAGAATAGAATGGTTTGAGTTGGAAGGGACCTTAAAGATCATGGAGTTCCAACCCCCCTGCCATGGGCAGGGACACCTCCCACTAGAGC
>JAOXNO010000001.1:191985717-192017320 GCA_028565335.1 Limnodromus scolopaceus | reverse complement strand
TAGTGGCCAAGATGAGCTCAGCTTGAGCCTTGGCCCTTCTAATTTTCCCCCTGCACATCTTCACCGCTTCCTGGTATTTCTCCTTGCCTGCCACGCCCCTTTTCCAAAGATCATAAACCTTCTTTTTGTTCCTGAATTTTGTAGGAATTGAGTTGCTGGGCTTCTGAAACCTTCTGACCCATTCACCGATTTTAGCTTCAGTGAGTAGCTTCAGAAAAAGCAGTCTGCTTTTTGGATCCCAAATCAAGGGAGGTACCTGCAGTACAGAGGATGTGGATGGTTAGTCAGGAGTATTGTTTTACATGGGCTAATCTCTTGGCTAGCTTTAGGCCATTCCTTGATCTTCATGGATTATCGCTGAATGACTATTCAGAAATGCTTAGCATACCTGTTCTTAGATGTAGGAGTCTTAACCTCTCTAATTTGCTTTCTAGAAGCTTCCTATTTCTCTGTTAAAACAGAGGGAGTACAAACTCTGAATTGCCTACTTAAATTCAGGCAACCACTTTGTAAGCAGTGAGACAGCCTTTTGTTTTTGCAGGGTGGCTTAAGGGAAGTAGTTAAAAAGAGCAGATTTAATCAGAAAACAAGCTTGGTAACTAGTTTGAAACAAATGTGAGCAGACTTGTCAGATTAAAAGCTATTTGAGGTAATGTTATAATGATTAATGCAACATAAACCTAATCACATGTGTAGTAATTTCCGTTGGAGTCACTTGGAAAGTGACTGATAGTCTGGTTTATGTCTCACTCAGGTTCCACAGAACTAGTGTTTGTAAGCCACATTATAAATCCATGCCACTTCTACATTCGGAGATACTCACAGAAGAAAGAAGCAGGGGTTTTGGAGAAGAAATTGAAAACCTTTTGTTGTAGTAAGAGTTCATACCTCTTGCCTTCAGATGTTTTGGAACTAGGTAAATTATTAATTTCCAAAGGTCTGCATTAGCTTAGAATACTATCTCGCAGTATGTTTCCTTAGTATAATAATCTTCCCCCCCTCCCGCCCCCCACGCTTTCCATAGTAAAGCAGTGCTTATGTGTCCTGGAATCTACAGTTAATGCTTTTTGGGAAACATTGTACATATTGTTTGGTAAAGTAGACTTTTAAATCATATAAATGAAAACTGTAGAAATAAAAAAGACTTTGTCGTGCTTCCTAGCCTCAACAAATTGAGTGCTAGAGTAACCAGCAGTTGAAACACCTGGCTGTAAACTTAATGTTTTCCAGCATTAAGTGGTAATTGGGTAATTGTTAACTGATAGTCCTTTTTTTCAGTATACTGATTTTAATGACTAGCCTGGTTCTTTCATTACTCCAGTAAATCGGTTTTCTTGCATGCATGCAGCATTCCCTTTGAGTTGATATATGATTAAATTTTTTTTTTAAAGTTTACTAACTGGATAGAAACCATTCTGGAAGTAAAACGGAAAGACAATAATGCGTTGCTAAATCATTAAAATTATTTTCTATCCCACACATTGACAGTGTTACTCCGTTCTAGAAGGTGTTAAGAAAGCTGATAAAAAGTATGTAATAGCCCTCAAATTCAGTGGGGTTTTTTGCCATTTTACTCAGACGTATGGAAAGTTTGCCAGAAATTACTTCTTAATAGAAGTCTATTACCTCCTAGCCTTACAGACATTGTGTAAATGAATGTAGGGAGAAAACTTCTGGTGGCTATCAATGTTTTTCATGTCTTTACTTTAGCAGTAGCACTCCTCACTACCTATGTGGAAGATAGGCAACAATGGAACATTATACAGAACTATAATAATGCTTCCAGTGTGAAATATCTACAAATACTGAATTCAGTCCTTGGTTGTTTTGTTTTTTTTTTTAATTTGCTTCTGTATAGGTGCTAGAACTTTTATTAAGAGTAAGGAAACTGGAATGTGGTGCCGTGGAACTATCACTGAACTAATTCCCCTGAAAAGTGAAAATGAGAGGAATCCTTGTGGTCCAATAGGATACAAAGTTTGTGATACTGCCCTGCTGGAAGTATTCCTGGTAGATTTTGGGAGCTCTGTAGTTCTAATTTTCTCAGGGTATGTTTACAGAGAGTATTTTTTGTCTGAAATTGTTGTCCTTGACTGTTGCTACTGAACAGGATCTCTACTAAGAAACAAGTCTTCCATCAGCTTCATGGAAGCAGATAACCAGATATCCATGTGAAACTAATGAACTAATGTTCTGTACGTATGTATTTCCCACAAGAAAAATGGCAGTGTATGTCAATACACAAGTGTATAAGTCTTCACACCGTAAAATGTTTAACTTAGACTTGCATTGCAAAAGAGAACACGTAAGTCCTCAATGTTTAAAAAAAAAAAAAGTATATCATTGAGAGTTTCTAGTTTTATTTCAATGACATGGCATTATGCCCATTATTGCAATAATTACCTTTAAGTTGGGCATTTGGTTTGGGGTTTTTTTTTGATGTTGGTGGTTTTTTGTGGTTTTTTGTTTTTCTTTGAAGCTAGTACTGCTTTTATTCCCATTGACAATAGGTATCATGCTGAAAGGCCTGAACCTGCTACTCTGCAAACTATTGAAACAGATGACTTCTGTTTGTTCATAAGGAAGCCTGATCAGCATATTGAGGCAGAACTTGCAGCTTTTCCTCCGCTAGCAGTACGGTGTTCATTGAAGGATGTTGTTCCCAGAAATGCAGTGAGTAAAAGCTGTTTGTACTGTTTCAGGAGGTTTTTTTTCTTCCTAAGATTTATATTAAAGAACTTAAATACATAATTTACAATGATTTCATTCCAATATAAACAGAAGGAAACTTGAGTACAGGGTGTATACTTTTTTTTTAAAAAGGTAAATAATCTCTTGTAAAAAGACGGGTTGCATTGCTTTTATTGGAAAGAAAACAAGCTTATAGCAGTCTGTCTTATAAAGCCTCTGGGTTTACAAATACATATTTCAGGGTTAAATCTCACTACTTACTCCGTGTTGTTTTGTCCAATTTGAAAAGAAATTACAGAACTGATACTCGTATTTCATGTCTCTCTGATAACTTTATGCAAGTAGCAACTTTTTCTAGAGGAGTAACAGCTTCAGAATTTTTAGGAGACTCTTTTCAGGGATTGTCCTTTGTTACTTAAAAACTTTTGCCACATACTGGAAAGCATTATTTGTTCTCTTTCAGTATAACAACAAATAAAGTCCTGATAGCCTTTATTTTCTTAGAAAAATGATGTATATTGCAGCGTTATATTGCAGCGTTATTTTCTCAGTTATTCACTTATTTACTGGGCTTTTTTTTAATTTTGCCACATTCACATGGGACTGATCTATGTCCAGTGCAGCTGTGCATTTCTCACAGTAGAACTGCTGGTCAGTTTTGTGGTGGTTTGTTTTTTTAACCATTCTGATGTTGTCTGAAATGACTTTAAATACGAAAGATCTGGAACACTTTTCACAGGTGTGGGTAAAATGTCTTACTTAAATATGCTTTCATTTTTTCCACACCTAAAAAGCACAGATTTTTGCAGTATCATATGCGAAATGCATTATCTTGATCCAAGAGAAGTAAATTCAGATGTGCCTTTTCAAGGTAGAGAAAACATCAAAAAAGATGTTGTGGAGGGAGGAATGTGTAAATCAAACTATGTTGTACGTCTATATAAAGACAACAAAATATAAGAATAAATCTTCAAACTATTTTGGAGAGCAGAAATATAAGTCATGAGATGAAACCTTGTGTGACAGTTGTGGTTTGTCTATCAGAACAGTCAGAGGGGATAAAATCTTGAATCTTCAAAAGAAATGTGGTGAAAACTACAGCCCTTTGATCTGACTCAGTTTTATACAATTAAAAACACTTAAAAATCCATTGTAGAAGAATACTGTTCACTGCTGTCCTGACTACGGACTAGACAATCTTAACTGTGTTCAGTATTTCATCTATTCAGATGTGTCTGTGCTCCCTTCCTTACTGCTTTTTATTTTTTAATTACTGATTATATTTTTTGTTCTAACATTCTCTGACATCTTCAGTAACTACCTTTTTCTTCCTAACACAGAAGGAAGGTTGGGGAGAGGAAGCAAAGACAAAGTTTTTAGGAATGGTCAATAATAAAGTTGTTTTAATGACGATATTTAGAGAAGAGGATGGTGTTCTCATTGTGGATTTGAAAAAACCTCCATCTAATAAAATATCCAATAACATGCCAATGTCTCTCAAGGATGCATTAGTTTTTTTAGACTTGGCAAGGTATGTGTTTTCCTTTAGTTTATGCTCTTGTGCCACAAGTGATAATGGCATAATACTTATCAAGTGAAGTTTATCAAGCAAGTTGTTTTTTGCACTCGCCTTCAGCAATTTATTTTGATTTCACCTTCACTAATAAGTGCTGTGGCTCACTTATTTGCACTAGTCAGGGCTTTATTTGGATAATGAACTTAATTATAGAAAATGACACAATTTTAATTTCTGTACAAGTTTGAGCAACAAGGGGTGAAAGGAGAAGCTCGTAGTGTCTACCACGGATGGAAGGATGTACAGGAATCACCCTTGTATCTGATTTGGCTAGTAGGCAAGCACAGGCTGCTCAGCAGATCTTGAACCGACCACGTGAGGCGACGTATATAGCACAATGAGTAGGAGAAACAACGATGGGGGAGGAAGCTTGATGGTTGGCATTAGGACAGAGGAGAGCTGCTTTGGAGGAACCACTGGAAGAGGCAGGAGATAGAGAACATGAGTGTTTTGATGTTTGGTACAAGGATGTGGCATATAAATCTGTAGGAAATTGTAATTCATTTTCCTGCACAGACAAAGATCTTTGTTTTTATTTGAGCATAGCTAGTTAGGGTGGTGCGAACAGTGGGACATAATTTTTTTTTTTTTTTACTGCATCTGTGTTCCTCTGGTTTTTCTTGTAAGTAAGGAAAAGAAAATCTAGAAGAAAATGGTTTTGTCAATGTAGTGAATTCTAGCCTTATACTTTTTTTTTAAACATTTTAAATGTATGCTACTGCATCCCAAATAAATTTTTTTAGGAGCCAGGTGCCATATATCATTTTTCACGTTACATTTGTGATGGGAGAAGCATTAGAGAGAACTAGGTACACCAAGTACAAGAAGGAAGGTTCACACTATTCATACAAACATGAATCAAGTTATTTGTATAAGACTGTTTTGTGGTTTTGTAAGAAACCTGACATTTGAATATAAAAGGATTCCTTCTCAGTAAATTTTGACCGAATTTATTCAAAATTTCATTTTGTTTACCTTAGGTTTAGATCACAGCTTCCCAGTCAGTCAGAAAATAATACCGTCTTGCAGTATAGTCCACCTAAGATTCCACAAGAAAGAGAAGAAGTCTCTGTTGTAGTTTGTCATGTTAATAGCCCAAGTGATTTCTATCTCCAGTTGGTAAGTTTAGAAATAATTTAAATAAAACTCTAAACAATTTAATGTTGAGCTACTTGTACTTGCTACATTAAATAAGCTACGATTTCCATTATACTTCTGTCACTTGTTACCCATTTTAGGATTCCTCAAATTAATAGATGAGACGAATCCTGGATTAATTCCAGGAATTCTTATAATTTCAGAAAGTTAACTTTTTTCATCAGTTTTGTTACATGGGTTAATTCTTACGTGGGTATGTAGTGTTTCACTGTTTGGAGTGGTAATTGAACAGAGCAATATTCAGCAACTGTTAGGCTCTTAAATTCACGCATTTATAACCACTGTTTAACTTGAGGGTGAAGACTAGGAAGTACACTATCAGAAAAAAAATGTCCCTTAAAAGAGCAAAAAAATACCATTTTAAAAAAACCCCATCTGATATGTATATTTTGTATTTCTTATTTTAGAGAGAGAGCCTGGATTCTTCAGCTCTTTCAAAGAAAATTCAGGAGGTATATAAACATGAGTATGGGAAAAACTTGGAAATTGCCTGCCCAGTTGAAGGCCAAGCCTGTATTGCAAAACAGGACGATGGGAATTGGTACAGAGCACAGATTATAGGTGAAGTATTGGTTCTTTCTCTCTGATGCTAGGTTGTGGTACTGCATCACAGTCCCACACTGGATATGCATAGTAACAAACAGCCATTATTTTTATTAGGTACTCTTACACTAACAAGTAGGTTCATAAAGTCAGTAGAACTAATTCATATTATATTATTTTGCTATTAAGGGAGTGGTTTATACCCTTTTTTTTAATAAAAGAAGCAAAGTACTTCATTTTCTATATATTATTGAAATACTACTATATATTTATTTTAATTAATGTTTCAACTACTATTTCAGTCTGAAATACGGATTTGTCTGTTGTAGCCAACCTCTAAGTGTAACTAGTGTGGGTTAATAATTCCCCGTAGTAATTCTGAGGGAGACTGGGGGGTGTACTGATACTGACCTTGATGTTGCCTGTATGGGCAGTTGTTAACATGCCTGTATGCATGTCTACTTGGCATGTATTTAATGTCCCAAAGTCTCATAAAGTGATTAGATGGAAGGTGACAAAATGCTAATTCTGTCACTTCAGGAACCCAAAATGGCTGGCTCTTAAATAATACAGTTTTTGAATGGGGTTATAGAACATTTGAAAATGTGGTCTATTATGATTATATGCTGTAAATACGGATCTTGCTCTGAAATTCTGGTGCTTTAACCTGTATCAGATACTCATTTTCTGTTTTAATAATTTGGATTGTTTTTCTTGAAGGGCTGCCAAGTTGTCAGGAAGTTACTGTAAAATATGTTGATGTTGGCAATGTTGCCACCTTAACTCTTAATGACATACGCAGGATAAAAAAGGAATTTCTGAGCTTCCCAGAAAAGGTAAATCAGTGCTTACCTGGATTAAATATTCAAAATTAATAGAATCTCAATGGATGGAAAGGGAAAGAGAGGGTAAATAAAATGTTAAGCAAGTTCCTTTACACATGGGTTTATGATTTGACTTATTAAATATGTTTTGGGTGCACATTGAAAACTCTTTGTTAATTTTTTTTATATTGATCGGTTTTAAATGAAATTTAATGTTACCTTGCAGCGAGGAGGTGTATATACATTGTGCATGTGTGCTTTATTCAAATACATTCTTTTACTCCATAGTAAGCCAAATGAATTTTTACATTCTTTCATTACCAAATAATGACCTAACAATAGTATCTTAAAAAAAAAAAATAATGGTTTTTTTTATGGGATTTAAAGTTTGGTGCCTTCCTAACTTCAGGTATTGTAGGAGTTTTCCTCTTCCAACAAGCAGAAAACTTAGTGGAACAGTAAATGGCAAAGTATTTATGTTAAATAAAAAACACACATAGTAGAGAATAGTGATTGTTGTAACTTAATTTGGCCGGCATCTTTTGCTGAAAAAAGGATGTAATTGTTTGTATTTTGAGCAGATGTTTCTGGGGAAAGCTTCAGCCAAAATAATTGAGCCTTTATTGACAGCAAGGAAGAGGAAATTGGCAGTGTTCTTGCAGTTGCAGTGTCTTAAATGCTTGAGATCAGAGTGGCTAGTGAATAAGAGTATTGGGATGGGGTTTTTTTGATGTGTATTATCCCATTGTTCCAGCTGATTGCTTGCTATTGACTAAATATAAATGCTCAGAAAAATCTGTTAGGAGTTTGTCAGCTCTTGGCCACGTAGCACGGGACCTCCTCACTTTGATCATAAAAGAGAAGGTGTTTAGTTATGGGTACAGATGGGTAGATGACCACTAGAGAATGGTCTAAAAAACACTTGAACCCATAAGTTATTTTCAAATTTCAGCATTCTTATGCCATATATAGGTTATAGTGAAACACTCTGGCAAAGTATTTACACTTTAAGTTTGTTTAAGAAGTAATACCTTTGTGTTGCTGTTAGTTTTATTGGAAGTAATAGATCAGTAGGCTTGGGTGTGCTTATGTGTTGCTATGGTTTCAGATCTTTTCCATATAAAAAAAAAATAATTTTTAAGGATTTAAAATTATTTGAAACATGAATACACAGGAGATTGCAAAAACAAGCATTCAGAAGGTAAGAGTATCAGAAGGAATGTTCTTTGGGCAGCTGTATCCTGTTGCCTCTAAGCGTTGGTAAGTCTTCACGCGTGATCACAGATTGCATGGCCTCAAATGTAAGTTAGTTAAGAGATTTGAATTAGGCTGTTACAAAAGAAGTCGGACTTTTTTTCAGCCCATTAATAGAGTTTGCAGGTGTGTTAATGGATTTGGGCGGTACAGAAATCTTGGCCAAGGCTAGAATTAGTCTTGTGCTTAACATAGCGTTGGCTTTGTCATCTATACCCCTTTCTTTTAATGATTATTTAACCTGTCAGTCTGATTTTCATATTCCAGACTGCCTGTATTCTAAAAATATCTGGACAAAGCATTCTTATTTCTGTTGTCTTTATTTTTCCTCCACGTGTGTTACTCTTCTTTCTTTCGGTGCAATAAACAAGGAGGAAACAGTAACATTCATGGTTAATTTAAAATTGACCCATAGTGTAGCCACAAAAGTTTGCAATAATGATACAAACAAAACAAAAATTCTTTTAATCAAAGAACTTCAGCTGGTCTGATTCCCTGTGTGTCTCTTTCTATGTCTCCCAATTAATAGCTTTCAGAAATCTGGCAGGAATTTCCTGACACAGGTACCATGGTACTCTGGTGTCTCTGTGTTTAGTCCTTCAGACTTCTACAATGGTATAGTCATGTTAATTATAGATGCCTTGAGTCTGAGTTATTACATCATGATGAGCAAAACAGGATGAAGACTTGCTTTATCACACCTATGCAGTAATCTTTCCTGGTCTCTGCACCAATTCTATGTCTAACCATAAATGGAAGCAAGAATGTATCTGAATATAAGATTCATGCTCAGCTACCAGCTGTGGGGTGGAAGGTGGTTGTCTTAAATCAAATAATGGTAATGTGGAACCAGAAGCCAAGGTCATGCTGTCCTGCATGAGTGCAAAGTAAAGGCTGTGATTTGGCTGTAATGAGATGGTCTTGATATATGATGGTTGATACATAATTTGAGTTATTCTTTAGGCAGTCAGGTGCAAGCTGGCCCACATTGAGCCTTACAAAGGGGCAAAGGAGTGGAACAGAGAAGCCAAGAAAAGATTTGAAGAAATGACTGAAGTTAAATTTATGCTGTGTTCAGTTATCGGTAAGTTATCAAGAGTGTATTAATTTATATTTAAATATTATTAAATTGATTCATGTAGAAATGTGCACTTTAATATTTTAAATAGTATTTATTTGAATTGCTTATGTTCATACCTGTGACAGGTAGTTTACAGTGAGAATATCTAGACATGGATTAATTGGAGGAGACATAAGAGATACAACTTGTGACAAAAGCTCTGTTTATGTCTTCTCTTACAGACCACACCAGCATTAAGTGATACAAGTATCATGGTTTATTAAGATGGGCTTGTTTCCAAAAGTGCTAGCTATCTTTGACTCTTCCTGACTTTATTGGTACATGGAAGTGTGATCACTGCTGCTGTGAAACATCACAACCAAAAAAAAATTCATATAACAGATATATGCTTTAGTAGAATTTTTCTCAGTACCATTTATTGTTAATATATAGCTAGTTGCTTTTGAACGAGTGTGGGATGGGGGTTTGGAACCCATCTAATAAATGAAATTACATGTACTGGTTGATTTCTTTGTACAAAAATACTTTGTAATTATTGGTGTATTTTAAGTTAATTTTACAGATACGTGCAAAGCTAAGTCTCTACATATTGTTGATGTTCAGGATAAATTCTTTTATAAAACAAATAGAATTTTACAAAGTTCTTCTAGTACCATTTATGTGCCTCCAAAAACGTAAATAGTCTTTCTACTGCCATTGATTTGCACTAATTATGTTTACATTATTCATTCACAGAAGTTTTAGATAATAACATCTTATCTACTGAACTCTTTGACTTCTCTGCTGCTCATGGAAGAAGCATTAGTATTAACTGCCAGTTAGTTAAAGAAGACCTAGCATCCTTCATACCTGGGTAAATATGTTGTGCATAACTTTTCTATACGGTATGCATAACAGAAGTATTTGGAAATACTGAATTTGTGTAACAAAATTACTGGCTTTAGTATGTCATCTCCAGTGGCTGGAATTTACCACACTTGTGATAAAGTCATTAGATACCACATTCAGCAACTGACATAATTTACAGAGTGTAACTATGCAGTTTGGCAGAGTTGAACTCTCAAACTAAATCTTAACTAACATGTATTGAAATTGTAGTTGATTCAAAAGTTGGAGATAAGTGTTTGCATCATGCTTCAATGTGAATAAGTGTCAAGTCATCCCAAACTGGTTCTCGTTAAGGTTACCATTCTCTTGCGTTAAGAAAAGAAATACCATTTTTGTGTGTTTAACCTGCACCCAAGGGAAGTAATCTCTTCGGAACATCTGTTACTAGAAACCAAATACTCAGAAATTCTATCGGCTATGATGGGGACACACAGAACAGTTGGAAAGCCTGCTGGAGGAGATGAGGCTGACAAGGAGATAACACTGCTGCATTTAATTTATTGGCTTCTTAAAATGTCTGTGGGCTGTATTCATGGAAATCAATAATTACTCTTTCATTAATGATTTTTGATACCGATGAAAATAAAAGGATTGTTAAATAGGAAGTTTTGATTCCAAAAAAAAAAAGGGAAATCCTGAATTTTTTTTTCATCAGGAAGCAAATAAGTGGATTTTCATCTCTTAGCTCAGAAATATAACTTAATCCCAATAACACTTTTCTTGTACTGGTCACAATTTGTAGTAAGATTTTTGTAAAGTTAAACAGTTTTATTTAAACTTGAACAGCTGAATTGTTTTGTCACTGTCACCAGGGTATTTTATTGTGTTGCAGCTATACGATGCCTGCTCGTGGTCTGCAGTCAAGTGTGTATATTACTTTAATATAAGTTGCTGTGTAACGCATAACTTTACTGATGTGGATTTTTTGGTCACTTGCTCACTTCCCCTTCTTTAGTTGGACTGTAGAGAAAATAGAAGAAACAAGAGCAAGAAAACTCATGGGTCAAAATCAAGACAGGGAAGTTGCTTAACAAGTACTGTTACAGGCAAAACAGGCTTAATTTAACTTAATACTAATTTGCATAAATATTTAATTACTGATTTGGGCATTTGGACACAAAAGACATATATTTATAGGACGTGCCCTCCTCCCACCTTTCCCAGGCTCGAATTTATTCCAAGCACCTTACCTCCCTCTCATACCCTCAGGTTACGTGCCATCCCTGCAGTGAGCAGTGCAGGGGTTGGGGTCAGGACCAGAAATTTTTCTGCTGCTCTCTCCTTCTTGTTCTTCTCTTCCTGTGCTCCAGTGTGGGCCACAGTCCCTTCAGGAGTGTGCCTTTTCCACCACAGAATACCTTTTGCTCTTCTAAACTTGGTGTGTTCCCTATGTTATTTCTCTTCTGTTCCTTCCTCTCTTTCCCTGATGTTTTCTGCCCATCATTAAATTAGAGGTGCCACCAGCTTCACTGAAGGGTTCAGTCATTTTCCTGTGGGGGAGTCTGTTGCAGAGATGGCTGAGAAGGGCTGTGACCACCGTGGGGCAGCACCGTGCTGCCCTCTTCTGCACCAGGAGACCTCTTCTCTGAGGTTGCCCTTGCAGCCCTTCTCCCCAGCTAGCAATACCTGGCCATTTACATCCACTGCACCATATCTTGAAGTTGGAATGATGTCTGCGTTGCGGGGGGCAGGATAAGGGGTTTGTTTGTTTGTTTGGGGGGGGGGGGACACTTCGGGGGCTTTGATTTGCTTTGTTTTCCTGTGAGCATAGGTCTCTACCCCTCTAGAGCTTGTTTGTCATGCTTTCTCACTGAATTTCACATTTGTGAAGATAAATGTCTGCAAAAAGGCAAGACACTGGTGAATAATTTAAGCTACTTCAGGTCATTTAGAATCACATTTGGGTTATGGTTACTCTTCCATGTTTAATGCTATTGAGGCGTACACTGGCCAGCTCTGAAGTAGCATAAGACAATATAAGCAGGAGACCACAGCACTCCACTGAAGCTGGCTTTCTGACAAGCAAATGTCAGTAACCTTACTCTTGCATTGGGATGGGAAGTGGTCCGTAGAGAATTCCAGGACAAAACCTTGGAGTCTGAAGTTCATTCCAAATTGATTGGTTTTTCTGATGGATCTGCAATAATAATGCTATACTGGAATTACTAGAGCTCTCTTTCACTTTGTTTAAAATGTGTTTAAACTTTTCATTCTGATTACTTTATGCTCTTTACAGGTACACTGAAAGTACTGCTGTAAGGTCCAGTGAAATCTGGGATGTTTCTCTAGAAGAAATTCCTGAAAACTTGGAAGCTTTAAATCCTGTAGACGTGGAACCTGTGGATAAAGGAGATTTGAAATCACTTTCTAAGAAAGAGCTAGAAGCGAGAATTAGTTACGTTGTGTCTCCTAGTAAAATTTTTGTACAGTGGCTGTCATCAGAAAGTATACTGAAAAGGTACTAAAATTCAGAGAAACTTTTATTGAGTTAAGGTATTCTTATTACAAACTGATGAAGTATAGTTAGGAAAAACTCTGCTTAGGGTTGCATTTGGCACTGGATACTCTTTGAACACTGTTGACTTAGCTTTGTTGAGGAAAGCGTAGGAGCAGAAGACAGATTAGGCCTATGTTGTGGTTTATTAAATATTTGTTATTCCAAATAAAGTATATGATACAACTCCTATTTCAAATCAGTTTTAATGTAGTAAATATTGGGGCTGGACAAATGCAACACTGTCCAGAAAAATTAAATCTTTCTGCTCTTTCTTCTCTCCATTCCTTCATTAGAAGTCTTGTTAGGTAATACTGGCACTATTATATGACCAAAGTCACAGAACTTCAATCAAGTTATTTCTTTCAACGTGATTCTAGTATGCTGTTAGGAAAGTTTTAAGGGAATTTCTAGACATAATGTATCAGTCTTTCTTTTGATAGATATTTAGGTAACAGTGTGTACTGTTTGAAGACAGTTAAAGGGAAGTATCATTGCTTAGTGCAAGTTGCGTATATTTTCTGCTGCTTGTTTCTCCTTTCTTTCATCTTCTTTTACTTTCTTGCATGTAGCTATCTAGGGTCCCATTGAATTAGTCATGATGCTAAATGAGTACTACACTCTAAAGTTCTAAAGAGAAAACAGTACATCTTTGAAATAGTGCTATATAGAGGAGTCAGGATTACTCAGATTAATTCTGTTATTTAAGAAAACATGATAGTTTTACAGAATTTTAATGAGATTGCGTGTGTTTTGAAGCTTGGTTTTCATGTATTTCTGTCATGTCACGAAGAAAAACTACAATACTATGTGTCTGTTACCAGTTACTAAAATTTCACTGTATGCTAGTTAAGCAGTAACGGACTACGTAAACCCTTCATTCACTTGATAAAATTTTACCACTAGAAAAGTGTCTTTTCTAATGTCAGTTTACAGGAGAAGATGGCTACCATCTATAAAGAATCCCAACCACAGTCCGTGAAGTGGGAGAGTGGTATGCACTGTGCTGTTTACGTATGTGATTTGAAACAGTGGCAGAGAGGTCAAATAAGCAGGATTGTCTCTGAAACAAGTGCAGAGGTAAACCTGTTAACATAAGAGGGTGCATGCTTTTATTTCTAGAGTTTGTAAGCATTCATTGATTAAAATAATGTCAGATCTTTGCTGCTTCTGCGTTAATATTTTCTCATACAGCCTTTTGCTTTTTTCAAGAGTTTAAGTTAGATAGTACATTGCTGCCAATCAGAATAACTGTATCATCAAAGCTCAGCTAGCTTTAGCAGGTAGCTACACCTGGTAGTTGAGGAAGGCTCATGAGGTTGACTTCGTATGTTTACACTACAGTTTGCAACATGGCACAGATTCTCAAGCTGTAACCTAACAGTTTACCTTAGATTCCAGAAGCTGTGTGAACCTGAGGGTCATGTTAATTCAAATTTAACCAACCTTGCCAAAAGATGAAGCCATTTGAACTGAGTGCAGCACCACAGGAACACATGTAGTCATGCTGTTGATTGAACTCCAAACTGATGGTGATGCACTGTGCTGTAGTAAATTCTCACACGGTGATGCTTTAAATGTGCTTTTTATTGCACTCATTTGAAAAGAGTAAGGAGCATCAAAAGAGACCTTTCATGAATAGATAACTGCTAACCTCAACAGTCAGTGTGGTGCTTTAATCACACAGATAATCCAGGACTGGATTGGCGTTGGTTCTCTCCACCGTCATCAGGTTATGCCTATGGGCCTTGTTAGTAGGAAGCAGAAGTGGGACTTCCTATCCTTCTGGTTTGCATTGTCTGCTTTCCTAAGGCTAAGAGCCCTCAAGCAGCTATTTAACCTCATCAGAATAAAAAGCAAGGGGTGGAGGAGAGCTGTTGCAGAATTTCTAGGTTTACAAATTTAAATGTGCCACCATAACAAGGAGGGGAAAAGACATTTTCTTACTCTAGTAACAGCCTCTGTAAAGTTGTCTAACCCCTTTTGAGCACATTTGTGTCTATTGTTGTCTCAGTACGCTGTAGTAGTCATTTGTGTTGTGTGATGGGGTACATCAGTGCAAAAGCCATTTGTTGAATCCTGGTAATGTTTGTTTGAGTTTTGTTTACCTAGTCAAGTGTGCTTAGAATTATCATTTGCTACAGGTAACACTTAGAGGACTGGCTTTTTTTTTTCTGTTTCATTGTGCTTCTTGTCTGTAACAGGTAATACTGTATGATTCTGGAGCTGAAAAAACAGTGGATATCAGCTGTCTAAGAAAACTTGAGGAAAATCTAAAGATAATTAAGACATTAGCAACAGAATGTTCCTTGGCAGATATAAGGTAGCCTTTCCCTTATACTGAGTAGCAGTACTAGAAACCTAATAGACATAACTTAATATTTTCCCATGTTAGCACTGATTACCTAAGATCTGGATGTGGTTTGCTTTTTGAGTAAAGAAGAAATAGGATGGTGGCTGTGATTTGTTTTATAAACGTCTTTTTCCATAAGGGTTATGCTACATACTAATAAAGCAGAAACTGTGCTATAGAAAGAAAAAATATTTCTAGGATGAATTATGAAATATTAGACAGATGATAGAGGGCTTTCTTATTTCACGGAATGCTTTTTTTCCTTGGCTTAGAATTTGAGATTAATTAGATCTCATGAAAATCACAGAATCACGGAGCGATATGGTGTTTGAAGGTACCTCTGGAGATCCAACCCCACTGCCAGAGCAGGTCCCCCTAGAGCAGGTTGCACAGGAACTTGTCCAGGCGGGTTTTGAATGTCTCCAAAGACAGAGACTCCACCACCTCTCTGGGCAGCCTGTTCCAGCGCTTTGCCACCCTCAAAGTGAAGAAGTTCCTCCTCATGTTTAGATGAAACTTCTTATGTTCAGGTGTGTGCCCATTACCTCTTGTGGTGTCACTGGGCACCACTGAAAACAGACTGGCCGTACCTTCTTGACACCCACCCTTTAAGTATTTATAGGCGTTGATCAGATCCCCCCTCAGCCTTCTCTTCTCTAGACTAAAAAGACCCAAGTCCCTCAGCCTTTCCTCATAGGAGAGATGTTCTAGTCCCCTGATCATCTCCATAGCCCTTTTCTGTACCCAGTTGCCTGTCCTTGAACCAGGGAGCCCAGAACTGGGCACAGGATTCCAGATGGGGCCTCACCAGGGCAGAGTAGAGGGGCAGGATGACCTTCCTTGACCTGCTGGCCACACTCTTCCTGATGCGCCCCAGGATGCCATTGGCTTCTTGGCCACAAGGGCACATTGCTGGCTCATGGTCATCCCGTTGTCCACCAGGACTCCCAGGTCTTTCTCCTCAGAGGTGGTCTCCAGCAGGTCAGCCCCCAACCTGTACTGGTGCAGGGGGTTATTCCTCCCCGGGTGCAGCAGTTGCCCTTGCTGGACTTCATTAGGTTCCTCTCCAGCCTGTCCAGGCCTTGCTGAATGGCAGCACGGCCTTCTGGTGTGTCAGCCACCCTCCCAGTTCTGTGTCATCAGCAAACTTGCTGAGGGTACACTCTGTCCCTTCATCCAGGTCGTTGATGAATATATTGAAGAGGACTGAACCCAGTACTGACCCCAGGCGAACACCACTAGCTACAGGTCTCCAACTGGACTCTGTACTGTTGATCACAACCCTCTGAGGTTTTCAGCCAGTTTTCAATCCACCTCACTGTCCATTCATCCAACCCACACTTCCTAAGCTTACTTATGAGGATGCTGTGGGAGACGGTGTCAAAAGCCTTGCTGAAGTCAAGGTAAACAACATCCGTCACCCTCCCCTCATCTATCCATCCAGTCATGCCATTGTAGAAGGCTATTGGGTTAGTCAGACATGACTTCCCTTTGGTGAATCCCTGTTGACTAGTTCTGATAGCTTTCTTTTCCTCCATATGCTTTGAGATGATGCCCAGAACAATCCAGAAAATGGACAGGCGGTCTCTATTTTCTAGGCTATAGAAAAGAGAGAGAACAGGGGTATCCTCCCACATGTTTGTTTGGTGCTGTCTATACTATGAAAAAAAAAGTAACCATGTTTATAATATCCATTCCCTGAATGAATATAAAAAGCCCAATTTGCAGATGAAGTACGGGTTTTCCTTTGTTCTGTTAGATAGGTATCGTACTTTTGGAACTCATGATTCTCCTCAGTTTTGAAGGTTTGGGGTTTTATTTTTGAATTTTTCCTGTCATAGATACAGTGATTAATGACCATTTCTTTTTCTGTTGACTGTAATGAAGATTGTCTTTTTTCCCCACACAGTACAGGCTGTTTCAAAAACATCAAAACTTGGTAACGGGATGGGTTTGTGGTTAATCTTAGGAGATGCCAACTTCCTTGTACTAAAGGAGATTATAATTTGTTCTGTGTTAGACCAACAGGTGGAAGCATGCAGTGGACAGCAACAGTCTGTGAATTCTTATCCGATTACCTAACTGGGACACAAGTAAAAATAATTACACAGGTTTGTAATCAAAACAAGAGGTATTTGTAAAACTTCAGTCAGGTAGTCTTTTATTCTCTTTTTTTCTGAATATTTTTACTCTTCATAAAAATCCTGAGTGGAACTATCTTAGATTGCTTTTTTTCTGTAGGGGTAAAGATGCTTTTGCTTTTTTTCTGCTTTGTTTTGTTATTCACCAGAGCATCAGAGCAGTTCAGCTACCCAGTATGGAAAGAACACACTCTTAGATATATTTAGTGACTGAAGACTAATACTTACATTTTTAGATGCTGGCAACTTTTATGGACAGATGAGTAAGGTGCTCATGTTCTTGATGAGAATAGTTTCAGCAGCTGCTACTATATTAGTTTTAAGGCCTCAGAAACCAAAAGAATGAATTTGATGCTGTACGGATATCGTTAGTAATTTATTTCTTCCACTGGTAAAAAAAACCTGAATTATTATGAAAGTTTGATTTATTTAGTGTCTGTTGGCAGCTGCCAGTGAGGTCTCACAGCAAGTGTGTCTGGAAATAAAAGCACTGCTGAGCAGTTATTTATGAGTGGGTTTAAAGCTCCTGCTAGAGGAAAACAACTATTTGGCAGTTCATTCTAATAAAACAGCTAAGGGAAGAAGTAAGGTTTTACATTGCTACTTTTTTTTAATGTCATGTTTAGGACAGTTGGTAAAATGATGGAAATGGTGGCATAGATTAAATAAGTTTTATGTCTTCTGATGTGGGCATCAGTTGTTCAACAACATATGATTTGCAGTCAGTACGAATAAAATGACAGATAGGCCTGTAGTTTAGAGGAAATGCATATTGTAATGTATTGTCCAGTGTGCTTTTTTTTTTTCCAGGAAAGTGATGTGCCTTGTGCATTGCCTGTGAAAATTCTTTACAAAGATGAAACAGAACAATTGATTGATGTTTCACAACACCTTATTGAAAAGGGTTTGGCTTTTAGAAACAGAAGGTTTGGATACTTTTATTTTTATATTCTTTCAGACTCTCATATTCACATCATGATAAGCTAATCAGCAAAACAAAAATTTGGATTGTCCTTGACAGCATCTGTAGCAGCAGAACTCAGTCTTCAGTGAACTTATCTGAGTATAGCATTATTAATTGTATCCACTGCACGTTTCAGTTCTCTAAGTTGGTAGATGAGATGATGGTATTTTAACAAGCATTTGCCATCTTTCTGTTTCTTTTTTTCCCTTCTATTATGTTATTCTTTTGCACTTCTCATGTTCTTTATCAGTTAATATGTTGATATTATTTGATTGAATCTGCTAGAACTGATAAAGCTGATGTGGATTGCAGAGGCTCCAAGGAACGTCTTAAAGTGCATTTAGAGCAAGAGAACACACGACTGGATGGTTCTAATTCAGAAACTCCATGTGCAAAAAAAGATGCTGCTGCAGAGGAAAACAGCATTGTTTCAGAGAGTGAACAAAAATCACGCAAAACACATAAGGCACTGCTTCATTCAGGAATGGATGAAATATATAAATCCCCTGCTATACCCAAAGCAAAAATTTTTCAAGCAGTAGTAAGTTGTGTTGGACGTGATGGAACTATTTACGTAATACCAAAATCACTTGGTAAGAAGAAAATATGTTTATCTCTATGAATGTGATAGCCTTGGTATATCAGACTGTACCAGATATGTGTCCTAGTGTACATGTTCTGTATCAGAATACAGTTCTGGGGGATCCCTGTTGGGTAGGGTTGCTGGTGGAGGTAGCTCTGCAGCACAGCAGTGGGGGAGCTCCCACGACTGCCCGGTGGAGGGGACCTAGGTAGCCCAGCAAGTGGCCTCTGTCCGCAACCCATCTGCGTCGGCTCTCCTCTCCTCCCACCTCCCAGGACACCCAGACACTCCCGGTGCTTGGACAAGCGGGCCTTCTGCCTCTCTTCCCTAGGCAGCACTGGGAGTGCTTTATTTTGTAATGTTGAGACTGTGACACGTTTGACTCATAATAATGAAGTTAAAATCGTAAAGATTCTCAGAAGTTAGCCTGGTTCTCAAATATCACTGGATTCTTTTCCTTCGTTGTGAGCTCAGTACCCAGTTTCCTTGGGCTCTGTATTGTTCTGTGATAGATTCTGTATCGCTTAATGCTTTCTGTTTGTATTGTTTGAAAGAGAAGCATTTTCATCTGACAGATGCAGTGTCAGGCTTCAGTACTGTGATAATACATTATGCTTTAGAGAAATGGGTCCATATGACAACTTTTTTTTTTTTTTTTTACTCTACAAAGACTTTTACCTATTAGATCATATCATAAAACTTTGAATTTCAAATTACAGTAACCTCACTTGCCCAAGTCTCTATTCTTCTTGTAAATTGTACCCGTAGCAGAAGAGGGTCTTCTGGACATCTGTTCTGTGTTGTTTCGTGGTTTCCTACCACTGTCTCTGGGAATCTCTTTTCTTGTTCGCAGGGAGGCTCTTGTATTATTGTTGCCAAAGCGTCAGTTGCAACATCTTCATCTGAATCTGCTGGGTTTTAATGATTTAAATAATTCGCACTAATACATTATACACTATTTTGAATTTTATTTCCCCTCTCCCCCCAGAAATTGAACTAAACAAATTGATGACTGAAATACAAAGTAACTTTAAGTGCCTTGGTCTTCTGGAATCCTACTGCTGGAAAAAGGGAGAAGCTTGTGTTGTAAGAGGATCAGATACCATGTGGTATCGAGGTAAAGTTGTAGAATTTGGTGGTGGTGCTCTCCAGGTAAGTTTGATTATATGTTGTGTGTGATAACTGTCCTGATGTTTACATTTATTTTAAAGATTAATTCTATCTGCCTGTTTCGGTTATCACAATTCTTCCAATAGTTTTCCTAATGGTGATAAATGTTCTTAAGTAAAAAGCTACCCTTGATTGCCTGTAAGTAATCCCTTTTAGGTTTTTTCTTCTTTTGATGTTGTTAGTGTATGCGGAATGCTTTGAAAATTTTCTGATTAGCAGTTAATCTTATCTAAACTCTTGAGCTGCTCAAGGTTTTTGAATGTAGATTTTCAAGTCTGATGCTATCCTAGTTCACAAATGTTTTATTTCTTCCAATTTTAAACTGCTGTAGATTATTACACAACAGGAAGGCTCTCTTGCAAGACAAGTTTAGAAACTGGACTTCTAATCTGCCATAACAGTAAATGAACCGTTTCTCTTATTAAACTTGACTTGAAAAACGGGAATTACTTCAGGAAAGCTTTTCTTTTCATATAGGTACAGTACATAGATCGTGGCTGCATAGAGATGGTTCCTCAGTGTCATCTGTATCCAACAACATCGTATACTGATATTCCTCCATTTTGCATACCATGTGAGCTCTACAAGACAATACCAGTGAGTAATGGTAAATTTGGAGAAATTTTAGTAGGTACTCAACACGCTTTTTAATCGTACAAAGGGTGAGACTAGTTTGTGGTATTTTTTTTTTCTTGCTACAAGGAAAATAGCTGATAAGGATTGTTTCAGCTAGGCAGCCTTTTATCAGGAAATGCCAGATTGCTTTATGAGGTGACTGTTCTTCAAAAGCAACTGTTAATTGTAATTAAATCTTTGTGAGACAGGATACTGTAGTAGTTGGCAGAATGATAACTCTTGACAAGGTGCTTCATTTTGCAATAGCAGCAACAAGAAGTAAGGCCTGGATTACTTAATGCAAAATGGCCAGAAAATTTTAAATCTTCAAGTCCTACAGAAGTGCTTCTATCGTTCTGAACCTAGCTGTGTAGGAAACAATCTGTTATGCTAAACTAATATAAGTGAATTGTTTTGGGGCTTTTGTTAGTAAGTAATTGATATGTAAATAGCATTTTCACATATCACATCTTACTCAAATTTGGTGCATTTAGTAAATGTGAATTACTGAAATGACTAATTTGCTTTTAAATTTACTTTAAAAGAAAACCTTTTTACTGTTGGAAGCAGGTCAACTAATAGATTAAGAAAGATGGGCTTGTAAACCTATGGGTTAGGACATAAACAGATACTGCAGGGAATAAAAGAAGTATTTAAAGGATCCTGTGTTTTCTCTTGTATGTTAAGTTATCTTCATGTGGAATTCTATATCTTTGGGTTTGTGCACACATAAGGTATTATGTCTAGTCCAGATAAGGTTAGACTTGGCAAGCAGCATCTCTTTCTGATCTACTTCAAGATCTGAAAATTGCTGGTTGGCTTTGTCATACATAAGTTTCAGTGTATCAAATAGCAGACAATGTTTAAACTGTTGTAGACAAATCCAAATAATGGCATGTGTTTTCAAATAAGTTCTTCAATGATAGGTGCGTATTTTCATCTTGCTACATTAAGAATTATTTAATATTATCTGGCAGCATCTTAACATGTGGGGTTTCTTGCTTTTCACCAAGTAGATTGGAAATTATTGGCAGCAGGATGCAGTAGATTGCCTTCAAGAACTGCTTACAAATGAAGAGGTTGAGATACATGTTCAGGTAGCTTAATTTATTCATAGATGTGGAATGAGGCTTACTTTTTTGTTTGTTTTTTTTTTTTTCTTCTAACTTACATTAATAATAAGTATGGCAGTAAATGTATCCTAAAGCTAAAGTTAATCCAAAGCTAAAGTTATTTCTCCTACGACTTTACCTTTATTATAGTTTTCAGGCCTTAAAGGTGTCCTTTAGAGATATTAGTATTTTTAGGTCCTGTTTGTATTCTGTGTTGTTATTCTGACAAGCAACCTATTAACAACATAAATTGTTCTAAATTCAATCGTAAGTTATTAAAATTTAGCATAATTAAGTATGGACATGCTTAAATTAATACACTAACGTTCTAGGGAAACATGTAATCTGTATTGTCTGGTAATTTAATTTCTAATGATAAATTGTGAAAGAGAAGGATTTATTATTGAGTGAGCAAACATGGGATGTTTCTGTGTTAGACTGACTAGGCAGTACTGCCATTCCAGAGATAAATATATTCCCATTTGTGTCATAAGTTATATTAGTAGCCCTACTTACTGGTTTTATATATTTCATGAATGAGTGTGGTCCATCTAGGAATGACAGGTTTGAATTTCCTGGTCACTATTTCTAAAACCTTGGTCGCACTGTTACTGTTATAATCTTATTTTTTTCCTGTGTAAGTAGGAATTACCAGATAAACCATGGGGCAAATTATCCGTCAACCTGTATTTCGGTGGAATGTCACTTTCTTCCTTCATGGCATACCAGAAGTACTGCGTGGCTGAAGATTGTCAGGATGTCTTAAAGGTGGTGAGATTTGTGTGTGTGTGTTTTGCTGTTGTTCTGACACTAAAAAGATTACTCAGTTGCTCATTGTGACCTTTGACTTGTTATTTCTTTTTACATTTCTGTATGGTTTTGTGATGTGACAGCAGTAAGTACACAGCTCTGTAGCATAGCAGCTGCAGTGTGTAGTAGATACAGTGTGTTGCTAAGATCATGTGGAATAATGAATTGCTAAGATTTTGTTCTCAGACTTGTTACTGAAAAGAGTTTTCTGCATTTCTGTTTAAAGTCCAGTTAGTTTTTGTGTTCCTCTAAAACTTAAGAGGATCGGAATAGGATAATAATTTTTATCACTTGAAGAGATTAGTTATTCATAGAAATACATACAAGGATGGAGATACTCAAAAGTAAATTTAATCAAGTATTCAACATAAACTTAGGGATTTCTAAGGGCATTACCTAGGTTCTTTATTCCAGGTGTCTGCGATACTCATTTAGTGTTCTTTAGAGGAGGATTGAGATTTTAACCAAACTTTATGGTCTTAACACAAAAAAAATAGATCAGTAATTTCTCTGGTTTTTTCTTGAAATATGAGTATCAGGTTTATTTAAATTAGTAAGACATTGTCATATTTTTCAGTTTAATTCTGTTCAAGCCTGCCAGTGTATTTTTCATTCCAACATGAGTCTCTGCTTCAGAAAATAATTTTACAATACTGATTATGCTACTGATGTAAGTCTTGGCATGTATACCAGTGGACTTGTGATGCAGTTACAAAAGTCTTTCAGTGTATATTAGAACTGAGTAACCCATGGAAAACCCAATTGTAAATCAGTGTCTCAGTAGGACATGGGAGAGCACACCAGAACACCAAGCATGGTGAGCTTACAGCAGTGAATCTCATTTTAAGTGTACATATATGTATGTTTGTGTGTATACGCATATATCACTTGCATACTTGCCTATATACACAGGACCATTATACTGTGGTATTTTTTGATGGAGGTTTTTTGTTTGTTTCTCTACCACTGTGAGTCGGAACTGAGTAGCCAGGTGCTGCCTTGTGCTCGTATATTGAGGCATGGGGGACTATGACCTCGCGGCATTTGACAGACACATTTTTAATATCTTTGTTCTGAGCTCAGGCTTAACTAACAATAATTTTTAGAATTACTTTTTCTACAGCAGTTGGACTACAAACCATTTCTAACCGCCTGAACCAAAATCAGTTTTAAATTCCTTATACAGAGTATTTTTGTATTTAACTGCATTGCATGTCAGCCCCCCAGACAAGTTGTTTCCTTGTTAAGAATTTATCAGGACAGGCCTGGATGAGGGATGGGGATGTCAAATGACTGTGGACACATGTCAAAGCCAGCCATGTGGATTGAAGGCCAGCTGTGTTGGTCGTAAGTCCTACCATCTCTGACACCAAGAAGACCTGTTCTGTCTTCGGTGTTTGCAACAAGGCTAGTGGAAAAGCAATCTGCAGACACCTAGAGAGAAAGACCTTTCTGCTTTCCTTTTGTCAATATAACAGTAAAGTCTAAGATATCTTGTCTGTTTCAGGGAAATACAGAATCTGAGATTTGCCAGACTTCTTCATCCCAAAGATACTTTTAATGCCTCACGCTACTGGGTGGGCTCATGTAGGCCCACAGCGTTGCATGTGGTAGAGAAGGAAGTACAACATAACACACTGCACTGCAGCTTACCATTTCCTTCGTTTGGATTAAGTTCTTAATGCTGAAAAGCACTCTTAGGGTCCCTTATTAAATATACAGCATTATGTGATGTGTAAATTATAAATACATAATTTCTGCTGTGGCTTTATAGATGTAATAAGGAATGTAATCTGGTTTAGATTTTTAAAGGACAGACACAAAGGCAGAAAGGATGGGGGACAACTGTTTGAAATGGGTAACTCTTAAAGATGTCTTGAGAGAACATCTTTTTAGTACCAGTATTTACAACTGGACTAAGAAAAGGCTGTTAAAAATGAAAATACAAATGCAGTTTTTCTTTCCAAGACACATGAAAGAGCTGACTAAGCCAGCTGAGCTACCTGCAGTGCTCAGTTGGGAATGAGCTAGAATTCAACTTGAATTTTTAGAGCCAGCTGTAGTCAGGTGGCCTGTCACAATGTTCCTGATTGTTTTACAGAAATCTGGCATTTAGATTGTATGCATCTATGGTACAGTTAGACTTCCTTTCTTTACTAGTATTTATCAAGATAGATGTTTGGAGTACATACTTTCAATGGAAAAGCTGGTTTTTCCTAGTTAAGTCTGGGTAACATAATGGGCTTTTGTATTGTATCTTATGTCAGATGATGCAGGGGGAAGAAAAGGTCAGAATTTATTGTTTTATTTTGCAGTTATATATGTATATCTGGCTGTTTCCACTTCTCTTCTTGTTCTGGAGATGATGAAAACTATCCATCAAGTAGATGTGTAAAAATAGAATGTATTTTAGAAAAACTGTACATTTTGTTATGTATCATAGTGAAGTCACGACCTCTGATCTAGCTGAGCTATGTGCTATACGTCCTTGTAACAGCATAATTTAATGCAGCAATGTTTATTTTGCCGTGAATCAAACAAATTAATGGCATGTAGAAGTCATACTGTAAATTACATGGTTTTAGAAGAAGACACAATGGCGCATGCTCTGCTACTGAGACAATATGTGTCTGTGCTTGGCAAAATCTGGTATCTTTTTGAAGGAGTGATAATTCTGGTGGCGAAGGAGTTAAATTATCCTTTGCCTTTCTCTTAAGGAGTAACTTCCTCTGGCAAACAGCAGTAACATTGCGCATGGTTTAATCTGTGCCAATTAATTGTTTCAGTTCTTTCTAAATATTTTCTCTCTTTAAAGGGAATTCCATTATTTAATGTATTTTTGAATTAACAGCATCAAGTTAGCAAGTCAGTATGTTAAGATAATTTCAAAGATACATGCTTTATATCTTGAAAGTTAATTAGCTAGTTCTGTTGTGTTAACTTTAAGGTAAAGCCTTTTTAAAACCCTAATAAGTATTGAAAGGAAATGTTGATTAATATTTTTTTTCATCAAGGACATGCTGTTTGCATTATTGGATAACTTCTGATTCTTGACTAAGTCTGTCTTGGTCTAGGAGCTACTTTTAGGAGACATTCCTGTTTTGCCTTCATACGCGTTGCCACCACTACCTATTCCTGGAGATACCTGTCCTGTCCGAGTTACACATTTGGTGTCCCCAAAGGAGGTAACGTTTTGTAAATGTCTTCTATCTGTTGCAGACAGGAAATGTTGCAGTCCTGTTGTGCTCGTGAAAATGACATCGTGGCTAACAATTTTAGATAATATAAAAAAGTACTAGTAAGGTTGCAAAATGCTACTGAGTAACTGATAGAGGTGGTTGTGTAGTGCAGCTATCTGAATGAAATTTTACTTGAAATACCCTCTTGGATGGTGGCAGAGAAATAAATACTGACCGTTTCCCTAAAAAAAATTAAGAATTGCAATGCTGTTGTTGTCTGATACTTAAGGAAATAAATAGGTCGTGGGATTTTAACTTGGCAGAACTATTGTTTATCTCTTCTTTATTCTCCAAAAATAAAATTGCTGGAACATTGTACAGTAACCTGAACGTTTTCTGGCTGTTACAGTTTTATTTTACTGCCTTTTGTCACTGATTGATCATTGATTTTTGTGTAAACTACTTTGACTAAATACAAGATGAAAGTGTTTGGGTATCTTAGAAAAGGGCTTTTCTTAAATTGTGTATTCTGCTTCCTCTCTTGCAGGAGAAACATAATGGATACTCTTTGTGTTCATTTTGTGCAAATGATTTGAACTCTTGCTTTTGAACATGATATATAATTGTAAACACTAGATCCTGCTCTGGACTCCTATAGATTTAAGTAGCAGTTGCATGTGGTGTTGCAGCTTGATTGTGTACAAATTAGAAAATGAACATTGATTTTCTTCCTGGCTAGTGAATTATAATGCTGAGTTTAGAAAAAATAGTTGCCTAATCATCAATATTTTGGACTATCAGTAAAGTATCGTAATGTTCTGAAATGGCTTGCTTCCAAAGAAAATAAATTATCATTTCTTTTGAAGCTGTTATGTGGATTTTAATTTGACTGTGCTTGTTTAAGCTTTCATTTCATTGACCTACAGCTTTATACTGATAACCTGGTTGTAAATTAGGGGGATGGAATGTCTGCATAGCAAACAAAACTCCCATTTTGAAAGTTCTTCTTTCATTAGCTTTAAAATTAATCTCTGGTTTGATATTATGAAGTGAGATTATTTACCAATTAGCAGGAGGGAAGAATCCTAATAAGACACAGCTGTGAAATTTTATATGGGTATATTCTCTAATATGTCCATTCCTTTTATTCTTTTTAACGCCGAAGTGTGGTGGTAATAAATCATTAGTCTCTTTTGCTTTTGGGAAAAAATTTTGTGTAAATACAAAATTATTCATAAATTGAGGAAAAAAGAAAGGGGAGCAAGGATGTGCTGAACCTTTCAAAGACAGAAACAAGTAATCTAATCCTTGATCACTAATGGAATTTGAAGGTTCCGAGAAGTCTGCAAAGATTGTAATGTGAGAGCCTTTTCTTGGAGTAGGTATATATTTGCTTTGATCCTTCTAAGAACCTTATGAAGCAGTCTGCCACAGAGGGAGATGCCAGCTGTGACTCGGAGGTGGTGAGCCTTGATGAAGCCCTGAAGTGGTGCAATAAGAGCGTGGAGTCTCTTCCTCTTCTAACACACTTCCAAAGAGGTATGTTGGTCTGTTTATTTTCCCTGTTGTTTCATACAAAAGCCTGAAGTTATTTCTGAAGAATAGGAATAACTATATTCTGTGAATCTTTCATTAAAATTTTTGGAGAGTGAGGAGTATTGCTACACTACAATCAGGAGTGTAAAAAAAGTGGCAGCTTAGAGGAGAGCTGTTAAAGTTGACAAACTCAGCAAAAGTTGTATTTTTGCCATATACAAACTTTTCCCTTAATGTGACTGTCACATAAGCTGTAACTGTGAAAATCTTGCTATTAAATATTCAAAAGACAAAACTTATGTACAGAAAAATTATGTTACCAGGAGCTAGAAATTATGTGAACCCTGAAGAGCCTCACTTCACTTTATTCTGGATTTCTCCCTTTAGACAAAAGTTAGGCTTTAATTCTCTTGTCCACAGCTGTTGGGCCTAAAATAACATAAAGTAAAATAAGAAAAAATAAAAAATAACAAAATGTGGGTCTAAAACTTTGTGAAGAAAGCAGTTACTGCTGGTATTTGGTTCTACCAACTAGTAAAATTTTGGTTTAGATTTTAGGCAGCATCTGCCTTGTGTCCTCCAGTGTCTATTCTCTTACAGATCGATCTGTTTACTTAACTGAAATGTGCAAAAGAGTTGAAATGAAAAAGTTTAAATGTCAAACAACTTGGATCACTATCTTTACCAAGCAATTTTCTGTTAATTCTTATTGTTGCCATTTGCGGTAGAGGCACTTGGCTTTGATCATTGACTTGATCATTGCATACTAATGATTGTGAATTGGAGTTCAGAGAGAATTGGAGGATGCATAGAACAAAATAGTGAATTAGAGAAGGAAGAAAAAAAAAAACTAATCTTGGTCGCAAAGGAGAATGGATTTTCAAGTTCAGTTAGTTTGTACTGCACTGGGAGTATATTTTGAGGTGTTTAGTGGTTTGGTTTTTTCTTTTTACAGAAATGCCTTGCCTTGTAGAATACCAGGATGGTTTATGGTATAGAGGAAAGCTCCTCTCCATTGAAGAATTTGACCCTGTTAAGATCCTGGTTCAGTTTGTTGACTATGGTAGTTTTTCAGTTGTCCCACCAGGCAGGTAAATACATAAGAAAAAAATGCATGTAAAATTTGTGCGTATGTATACATTTATATTACAAAATATGTACTTATAATTAAGTATATGTATGGGGTTTTTTATTTAATTTTATGTAGATATACAATATCATACATAATACTATATACAACTGTAGATGTATATAATGTATATAACTATACGTGTATATATACATCTGCAACTGTAGATATATATAACAGTTTAGATTTCAATTGGAGAGAAAGTTGGTTGGCTGGTTAAATAACTTCTGTCAGCAGGCTATGTGGTTGTGCACCTACTTCTCAGGTTGTTCTGAGAGGCCCATTATTATACTATCAGGTTTCTCCATCATCTCTAGGTTATTTAACCTGTGAAGTAAGCTTAGGTTTATAATCTGCTTTTGCACCCAAGAAGCTCACACAAAATAGGGGCTGAGCCCTTCAGGTGTACAAACAAATCCTCTGATCCTGTGTGACTGCAGTCTGCATGGAAGACATCTGGGTAATAAGATAAGGGAATATCTGAGTGGGACACACCCCGGGCTGCTTGTATGGAATTGGGAAGTTCAAAGCCCCGTACTGCCTGGTGCTGAGCCACCCTAGAAACTGCTCCTGTGCTGGCACACAGATGTCAGCTAAGTCTCTCAAACATCCCAGGCTTTTAGGGTCCCCTAAGCTTGTCTGAATTTTCTCTCTTGAAGTACTTGCGCTTCATATATATACTGCTTAATCACATTGACTTGCCCTTGAGCTCACTGGGGAATCTACAGGTCCTGGCTGCAGATGAGGCGAAACAGGGATTTGAACAGATTTCCTGCTTCACAGACTATTGGTATCATGGGAGGGAGTGTGTGTTCTACAGGGTTGCACTTCCTGCTCTGCTTCCCCATGCCCTTGCTTCTGGGTTAGAAAGATAGAAGAATGGGTAGATGACAGTGTAAAATCCAAGGTACTTGTTTCCAGCACTGTGACTCGAGCATATCCAGGCATGGAGCGCTTTGGACCACAAAGGTCTCTGTCGTTTTCCAGACACACCAGATTTGGAGCCTGCATTGTGATGACTTGCGCTTAGACTCCTCCCCAAGCACCGTAACGGGGAGCCGGTGTGCCTGGAGGGGTCTGTATGATACTGGCCTGCTTCTTGATACTTACTGTGCTGAAGTTCTTTTGAAGGGCCTAGCCCTACCTGACGAATTGTTCGGTCTGACCATCAGCGTGTAGTAGAGCAGGGAGTGATCCCAGTTTCCACACCATAGATCTACTGTATGAATTAAGCTATCCTTATGGCCATACTGACGGTTTTGCTTGACAGGTGGATTGTTGCAGGCAAACACTTTTCACTTTTGTTCTAGATTGCGTCACATACCTTATCATCTGCTGAAGTACCCCGTTGAGGCAGTACGAGCTTTGTTGGCTGGATTTAAACCCGTTCCATATGACAAAAACGTGGAAAGAATTCCTTATTCCCCAGAATGGAGTGTGGAAGCATTATGGGCTATGATGGAGTGCGTTGAAGGAAAACAGCTCTCTGCTTCCATACTTGTGAGAAACACTTCCTTCTTTTCTCTTAGTTTTGCACAGCCTAAAATTCAGAGTATAGTATCTGAGTATTTGTTTCAGTGTGAACCCTCATAATTTAAAATTGTGAACCGTTTGCCATGAAGGAGTACTGAGGAAGAGAGAAAATCACATGGTGCTGCTTTTAATCCTGCAAACGAAAAGTTTCTGGGCAGTTTCCTTTACTTAGAAATATTTTTCGTATATTCACAGTTCCATTTCAGCAGTGAGTGTAGCCAGTAAAATAACTTTTACTGTTGGTTAGCTTGAGACTTAAATGTGTTACTGTCAAAACTCTTGTCAACTTCTGGTTTTCAGGCTGTTTCACCAGATGTCACCATTCATTTGTATGAAGGTGATGAAAATCCAGTCCATATGAAGCTGATAGAAATGGGACTTGCACATTTGGATGAGTAACGTGTAAGTACAGTGAGTATAAACTACAGATTCATACCTTTGTGAAGGAGTGATTTCAGAAGTTTTTAGCAAAGTCTTAACTGTCAGTATTGCTGACAATTAGAGTTTATTTTTTAAAAAATCCCTTCTGTCCATACTTCCACTCTTAAAATGCTGTTTAAAAAATTGAATTTCTTTATGTACACTTTACTGAAGCCCACAGTATATATAGTTTTAAGACCTAGCAGGTACTGAAACAAAGAGCCCTAAGGCAGTATAACAGAAAGAGCTTTTGCTGCTAGTAGGAGGAAGGTAACTTGCAGATGTGTGGCAGCGTACTCTGACCGAACAATCAAAATTAATTGTTTTTCTTCATTTTCAGTATTTGATCTCAGTGTCCAGTGCCAGTGGCTCTCAGACAGATCCATGATAACACATCTCCAGTATTCTCTGTAGACAATCCATACTGTAAAGCTTTTCATTTAAACTATTGCATGTTTGACTAGATATATGGACATCCAGATGTTAAGTAGTCTCTTTCCCTTCCATTTAATAAGTGTTCTTTGGATCTGTGTTTACAGATAATGTTCCCAACACTTGGATCTTGAAATAGTGAAACTATATACTCACGTCTTAATCTCCTTTGATCTTACAGCCTGAAGTATTGTTCTGTGATACCCTTTTCATAAGAGTTGATGGAATTAATATCTAGTAGTAAATAAATAGAGAAAAAGCTGTTCTAGTATCTTGCTAGAAGACTTGGGAGGTGATAGTTGTGTTACTGTGATTTAACTCTTGTTTATCTTTCAAGTGTATTTGGTGACAGACTTCTCCAGGACCAGAGTCTGGAACATGGAGTGAACAGTTGGGGGTGGGGGAGTGTTACTTTCCTTGTTGTGGAACATGTTTGTGTCGCTGCTGTGTTTGCTGTTTTCAGTCCTGAGGAGATGGATGTGTTTTGGGTGTCCTTGCACCTCCTGCCTACTCCTGGAGCTGCAGCGTTCATTTGAAAGTGTTGGAATAAAGAGGAGCTTGTTTTCCTTTACTGCTATAGTATGTAAGGTTTCTTTGCATGTCTCCTTATTGTATTAGTGTAGTATATCCTTTACATTTAAAGCTCAACCCCTTTCAGTCTCCTCGTGGAGAATTTTGTCTAAATTATCAAAAAAAACATATGTGATGAAGACTCCACAACCTCTCAGGGCAACCAGTTCCAGTGCTCAGTCACCATCAGAGTGAAAAAGTGGTTTTTTGGGGCTCAGAGGGAACCTGCGTTTCAGTTTGTTCCCATATTTGTGGATGTGCACATCTACCCTCACATATCTCTTCCCTCAAGATCGTGTGAAAGCAAGTGTACAAAACTTCTCGTTAGTCCTGGGGAGCTTGCCTGTTTATAGTGGCAGCGGAAGAATCCCTTCACAGTTTCAGTACATATTCTGCTATTAATCAGATGTATGATACATGCTGTTGCAAACACCCTATAGAGCTGTTCTGTGCTCATCTTCAAAATCACACACACACACACAGAATCTTAGTGGTTGGAAGGGACCTCTGAGATCATAGAGTCCAACCACATTAAAAAAAAAAAAAA
>JAOXNO010000001.1:191918201-191985617 GCA_028565335.1 Limnodromus scolopaceus | reverse complement strand
TTATTCCCTTGGGAGAAGAGGCCAACACACACCTCTCTACACCCTCCTTTCAGGGAGTTGTAGAGGGCAATGAGGTCTCCCCTCAGCCTCCTCTTCTCCAAACTATGTGTTTCTTTCTTTATTTTAATTTTTAAAAACAAGTTGTTTATTAACCATCTTGAAAGGGATTTAACCCCAGATTACATAAGAACTGCTGTTTAAGACTGCCAGGACCTGCCTCTCTACCCAACCAAGCAATTTCTAGTTGTGAGTGAGCATAGCTCTTAATACTGCAAGCTGATTTACACCTTGAGTGAAAAAGGGCACAAGATTTCACTGAGGAGAAGGGGCAGAGGTGGAAAATAAGTGAGTATCATCTACTGTGCAAGAGACTGAAATAAATTTTTCAGCATCTGCTAGAGTGGAGAGTTAGAGCAGACACTCTGGCAGTAACACTTTGCTTTGTAGATACTGCAGGATTTTAAAAGACAAGTCAGTTTATAAATGTCTGTTAAGTGGAAGAATTGGATGAGATGACCTTAGTTGATCTCATTTCCTCCCCCATGCCTGAGTAACCTGTCCCACAGTCTCACCTGTCCTGGCTTTTGGAACATGGATAAGCAGTTAATAGAATGCTTTGGGCTCTGCTAATGCTGTTGCCTTCTAACTGTGAGATGAAGAGTAAATAAGATTATGAAGAAAATAGCCTACAGCTAACTGAAAAGGAACATTGCCATTCATTTATGCTTTTAAGTCAAGCAATGAGTAAATGGATACTCAGACTCTTGTATCTGGGTGCCTGCTGTATTTCACCACAGCAGGGGCTCCAATAGCACTTTTTACCTTGAATTGAGAAGCCTACTCTTAGATGTCTAAAGAAAAATAACCTACAGCTCATCTAAAAAGCACTCTTTAAACCACACATGAACACAATACTGAATCAATAAACTGCTTAAAAGTAGAAATGGGAAAAAGTTAAGAATAAGCTCAGATGTAGTAACATCCACTGAAAAATAAGTTTATTTCAGGAAAACTATAAACAATATATACACAATAAGCTTGAAGGGGTTTCACTTCTTGTTTACAGGAATGTACATTATTTTTGGTGATGTGTTAACACTTCCAACAGTTTTGACATCATTGCCTACAACTTAGTGTCCATGATAATATTACCATCCTTGTCCTTCACTCTTACTCTCCCAGAGACATACTTCGTTTCTTGTTGTCCATTCACATACACAGTCTTGACAGTACCATCTGGGTACTCTCGTCTCTTGAACTCTGATGTGTGTAGTTCTCTCTGGCCATTATTGAACTCTATAGTTTTGCTTCCATCTCTATATTAAATAAATGAATATAAATATTTAAAAAAAAATCCTCACACACATTAATCTTAAGCCTATGTCTAGTCCTTACAATCTCAGAACAAACTTTAAATATGCAAGCCTGAGTGAAGAAAGAACTAAAAAAAATTACAGTATTTGTGGAAAGCCTGTTTTTAAAATGTCACTCCAGCTGGTTAGTACTCAAAAACCTGTTTCTGCAAAACTGACATGACTTCTTTATACTTGAGAGCCTCTGCCGCACTTTCTCTGCGCTAAATCTATTGCTGCAACAACCAAAGAAATGTAAAGCTTAATGTTTTGAGCACTCTCAGTTACCAGCTGTTGGTCAGACCTGCTGGTCACCCCAGCTGGGTTCTCACATGTTCGCTAGAACTGTGCACAAATCAGAAAAGTCTCTCAAGGTATGAGAAAATGCACACAGGCATTCAGTCTCTATGTCTCCTCCAAGCTACAAAAAAAAAAAAAAATGTTAAATTTCAAACAGTAAATACATGTTCACAGTATGTTCAAATGTAAACTATAGAAACGGGCCTCTGTCAGTGCACCCTGACTGCTACTGTCCCATCGGCAGGTGGGGGTACCTGAAAAGAGAAAACTTACCTCTGAATACGAACAATAGTACCATCTGGAAAGATACTTTCTTCTTGCCCATCCGTAAATAAATTTTTAATAGTTTGATCAGGGAAGGTAATTTCTTTCTTGCCATCAGGATAATGCTTCTCTGAAATGTATTTTGAGACAATATGCTTATTACATAAATGCAGGTTTATGTATGGACAGCAGCTTTGAGTGTTGGTTGAGCTGCATGATTTCTTTACCTATTTGTCCGTTTGAAAATTGCAAGACCTCTAAGCCGTCAGAGTATGTAGTATGTGTAGTCTTAGCATCAGCATAGTAATAAATCTGCAGAAAACAGTTCAGATTTAACATAGCTAATGAGAAATTTTATGTGTGTGTACATTGCACATAAGTATAGAAAAGTGCAGAAGATGCAGGGTACATACCACTGTTTGATCAGGCATAACCTGCTTCACATCCCCATTGAAGAAGGTTACAGTTACGGTCTTGCCATCAGAACCCACTTTTTTCCATGTCCCATTGGGGAAAAATATGAGGTGACAGCCGTTTTTCAAGACCTTTTCAACCTAATCAATACAATAGAGGTCAGTATTGAACCAACACGCAACTCATTCCTCTTTCACAACAGCTGTCTTGTGGAATTTCAGAGTGCCAAGCTCTCATTTTACCTTTCCATCAGGATAAGCAGTTTCTCTCTCTATCTCTTCACTGTCTGTAGATGCAGGTCCAGATTGTAGTGACACATGAGCTTCTTGAGGAGAGCTGTCCTGAAATGACAACAATAATCTGAGCATAAACTCAAATCAAGCCTTGTCTTCATGCATGTTTTTCGCCTAGGCTGACAGGTATTTTAGGAAAGAAGGAGCATCAGGGGAGGAAGACAAGTATAGGAAGGCATAAACACAATCTGGGTTCTATGTAAGTCCTAGGTATAATTCAAGTGGTACAAGAGACTGAGACTCGGCAATAATTGGTTGTCTGTAGTCAGCTGTAGTCTGGACTGAAGTGGAATTCAGTGATGTGTTGTAGGCACAACCGTGCCTTAAGTCATCCATATTCAGGTAGGAAGCCATGAAGTCTCATAAAACCTAAATGCTACCTACAGCAATTAATGTAAGAATTAATACAACTATTTACAAGATTCTTGCATGGTTTCCCTATGTGGAACATACCCATCTTTTTCCCCCTCCCTCAAAAGGTATAACATTTTGCAAAATTCAAGGGAGCAGGAAAATATTATTTTATTTCGTTTCCTCAGCCAAAGAATGTTACAACTACTAGGCACACATAAAACATGCTGCATTGACTACTACATGGCCATTTTCTGGTATAACAATAAAATTGCAGTTGAAAAGCATATCAGTTGAGTCACCACCTTCACCAGTCACTTCCAGATACTCATTTAAGTACTAGTAACTATTGTTTTATTTTGGGTTTCCCTTCACCCCTTAAAAATCAAATCTAATCAAGGTTGAGGACTTACTACCATAAAAGTCTTAGAAGAATCTTCTAGTGCCATCATGGTCTCAGAGTTGGTTCCATCACTAGCAGGTGCTGATGGAAGTGGTCTAGAAAGCTTTCCTACTGGGATACATTGGACAGTAAAATTAAAGTACAGTTTAAGTGTTATATAGGAGCTCAAGTGGTACCAGACACCTACATTTGAGTGCAGTAAAAATTGAAAGCAGCATATTTTATGAAAAGAATTGGCATAAGCCAACTTGCTCAGGTATGTCATTGAAGAGTCACTGCAATAGGTGTAATACTTGCACTTCCCTGTTTCATTTCTGAAGATTTACAAAGGAATTTTTTCCCACCCCTAGGGACCTAGACAACGTTATTAGTTATGCCTTATAATGAATAAAGGAAGGCTAATGTAACCTTTTAACAGGAACTGGCTGCCAGACTTTTCCTGTGTCTCTCCTAGCACACCAGACAGATCACCAAAATAAAACCAGCAAGGGCTTCAATTCTGGAACATACTCCCCTAACGGATAACATAACGGTGGTTTGAGCTGTCAGAGGTGTGAAAAAAGTACTCTCCAGTTCATATGTGATTATAGAATTAAAGAATGGTTTGGGTTGGAAGGGACCTTAAAGATCACCAAGTTCCAACCCCCTGCCATGGGCAGGGACACCTCCCACTAGAGCAGGTTGCATCCAGCCTGGTCTTGAACACCTCCAGGGATGGAGCATCCACAGCTTCTCTGGGTAACCTGTTCCCAGTGTCTCACAACCCTCACAGTGAAGAATCCCTTCCTAACATCTAATCTAAATCTCCTCCCTTTCAGTTTAAAACCATTCCCCCTCTTGCTATTGCTAGACTCCCTGACAAAGAGTCCCTCCCCATCTCTCCTGTAGGCCCCCTTTAGATACTGGAAGGCTGCTATAATTAGGAAGGGGCAGAGCAGCCAACAGCATTTGCTCCTAACCGTGAACAAGGAACACCTGCTACAGCATTGCCCCTGTGATTACAGACCCTGCTAACAGAAGGTTCTGAAGAGACACAGCAGTTCCACTGACGTCAACATAGTCATTTAGTCAATGTCCATGGCTTGAAGAACATCAATGATGAATGCCATTTTGGATTACAGAACGCAGCTTCTGGTATGCTCCAGAGCACCAAACATGACCAGAATGGTCTCATCACAGCTTTCGCCAGAATCTTACCCTGCAAGGTATTTATCTATATGCTCAGTGAGTCCATTACAACCTATTCTCTACATACTTTTAAGGTGGTGATGCGCTCTTTCTAATAAAAGGAAAAATCCACCTTTTCTTTTTAAAAGTTACCAGAATTCTGTGATTAGACAAACATTTATACCTTTTGCCTGTGAATAACTTCTGCCATTTATCTTGCCGCCCTTCTGTACTGGCGGAAGCAGAGATGCAGTTTGACTTTTTGCGCCTCTATTTGGCAGACACTGAAATAAATAAAGAAAGAAAGTTATTTGTGGTTTACGTGACATTTAATAATAACTCTTCATACAGCAGCAAAAAAATTTATACACCACATGACATGAAATTTACTGGAAGTTTTCTTCACAAACTATACGTTTTTGAGATTCAGTCAGCAGAAGGGTTTGTGTGAGGTAGCCCAAGTTGTACTTTGGAACTCTTCCTCTGTCTGCTGCCTCGCTACCAACAACAGCAGAATGTTAGTTTGGTGCAAGCAATTCAGAATAATTCTTACAAAATTTAGTTTCAAAACTAAATACAGCTGCTGCAGACAATGGTGAGCAGCCTGGTTTGCCTGGCTGATCCCTGAGGTGCAGAGGTTCACAGGTTAGATCCAATCTACAATTCTCTTATGATTGCATCATTTGGAATTTCTAAGATGAGTTCCTCAATAGAATGGATGCTGCGTGTTGTGAACATTCACATTTGGAGAGAATGCGACGTTAACAAAATTCTGTCACCACGAGAGTCCCAAGATCAGTAAATGAAAAGTAAACATCTAGGTTGTAGCTACTGGATTCTGAGTTTATGATCCAAAACTCAGAGTATTCACACAGATGAAATTAAAACACCAACATTAATAACTTACAGATTCTGCTTTTTTTAGAGTCATCCCAGGATTTTCTATTTTCCTCTTGTTTTCAGCAGCTTCTACTTTCTTCCAGGCTTCTAGACGAAACCTCTCCATAATTTTGACTTCCTCTTTTAGCTCCATATTCTCATTTACTAAAGCTTCTATTTGATCTTTCAGGCGTCGATGGGTGGTTGACCATTTTGCCTCTTTTCGTTTTAAATCCTCCTGTAGCTCTGCAACCTGCTGTTTTAAAGCCTTAGAAAAATGCATGTTTATAAATTTCATTTTTTAGTATATTAAAAGATTTTAATGTTCTAATAGAAATACAAGCACATTTTAAAAAAAAAAAGCACAAGAGCGGCAAAAAACCATGATCAGCTTAATGGGGCAGAGAAGAAGGAGGGTTTTTTTGTCACTGAAAGAGATATTACTTTACCAACTTCATAAGCTCAGCTTCAATCACAAATGAACACAAATGAAGTTATGTTAGGAAATTTTGTAAGGAAGGAGGAAGAAAATCCATGTGATGTTTAATACAACTTGTCTGTACACTTCATGTACCATACATCCTGACAATGAAGAAACAAATAAATCTTGTTTCTTAGATCTGATACCTCTAGACCTACACGTAATAACAAAATGTAACTTTGAAAATTGTAGAAGACTGCTACATTTACTGTACAAGTTATCGACAGAATAAAACTCAAGGACAGTTCTAGTTTGCACTTTGATCCACTACCACGAATAAAAACTTACAACTTAACTACAGTAGTTTTGTATCAAAGTTGAAGATAATTCTGCCATAGACATGACCAGTTTTTAGTATGGAAATGTGACAAAAATATTTGCTCATCAGGGAGTTTTGCCATAAAACCACCAAACAACACTGTGACGACTGTAGTTCCTTCCTCAATTAGGCCTTGTCTACTAACCATTCCCATCTTAAAATCACTTGCAACCTTTCAATTAAGGTAGAATTTAGTACTCAATTGCCTTTAAATGAATTTAAGTGTTCCTGTGTGGACTAGAAGAATAACATAATTTTTATACCTGAATTTCATCACGTTCTTTTTTATCTGGAATTGCTCTAGCTTCTGTGGTATATTTTTCAAAAACTTTACGCTCCTTTTGCAGTTTTTTTATTTCTTTTTTTTTGTATTCTTCTATTTCAGCCAGTTCTTGGGCTTTCTGCTGTTGAAAGTCTGCAATTTCTTTCCTATAATTATGAAACAAAATTGTTGTTTTAGCCCAAAACTAATTCAAATCTGGATTTTAAGGAAGAAAATGAAAACTCTGCAGTCACTGATTCCAAGCCAGCATCTGTTACCCACAGGAAGACATACCTATAAATGATACTATTTATTCAAGGAGTCAGAATTGTCATACAGCTAGCGTTCTAAATCCAATAATTTGTATCTTCCAATTGCAAAAGTTATCCCAAATTTAACAAAGATCTAAGCTAAGATCTTCCAATACTCTTCAAAGCAGTAGAACACTGTTCCCCCAAAATTACCGGGGAAAAAGAATGTACTAACAGCAGGAAGTCACAAATTAAATATTAGCCAAAAACATGATGCTGTTTCCAAACAAAACTAAAGTGACTTTGGTAGGAATAGGTGTGCCACATTTGAGTCAACAGAGATAATTATTCTGCTCTGTATGTCGCTTATAAGTCCCCCCAGTTCAAATGAAAATATTTTCCAATCCAAAGGAAGAGCATCAATCATGTTAGCACAAAGATCAGTTTTGCAAGACCAATTTAGGACTGTGTTATCACTCAGAACAAAAACATACTAATTCTCCCACATATAGCCTTTAAGGACATCCTATGGAACTAGCATGGGTTCTTAATATGTGTGAGTAATAATTACAGTTCGGTATATACCTAGAGCAACAACCAGTTTCTTGACCTATGTCTCCAGTGTAACTGAAACACAGCAATTATCTACCCGTGCTGTTGGTAACTGGACATTATGACAGTCTGGAACATACTACGTGAGTGAATGCAGCAAAACGTTTCAATTAAAAATTACCTGATATTTGCCAAGGCGTGCTCTCTTTCTTCACGGAGTTTAGTTAGAGTTGAGTTTTCAGCTCTGAATCTCGCTATTTCAGTTTCCAGTTCAGTGAGTGTATCTCTCAGTACCTGGGATGGAACAGTGTTTCCTGCCAAAGAACAGCCAGGTGCAAGTTATCTAAGCAGCATCCGACTGCAGTAAAAAAATTATCACATACCGGTTTAAAAAAAAAAAAAAAAGAAAAAAGAAAAAAATCAAGTGATACTATTTTAGAGATAGTAGTAGTATTGCAAAAAAAAAATACTATTCAAATAACAGAGAAGTGACATTTTTAAAGCACTCTGCACTATTTACTCAAATACCTCAAATACTGAGTATATCATCTTTGTAGAACTAAATATATATTAGGAATTGGAATGTGAAGGGCTTCACATCAAACTAGAGAAATTAAATGAAGATATAAGGGCCAAGCATCAAACAGGAAAGTTTATGGCTGAAGTTTTTCCAAGTTTTATTCACAACAAAGTCTGTTCACACCCATCACAAATGTGAAATCTATTATAGAGGCCAATAATAAGATTTGTGGGCTTTTTCGCCATCCCAATTTGCTGTTCAGTCACTACTTAATACTCCCAGGGTTTTAATAATCTGCTTCTGAGTATGCAAAGCAAGAGCCTAAATACTGATGTTGCAGTTGCCTCATTGAACCTTAAACGCTCCGAGTTTCAGTAAAAAGCCTCTACCTCTCTTCCTACAAACAGCATCTAGCTGGCACCTCTAGATAAATCAATTCTCCACAAAACAATGAGCAGAAATAGCAGCTTTCACAGGAACTTCTCATAAAAAAACTAAAGAAAATCCTAAACGTTCACTGGAGCAGAGTTTGAAACCAAGATCTCCCCACCTTACAGAGAAGAAATTTAAACGCTAGGCTATGCCATCGTGCTTTCACTGAACAACTGCATTTTTAATGATCTCACATAAATGCAACAGCTTCAGCAGGAGCTTTTAGGAATAGTCTTTCCCCAGACTATAACCATATGGTCGAAATCAACTTGGTTAAAGCAGAAAAATGAATCCATGATTCCCATATTCCACATGAATTCTCTAGACACTATACTACTGTGGGAAAACATGAACAGATGAACAGAGCTGCCACCTCCTTATATTTTATAAGGGGAACAAGCTAACCTAACAGCGCATAGCATTAGCCTACTGTGGTGTAAAGGTACACTGGCACTGCAAAGGGAAGTACCACTTCATTTTTGGAGGTACCACTTCATTTTTGGAGGTACCACTTCATTTTTGGAGGTACCACTTCATTTTTGGAATGCCTTTAACACTTTGCTAGATTTGAAAACAGCGATCAAGCAGCTCCAGATAGTTAATTCAATGATCTGGTCTGACAGAAATCTAGCATCCAAGGAAAAAAATAAAAAAAAAGGTTTCACTCATTGTACTCATTCTATAAGTTGCAAAATTGTTAGATATGACACCAGATGCAAGCTGAGAACAGGGCCATTCCCTGCAGCACCCTTTGGTATAATGTCAGGTTGCAGCTTAAGCGTTAGAATGGAAGACTTTTAATAGATGTTCTCTTCAACATTTCCTACCAGTTGCTGTTCTTTCAGCTGCTGGCTCCTGTTCCACATTTGATTTGATGTCGTGCTCTGAGTGACAGCCTGCCTTCTGTTTCGGTTTCAGTGAAGGAAACAGTTTCATCATCAGGTTTGATACAGGAGGTCCATTTGAGTCACTGTCCACTGCAGACTCTTTGGACATTCCATCTCCCCTCTTTGAGGCAACTTTTCTCTTTATTGCTTTATCTGGGATGGTTGTATCATTCTTACTGGAAAAGTCTGTCTGTAAAGGTATTTTAGTATATTTTTCAGGTAAATCACTGTTTACATAATTTTCATCAAGATCGCTCCATGTTCTTTCATCGTCAAACTCAAACTTACTCCTACTCATACAAGACATGCTTCTCTGATGGTCTGAAGCTTTTCTAATCTTTTGCTTTGACAGTGCACTGCAACCTTTGTCTGACAAGCCAAGGTCAGCATCTCCAGTTTTGCTTTCTTTGCTGATGTCTGTAACAGGACCTCCATCATCAAAAAATTCTGGATCGCTTTCTCTATGGCTCATAAAGGATGTCTTGACATCATCATTTTCATGCTTTAATGTGTTCTCAGATTCACTCTCCGAATCTGTAGTAGTGTCATCATCACCCTCCCCCTTATCTTCATTTACAGTCCATTGATTACTTTTTAAAGCAGGAGATGCTATCATAGAAGAAGCTGAAAACATTACACTGTCCATTTTATTCAATGTATCCTTCATTCTAAAAGCTGTTCCAGAATTTGAGACTGTATGCATAACTGCTCTATCGTTTGTATTTCCTTTTGTCATACAGTCTGCCTTTTGATTTTTCCTATTTAGAAGTTCAACAGCCAGTGCCTTTACTTGCTGCTCTTTTGCCTTGATAGGGGTAGAAGACATTCTACGGCCTTTTAAAGTCTGTTGATCTTGATCTAAGATCCTTTGCACAAATGAGGAATTACTTGAGAAAGATATTTCATCTGCAGCTTGTTCTAGAAACAGAAATTCATCTAATTCCAGATTCTCTTTTTCTTTTTCTTTTTCCCAGTTTTCCAGTTTATGCTGAAATGAAACTTCAAAAGACAGTTCTGGGTCTTTTACAGAGTGACCTACAGGACATCTAGAATTAGAAAAGGCACTGGCCAGCTCGTGAGACAACTGAGGCTTTTCTGTGCCAGGTAATTTGTTTCCAATTTTTCCAGTGTTAGACTTAGCAAATTCTTCTACGTTCTCTTTATTTTCTATTTTGTTGTTAATTTCTGATGGGAAAGAGTCACTTGTCTGTCCATCATTTTTTCCCAGTTGCATTCTGGTTTCTAATGGTGAGATATTTTTTCCATTGTGACTCCCGAGTACCAGGGTCTTCTGAATAGGACGATGTTTTGCTTTATGAAGGTTGTTATATTTTTTACAGGGTGCAAAAGGCTTCTCAGAAACCAGATCTTTGCCAGGTGCCTTAGTTTTCTTCTGCATTTGTGATCTGTCCACTTTAATAACATTTCTGTCATCTGAAGCCCTTTGTTGAAGTTTTGGGGTGTTTTCTCCGAGTTTTGTAATTTTAGATTTGGCATTACTGAATCTTGTTAAGCCTTCTCCTCTCTTCAGGAAAGGTCGTTTGATCACTGGTTTTTGAATGGCTGATCCATTTGTCTCCTGAAAAGGGGTAAGAAAAAGTAAAAAGTAAAATGTTAAAGAGCCCCTTACACAGCTTGAAGATTTCCCACATGTGAGCAGGAATTTATATAGTGAACAATAAAGTTTAAAAAAAAATAACCTGTAACTTCTGGTTTTGCTCCAGACGCTGCTCTTCTAGTTGTATCTGTTCTTCCAGGAATTCTTCAAATGTCTGTTTCTTCTCCTGAATCGTAGCTTTAATAGGTCTAATGTAATTTTAAAAAAATCAAGTCTTACATTTCTGTATAAAATAACTGTGTTTAATGTCACTTCTATTCAAAGACTTAGAGTGTAATTACATAAAAGATGACAAACTATGAAGTACTTTGGTCATTAAGTGTCAGTTAATCTGAGAAATGCATTATAACACCTAGCCACTTATCATTTGAGAAATGGTTTATCAAATCCCTGCTATAATTAATATGCATATCTAAAAGATACTGTATGCAGGCCTTGCTGTTTCTTCTTTCACTGCTTTTCTCAGTGACCCTTTACTTCTGCCCAGAGCACCAAACTTTCACTCATATTTTAGCCATATTGCCAATTTCTACAGTATTACCTTCCCACTTGGCAATGCTACTGAGATCACGTTCCTTACCTCTCCCATTGATTCTCCTTCCTCCTTCACAGCCTTGTGCTGGGTCTGGCTGGGAAGGAGTGAGTTTTCCTCATAGCAGCCCATATGGTGCTGAGTTTTGGATTTTTGACTACAACAGTGTTGATAACACACCAATGTTTTAGCTATTACGCTGCGTTTCATTTTTCATCCTGCTCCCTCACCCCCAGCAAGGTAGGCTGGGGGTGGGCAAGGGGCTGAGAGGGGCCACAGGCAGAACAGGTGACCCAAACTGAGCAAAACAATATTCTATGCCATATAACATCATGTTCAGCAGTAAAAACTGGGACTTTGGTCTTCCAAAAGTAGCTATTCCTCAGAGACCAAGTGGGCATCAGTCTGCCTGTGAGAGATGGTGAGTGATAGCATTTGCATCACTTGGGGTTCTCCTCCCCGACTTTTCCTCTACTTTTATCTTAACCCAGAAGTTCTATTGAGTTTGCTCTGCTGATACTCTCCCATTCTGCTCTGGGGGACAAAGTGAGCAAGTGACTGGGTGGGTGGGTGTTTTGTTGCCACCTGGGCTCAACCCACCACAGCCTGGAACAAGTATTTCTTGGTTTTGTGATGACCTGGCAGACAAGGCAGAGCTTTAAAACAATGCCAGCCACTACTTTTCTGCTACCAACTCCACACACAAAGCTTTTACCATACACAACAAGTCTTCTGCCACAAGCACTATTATTACTTCTTAGCCATATATAGGTGCTTAAACAAACATAACAGCCTTACACTCCTCCTTCACATTATTACTTATGCTACATAACAGTGGATAGGAGGTTGTAATAAATCTAATTGGGAACAGTAATTATAACTGCTTAGATACTAAGCCTACACTAAAATGTGTTTTTAAATTATTATCCCAGGTCACACAAACCTCTTCAGCCAATACACAAGATCCCATCTTTCACAGCATAAGCAATTTCAAGCCAGAGCCTCTATTAACTACAGGTCTCCACGTCACCTAGCAAAATGGAATCCTTGGTTGAGAAGGTTACACAACTTGAGAATATCAGACTCTTTCAAACAGGACTCAGAATTCAACCAAACTCATATTATCTATTTGATAAAAAACGCATGATAATGGCCTGAATTACCTTTCCTCTGTATTAGTCCACAAATCTTTTCCTCTGCTGGAGTTTTCAGAGAGATCTGCACTTTCTGCACATAAAAGATTGATGTGATGATCTTCACTCTCCATTAATATTTCCACCTTTTGTTCTAGGCACCCCATGTTTTTTCCTATGAAATTAAAAGAATTTTTTTCCCCTTGCCAACAACAAATCAGTTTTCAGCTCATACTTTAAGCAGCATTCAGGTTAGATTAAAACCAGAAGAGAGGTTCATGGTAATGCAGTCTGAATTCCTACATAAAATAGTCTAAAGATGTCCTCAAATTAATTCTTATTTGAATTTGAGCATTCTTTTTAAAGGAACATCCAATTATGTATTAAATATTTTCTACAGACCTTAAATAAGCCATTCTGATTGTTAATTTATGGCTTAAAAATAAAACAACTGAACAAATTTTGATGCCTGCTCTGCTGAAGAGCTGTCATCGAGCTTCTGTTTCCCTTGTATGCATATATAAATTAAGACCAATTTATCATTTCACATCCTCTTAGACCAGCCATCTGATTAAAAACTTTAAAGTTGGTATGAAGTATGATGAAATGCAATCTCATACCTTTTCCCCAAAACCTCTACAGATTTTCAGCAACCTTATTAAACTGCTGGATTAAAACCCAAACCACTATTCCAATCACAGCAGCATAGCAGTCATGCTGGTGCCAGTGGTAAAACTGAGGAGGAAAAAGAAACAACTCCAGTGAATTGCTTCTGATGTACAAATAAGTTTTAGTCATACGATGGGATCTCTTTGTCAACCCATCTTGACTCCTGATTCCTCACAACAGAGCTGAAGACATTCTGTATCCCTGGATAGATTGTTATTTTCCATTTGGCACATGAAAACGTGGGTACAGTTCAGCCCAAACAATTCAGCTATCCAATAATTGTCATTATTTGCTATTTTCCCAGTTTTTATCATATATAAGGTTTAGCAGTAAAGATTATTTTTTTTCCAAAAACAGACAAGCATTTCATACTAACAGAAGAACTTTATTTTTTTCCTCATACTGATTTTAACAAAATTCACATGGACATCAACAGGAACACTGAGGTCTGTAAGCTGTAAGTAAACCAACCAACAAGTCAAGTAAACCAACACTTGTATAAAATCTTCCTAATACATAAAAGAAAATTATGCTCACTAACTACAAGGGGGAAAAAGAAATAATCACCACACACAAAGTTATCCTTCTATAAATGACTAAACAGTAATATATTTGTCTTCCTCACTTTTCACACAATTCTGCATTTTCAGAGGTGTACACTACCTTGTTTCCCACAGGCAGACACTTCTGAAGGACTGCTCTTCAAAGTTGAGGTGCATTCTTTGTTGTTTAACTTTTGTAAAAGATCACTGCCTTGTGTACGTGGAGAAACTATTGGAGCATAAGCTCTGTCTTCAAAGTGATTCTGATGTCCAGACGACAGCAACTGGTGTAAAGTTGTTAAGCCCACTGAATGTCCAGGTCTTAGCTTTTGACTTTCAGCCGTTACAGTATGTCCTTGAAAATAATAAAATAAATAAAGGCTGTGTCATTTGTATTTGCATGACAGCATCAGTCTTCCACAGGAGAAAAGAAATGGTACTGAAGGGCAAGACTGATCATCCAGCCCCCGCCCTTACGTTACTGAGCAAGAATAAGTGACATGGCAATCTGGATTTTGTTCTCCTAATGCTAAACCCTAAATTCATTTTTCTCAGATAGGCAGAGTAAAAGAAAGATATTCAGTTAAGTCTGGTTGGACTGAGACTGCCAACAAAAGAAAATACTCCTGCTCAACTCTGAAAGCTTTTTCCAGCCCAGCACTGTCCCCTCCCTTTGCACACAGCAAACGAGGCTGGAAAACTGATACAGGTTATAAGTGTTTGGTTTTCACTACAGATCAGCTCCCACTCTAGTCCAGTTCACCACCTGAACAAATTTGTGCTGTGTGAGCACAAACAAGGAGGGACCACTTCCTTTGGATAGAATAACAGCCTAAAGCAATCCAAAGTGTTGTGAGAAACAGAAAGGAAAGCAACTGTTTCTTTTACGCTGTCTATTTATATTTAAAATATGTTCTTCAAAACAAGGACTCCCATCATAGCCTATATTGATCAAGTTACAATTACAGTGAGCATTTTATAAAAACAGGATAGTATTCCTTCTACAGTAGCACTCAACTTTCAGGCTCTGAAGCGATGCAGCAGTTTTTAACTAATCAAGTAGTCTTAAGATGAAGAACGCTGAATACACTTACAGATTTTAAATGGAAAATGAGATTAAATTCTTCAGTGTACTCAAAGTACTTCATACACCTTCTTTCTCAACTTACCAAGAACTGCTGTCTGGCCAGCTACCATGCTAAGTAGCTTCTGCTGCTCTTCCATTAGCCTTTGAAGTTGCTCCATCTGTTGTTTCTTTAACTGTTCCTGTTTCTGTTGTTGCAATTCCTTCAGCTTTTCAAACAAACAAACAAAAAAATGTATTAGAGGTTAAGTTTACTTAAAATGTACCACAGGATTAGAGTCATCAAGACAACTGGTATTTCTTGTTTTAAAGATGTTCCATTAGGTAAGCATAACATGAAGGAAATTAAGAATTTTTCTGTCTGTGAATGCACATGCTATTTCCAGTTTGGTCAATCAACAGTTCCACTAGTCTTTACCTGACCAATCTGTAAACAGTTGGAATCAGAACACTCATTTCTACTGCATGGGAAAAATATTCAAATTCTGCTCTTTTAACATTAACTTCTACTATGCCATGTTTTTTATTAAAATGTGAAATGTTTCGTAATAATTAAAGCTTTAGAAAAAGTGTGGGTTTTTTTATCTCTTCAAGATCTCACAGTAAACAGTACTGATACAAAGGACCAAGAGAGGGGGAAAAAGAGCATCACAGAACATTAAGACTCATGAAGCTGCCAGAAAAAAAGAATTAAAATACTTAAATGCAGTAATCGTTTTCATTTTCTTGTGTAGCAGGAGTCCCTGGCACTGCCTCAAGACCAGCCTCGAGGGCTATATGAAGGTAGGACACTCCATACCCTACTAAACCACCACAATGGGAGATGGGCCTTCATGTCCATCTCTGTCTCCAACACATATCTATGTACTAGATTCAGCTCCTCCAAAGGACAGATAGGAGGCCTGATGAAATTCTTCCACAGATGAACAACTGGACCACAGCTGTCATCCAACAGGGAAGAAAACATTCCCTTGTAGTTCCTTAAAATTCCAGTGAAAACACAAGTAAGGCACTATGCAAGTAGAAGCTATGAGCTAATGATCAAGATCCAAAGGCCCTTTAAGTCTCATCTCCAACCCCTTCATTTAATTAAATAAATCATGGTTCTACCTGTTCCAACAATAATATCCTCAGAAAACCAAATTGAAAAAAAAACTCATACATCCAAAACTACATTTGACATTACAAGCATCAGATTCATTTTTCAGTAACACATTAGATTGTCAATAACTTTCTAAGACAGGAAACTTAAGAATTCCTCCTTAAGATACTGTTAAACCAGCTGATATCAGTCGTTTAGCCACTGTTTGATGCTGCTGACAATACTGAAAAAGTGAATAAATATTTTCCTATCATGTAAAACAGAGGAGAAAACTCTTACAGCATCAGGTAAGTTGTGGAATTCTACGCTAGGGACTCACACACACCCCACTTGAGTGAACAGACACAGGGATTTGTGCTGAGGTGGCTGCCAGCAGAGTGGACAGGGAGGTGAGCAAGTTCTTAATCCCTAACAGTAAGATCTATTAAAGTGCCTCTGAACACTTTCAGCTTACACAGTGCATATGTAGCAATTGGGAAGAGGTACAAGCAAACATCTAGCCAGTTATGTTGGGTTAACTGACATGCTTGCACTGGAAAAAAAAAAAATTAACAACATTATAGTGTTGGAATTCCAGGCCTTTTTGTCCCAATGTCTTGGGTACTTCATCACATTCAACAGTAACATCTCTCTTCATCTAAAGAGAACCAGGTATACCGGTATACCTACTTTGAGAACTAACAGAACATGTTGCTATAGATACAAGAACATACAACTCCACCATGTTGTGAATATTTGTGGTGAAGTACTACCACTGCAATGACCAGCACCCCATCCCCACAGCCTGAAGTGAAGAAACAATGGAACATTTTAAAACTGTGTGTACCTTCCCAGGTAAAAAGATTTTGAGAACAAGTACGCTGCTACTGAATACCATTTCATTTTAGACTGGAACCTGTGCCAGCTGGAAATAACAGCAGTTAAAGCTCTCAATAACTGCATATCACAAGGACATCAATTTTTATGCACGCATAACTATGATGTAGAACTTGCTTTTTAAGCTTGCTGTGTTCTGAAAGTTCCAAAGACTTTGCTTACTCCTGGGTATGACAAATCATATACAGAAACAAAATCTTAATTGATGTACGTCAAGGAATTCTAGAACTTATACCTTTTCAAGCTTTTGTAAGAGTCTATCACTGTGACCAGATTTATTCTGACCATCCACTTCACCATGGACAAAGTCTGTTTTGGAGGCTTCTGCGTTACATGCTGCTGCTGGAAAAGATGTTTCAGTGGGATATTGTCGAAGTGTACAAGTGCTGCCTGACTCTTCCTCACACAAGGAGTCCTCGCTTACAGAGCAGCTCTCTGAAGGATGTGACACTTCAGCAGGGAAAGCTGTGATGTTTTCAGGCCCAGGTGACACATTTCCTTTGTTGATTTTCAAACCAGTAAAATTGGGATCTAATAAGACTCCAGCACGGGAACAGTCAGACATCCAATGTGCAATGAAGTTTTGTTCACTACTCAAATCTTCAACAGTTGGCATCCTGTAAATTGTATTCCAATTTATTTGCTGATATAGCATTAACATAACAATATTACGTTACATAGCATTAGGACAGTAAAACTTTCAAAGTTCCAGGTATTTGGTATGGATGGTTATGGACTTTTAGTACCTAGAAAGTAAGCAGATAAACAAAATAAGAAATTTATAATAACAGATTCCCAGTAAAAGAAAGTTACTCTCTTAAAATCAACCTAGAGTATTTATAAAAATAAGTCACAATCTACATTTCCCTAGGCAATAGGAACAATTTAGACAACTAGTAACAAAGACTTTCTGTGCAGGAAGCCAACATAAATAAAAAGATTAAAAGTTGGATTGAATGCAGCTAATAGATCAAATATTACAAAGCTGTGGATAATATTATCTTCAGCAGTATAGAGAGGGATTCAGATTTTTTTTTTAAGAGCCTGCAACAAAAGAAGAGCAGTGATTTGAGGAGCTGAAAGACAGACTTCCCACACAGGACCTCCATATTAATGCAAAGTTTCAAATATGTCCATGTACATATAAACATTCCACTGCACATATTTCAATGCAGCACTTGTCATTTTTGTGTTTTCCTTAGTTTCTCACAGAAACTCTACAATCATGCTGCCCGTTAGCTTCTTCCTCCCAGCTTAAGTCCATTCCAAAAAAAAAGTCTGAAGACCGCAACAGTTTCAGTGATAACCAAATTCCTACAAGCGTCATAAAACGTGAATGAATTCACATAGATCGGAGACCTAAAGTGATTTCCTCACTGAGGAAGAAAAAGAGATAGAACTGCTACTGATGACGATGTGGCAGTGAGAGCCTGACCACTCAGCCCCGCTACCTCAAGCTAGTCCCGGGGCAATTAACTCCCTGCCTGCGCATATGGGGGGTCACAGGGAACACAGAGCAAAGAAGGGGCCACGGGACAAAGGACATATGACCACAGTAGCCCAGGCTCCCGCTGATCAGGGAGTAATTTCTTAAAGCTTCCTTGTTCCCAAGAGATCAGTTCATACCAGCTCTTGCTTAATATTCCTGCTGTAACAGGGCTTATGCTTTCAATCCAAGTTTGAAACCATGACTGGGAGAAACAGCGAAATTCCCTTAGGAAGGGGTTTCTCAGCTGCCTTCCGTTTTGAGACGCCAGCAGGAGTTTCCCGTTGTGGTACTGATTCCTGCACAGGCAAATCCAAGCCCACAGGGTCCTCACGCGATTTTTCCCGTCCCCTTTGGAGGCCGCCCGCCGAGTGTGAAGCTTCCCCTGCAGCCCAAGGGCAGCAGCGCCTCCCTGCCAACCCGAACAGCCGGCGAGAGCTGAAGCTGACCCGTCCCGGGAAGACGAGGAGGGACGAAGCAATGCCCCCGAAGGCCGCCGGTAGGGAGACGAGCACACCCACGCTCTCCGGTCGAACCGAGGGGCCAGGCCCGGCGCCTCCCCTTCCCCACGGGCGCCGTCACCGCCACAGCCCACAGAGCCGCGACGCCCTTACGGAGGCCGCCACTCCCCCGGCCCCGAAGCACCCACACCGCGACAGCTCCACGTACGCGGCCCCTCACAGGTGCCGAGGCGGCAGCACCCCGCCATCGCTCCTCAGGCCGCTCCGCTCCGGCCGCCGCCGCCACCCCTCTCCTTCGATTACAAACCTGCCGCCATCCCGCAGCCTCCCGGCGCCACCGGCTAGGTACCGCGCCGGCGCTGGGCATGCTGGGGGTTGTAGTCCCAAACGCTGCCTTCCCCGCCCAGCGGCGAGGCGGCACTCGGGCCCTCGAACTACATCTCCCGAGAGACTCGGCGGCGTAAAGGCCGTTGACGAGCATCAACAGGGAAGTAGCTGCCGCTGCCCCGGTTCCTGCCCGGGGCTGTGAGGGGCGGGAAGAAGCGGCGGGGATCGAGGCCAGGGGGTGTCTCTCCGGTAGCTGGGCCTGCCCCGCCCTCTCTTCCGCAGTTGGAGGTTGGCTCCGGGGTCCTTCCTGCGTCGCGTCCGGTGGCCCTTCGGGGGAGACGGGGTTTCTCTTCGGGCAGGGCGGCTCCCGAGGAGGCGGAAGGCTGTGACTCCGCAGAGTTCTCCAGCTGCCGTCCCGGCGCGGTGTGTGTGAGGAGATTCCTCTCCAGTGAGCTGTCACCCAGCCTCGCAGGGCAGGGGGCGTTATGCAGGGGTAGTGCTTTGGACTTTTACCGCGCTTTTATTGGGGCTAGCTATACCCTTTTAATCTTCAAATAGCTGCAGCAAGGGGGGAATGGAGAGATAAACGAGTAAAAAGCATCCCCTCGCTTTCAATACTGTGCTTCAGGCATGCTCTGACTTCCCCAGCGAAATCAGCGTCTCCCTCTGAACTCCAGTAAGCGGCAGAGTGTCACCCTCCGAGACGCTTGTGGTACTTTGCAGGCTGTGACCGGTTTTTGCAGCTTTTCTGGGCAGGTACAAACCCGGGCTCCAGGCTGTGTAAACCCAGGGAGGCCTTTCTGGTGCCTGCTACTAGTTTTATTTTCCGCTGTTCACTTTCTGTAGTCCCACTGGGCTCTTTCTGCTAAAACGCCCATCATCTTTTCCTGCGCTTTGATTTTGGCGGTTATGAATGTGTTGTCTACGTGATTGTCCTCCGACTGGATTCTGCTTGAGCAGTGGGAAGCTGCCGTGAAAATACAAGGATTTGTACTCGTGCTCTTTTAAAGCGCAGCATCGCATTTAGTCCCTTTGACATCTTTAATAGGAAAATACAGCAGAGGTTTGTTTTCAGTTCACCTGCACACTGACGGCCTTACAGGACTACAGATAGTTCAGGGTCTATTGCTGGACGATAAAAAAATATTTTTGGCTCCCTCTCTGGTAAAAATATAATCCCTTGCTAACAATGGTGTTGCATTTGTGGGTTGATCATGGAGTACAAGTTTCTGTGCTCGTTTGAAGTCCTTGTGAGGCTACTGGGGCCTTATGGATCCCCACCAACATAAATTAAAATTGTAAGAATAAAAGCAGTGGTAGTTGTCAGCAGCTCCATTTTGAATAACTTCCTTATCTGGTGCTGCAACAGCATGGTACTTCAGTTATAAAAGTGCTTTATCAGTATTTAATTAATTCTCTACACACAGGTTAAATATAATAGTTTTCTATTCTGTTTTTGAATTTTGGAAAGTCAAAACACTGCTAAAATTCCTTGAGAAGTTTGGTTCTCTACGGAAATAGGGGAAGAGAGGCTAGTATTCAGTGGTAGCATTCATCAACAATGAAGGAGAATAAAATCTTCACTCAAGGGAGAGAAAAGCTGCCAGGAATAGACTTTGAGCAGGTTTCAACCCAATTTCCTGCTTTCTGACAGGTATTCCAAAGTTCACTTGGGCTTTAACAGTGGCAATTTCCATCTCCTTCCAAGTGCAGCGAGGGTTACGGCTCCTTATTGTGCAGTAGACTACACTTTGACCGGGTTTGACATTTATTTGACTGGGTTGCTGTCCCTTTGGGCATTTTTACAGGGAGGTATGAGTGTGTTCTAGCCCTTCCTACCTACAACGCCCGGGCTTTCCGGTTGTACCTCACACTGTTGAGGAAGCAGGAAGATCCTTCAGGGAGGGCAGCTGCCTGTGTGGGTGAGTGTAAATGATTTGGCCCCCTCAAAATCTAAAAAGAGGATTGGGATCAGGGGTCATTTAATACCTTGTGCTGGAAACAGAGCTGGGGGGGGAGTGCTTTGCTGGCAGGCTTGCAGGAAATGAATCTTTCAAGTTTACACATTCCTTTCTGCTTACTGGCTGACGTACGGTTTATTTACAGATCGGTTCTTGCAATATTTTTTTTTCCTCAGTTCTTAGCAGCTTAATTTGCATAAGCGAATGTATCATAAAATACTTTTGTGGAGTTTTGCACCACATGTAGTTACCAATTTCAGTTGCTTCTGGTGTTTTATGGTGTGAGACATGGATGTACAAGCAGGGCTGATGCTTGCAATAGGTTGCATGTATTTCACTGCTTTCTAATAAAATTTTGTTTTGGCTGTGCAAGTAGAATTCATTATTTCCTGAGGAGACAACTTCTGGTGATACTTGAGCAGTATCCAGAATCTGCTTCAGAGAATTTACTGAGAAAACTAGTGCACACAGAGCTCTAGTGTAGAGGGAGGCAGTGTCCATATCTACACTATGGTTGTTAAAGGAAGCCTTTGGCACGTTTGGCCTTATATATCAAATTAATCTACCTTGTTTGTGATAAGATTCAAAATAAAGTTGATAAAAGTAGCTTAAAATAAGACTTTATACCACAACGTAGAACTTCTTAAAGATGCAGTTTCCCACAGAGCTAAGTTAGAACAAGGCTGTATTGTAAAAGATTTTTATCACCTCAGGTAACATAGTATTTTGTAAAAAACTCTTAGTTAAAATATGGAGTTGGTTTTTTTGTGTGAGCAGAGAGTACTTGTATGCCAAAAGCACTGCTAATGCCATAAAAAACAAAAACGAGCCACAAAATATAGGTATACGGTGAACTCGTCTGCCCTTTGATCTGCTGTCTGCCTGATGTAAATACACATATTATCATTATAGAGTTGCTAGTTTTATCAGATGTATAGTGCGGTAGATGGCTTGGGCCCTTCCTATAGATAAGGGAGGGCTTTTTTTTGAGCCCTTTTTGAGACAAAATTCTACAGATGTGTATGAAATTGTGTCTCATAGTGTTGATTTCCCAAGTTTTCATGAAACCCCAAATTCAAGTGAATTATGTTGCTCTCATAATAAAGCCATCTGATTTCTTTTTTTATTGCACTGATGAGCAACTTTACTTGGATATATTGAAAATCTAATAGGCCATAGAATAAGGAAATAAATATATTCCGTAAATGTAGTATAGGTAACATACTCTAAATCCCACGCCAACATTATCTCAGGCTACTGTGTTTAGGTTGCTGGCTTTTTTTAAAAAACTGAAACCTAATCCTAATCATCGGCTCTAGACTTGGGTCCTTGATAAATTAATCAAACAATAATCTTATCTTAGATTGTGAAGTGCTGTTGTCAGTGGCATTTAAATATTTCCTCTGCATTGTTGACTGTCTTGGTTTATTCACACTCCACACTACAGTGGAATCTTTCTGCAGGGTTGATGTAAATGTTTTGTTGACCTTGTAAATGCTTTGGTGCGATTTGACCAATGCTAATTTTTAAGCCAGGAGAACCTATTTGGTAATTAAATTCTTTATTTTTAGTCCTAAGAAACTACTAAAGAAACGATTGTTGTAATAAATGTTTCCTCATTTGCACAAACATACTGCAGTAAAATGCGAAGTGGTAAATGAACACAAGTAGTTCAGACAGTGGTAGACACTTTCGGTTTTGCAATCTTTGATGGGGGGCTGTGTTTATTTATACAAGTAGGAGGCTAGAAGCTTAATCAGAATTTGCAGTCTATGTGGAATCTCTCAGTAAGTTGGAGAAAGGTCATTTTTTTCTCCAAATGGCCTCCCCAAGATAGAGGACATGGAATATCAGGCGTTTTTGGCTAACACAAGAACTGCTTTCCTTTCAAAGAAGCAATTTCTTATTTGTTCTGCCTCATCCTGTGAGTCCAGGATGAATTTGAAGAGGCCAAGTATTCTGCTTGGCCAGAGTGTCATTTTTGTCCAGTTATCTCGCAAATAAAATTATTTGGCCTTAAGTCACTGTGGAAAATCTACATCATCAAGTTGCTTTTTCCAGAAATACAAATAGTTAGAGTAAAAACAAAGTCTCTACCACTGATGCTGATACTAACCCTCTGGATGAGATATGGACACTGAATACTGGGATCCAAAGAATCATTGGTAAAAAGACTTTATGACCTGAATATTGTGTTTTATAAGCACATGTTCTCTTCAGGCTACTTACTGTCCCATTAGCAGTGCGTCTGCATTAGCAGTTTGGTTTGGAACAGCAATGCAATTTTAAACCAAATCTTTTGGTTGTCAAGAGCTGCCTTAGGTTCTCAAAGTGGTGTTGAGGTGTGCCATCTGAATGCCTTTCAGAGAAAACTAAACTGGGCAACCTGCTTCAAATAAGCTTAGCCCCGGGGGTGTTGGTTTTGGCTTCTGTCTGAACCCACCCACTCATAAGGCCCTCAAGCTCCCACGTAACACTCACCCTAAAAAGCCCATGACATGCTGAGGAGCTCATGTGCTATGGAAGGAGCTGGGTGCTCTGTATACTGCTCTCATTTACACTACGTTTATCATTCTCATCAGCTTTTAAATTAACTTTACACTCATAGGCATCCAAGCAAATAAATGCACATTGATGATATATTCTAATCACTTAAACCAGAGTCTGACTTTATAATTCGTTGTCATAAATTCTACTCCTGTTTAAATAAGACTTTCTCAGTCTCTCATATCTTAACGTAGTCACAAGTGACACGCAGCTGGTTTTCATTCAAGTTGTTTTACAACAATTTAGGTTGACACCACTGAGAAAAGAAGCAGTCCCCCTACTTCCATCTCTCCCCTACCTCTCCATCACTTCCACTGCTACACTATTCCTTTTTGTAAATATTTGCTGTAAGCCAGAGGGTGAATTCAATCTGAAAACAGATCTGGATTGAAACTAGCTTCTTGGTTTTGGGCTTTTTATTGTCGTCGGGGTTTGGGTTTTTTTTTTTTTTTTGCTGTGTTAGGTCTCATCTGGCTCAGCTTTCCAAAGTTCTTTTTAAATGTTGGGTTTTTTTTGTTTGCAGATCAGTGAGTGGAAACATGAAAAGCTGTTTACATTCTTGAAAAAGAGAGTTATTTTATAATGATATTGTGTGAAAGGGGAAATCAAAGAGAGGTTGTTCCAGTCTAAATTAAGATATTTCCACGTTACTAACAGTGGGTATTAGCAGCAAGAGATCAAGATGGGAGTTTTAGTTCAAGCCATGACTTTCCTGAAAATGTAGGTCACACTAAATTTTCTGCATAATTAAAAAAAAAATAATAATTCACCAATTAAGAGATGTTCTGGGTGGATTTGATTGCCATGCTAATAAAATGGGATTCGTTTTGGAACTGTAGAGTTGCAAACAACATATTTGGTGAGAGACTACTTAAGTGGATAGTGGGAATGAAACTTTTCTCAGCCCAAAATAAAAATTTATTTTCTCTTTTAACAGGAGGGGAATGGCAATCTTTGCAGACTGTGTGTTCTTTGTTAAAGTTAAATACTTACCCATTCAGGAGAAGAGCAGGCTGAAAGCCTGCATACAAGAAAATGGTGGAGTAGTTAATTATGTGCTTAATCACAAGGTAAGTTCCAGATTTATTTCTGAGATCTCAGTAGGAAAATATGAAGTGGTGCAAATGTAGAGTGTTAATCTTGCCGCATGTAGAGAAATAAGAACTATAGAGATTATGTCTCTGATAAATACTTAAATGGAAATATTCAGTTTACATTTTTAATGCATCTAGCTTTGTAGTACTGAAATGTCACATAAAAGATTAAAAGCAATATTCTCCTTCCTCAGAAGAACCGGGGAAGTATTTTTCCTGGATAAAAATGTCCTGCTGTTTTTCTTCACTCATCGTCAGAGGGGGAACTCTGAATAAGGCAGTGCATCACTGATATTTCAATACCTAAAATTTGTGAGCTCTAGGATGCTGAGAACAGCATGAAGTGGCCAACCTGTTCAGTGTAAATCTTACCCAAGCTTCAGAAGTTATGTTATGATTAAAAAGCGTCTCCTCTATCTCTAAATGGGAACCTCAGAACAGATCTGGACCCAGCGCTGCTGGTTTTGCAACTGCACTTTTGTCATATAGGGCAAATAAAAGTACAAGCATTTATCATCCTGTTTCCGAGTAAAGTAGATCTAATTTTGTTCTGGTGTAATAATTATTCACTTTTCCATGTCCATCAGTTTTTGCATGCTTAATGTTTACTGTTCAAGGTGCAAAATTCTGCCTCTTACTTATGGCCATTTTATTTCATTTGACTTCTGTAAATGTTTTTATTTTGTCCTAACTATACAGAAAGTTTTAATTTTCAGCTATGTATGATTCCAGCAAAACAAAGTATGATTCTTTATAAGGCTACCAAAGCTGCTTACGGTTATTCAGCATTCTGCCCAGCTTTTTTTTTTTTTTTTTAAAACACTCTTACTTAGCTTTGGGTTTGTACCATGTTGGCCACAACTGAACTTGGCCCATTACTGGACCTCCTGTGTGCTGCTAAAAGCTCTGCAGAACATGAGGCACCTGGTCACCTTCATATCTTCATAGTAATTGCAGAAAAGTGAACACTCTGAAGATACACATATTTTAGTTGAGCTGAACTGTCACCTGAAAAAGTCTTGCTCTCTTTGCTGTCTGTGGATGAAGTGCAGAGGTACCATGTTTCTAAACTGGAAGTTTTGATTCAACTATGTCCAGAAAGGCTGTGTGTTCATCCTCTGGACTCTAGGGTTGTACCAGTATGAATTGCAAATGCACAGTATTTGGATTAATACTGTAGTTATGTGTGCAGAGCAAATGTAATTGTAACCTGTCTTTCAGACTACATATGTTCTTGTGGATACTGCTGATGGCCTCAGCTGTCGTGATCAAAAAAATATTCAGAAGTATCAGCTACCTGTTTTAAGTGCAGATTTTGTTTGGAAATCAGCTGAAAAGGGGAAGCTTTTACAGATCGATGCATTTAAGGTTAATGTATCACAAGATGACACTTCTGACCGAAGGCAGGGTAGGTGTATTTGACATTATTTATGCCTCCATCAGTTACTTTGGAAAATAATGTTTTAGAAGATTAATATTTAGAACCAGCTTTTAAGAAATAAGCAACCATAGAAACTGGCAATAAAGTTGATTTAAAAAAAAAAAAAGAATTTTTGGGGAAAGGAATATTAGTTCATTCAGTGGGGTTTTTTCTTTAGAAAAGTCAGTAAAATACTAAAAATAACAAAAAATCTACTCCAATTACTGTCTTTATTTGACTCCACTGGAAAAAAAAATGCCAATAACCTGGAAGTTTTGGTTAATTTCAACAGAACACAGTGGGTTTTCAGTGTCTTTGCATGAGGAAGTGCTATGTTTTGAAGTCAAAATTATGAGAAAATAAGATAGCTAGTGAAAACGTTAACATAGGCTAGAAATATGTAATGCAACTCAATTAAAATAGAAGAACTTCAAGGATTCCAGCGTGTAACATGGTTCAGATGCAAACAACTATAACACTGCGTAGAAGGAAATAAGAAAAATGTTCATTTTAATGGTGTGAAACAAGTGAAAGAACATCAGAAAGAGATGAGAAAGATAATTCTATTTAATGTGTACATTAAATAGAATTTAATGGCAGTGGGGCAGCTGAGGCAGTTGCCCTCCAATACTTGACTCCATATCCTGCCAGTTGTAGGGCTGAATAAAATGTGACCTTAGAAGCTGTTAACTTGTTTCAACATGTAAAATATTTTTTAATATTAAGTAGTAGTGTTTTTATTAATTATTCATAAATTAAATTAGAGAAAACAGATATTATACCAGGTAAATAAATGTTTTGATTGCAGGTGTGGAAAACCTGTCATCTCTTGAAAATAAAAATGCCACAAAGAAAAATGAAAACGACTATTCCAACCTTACTGTTACTGAAGACAGTCAGAGAAGAATTGAGTGCAAAGTGGGGACTCTTAGGTAAAATAAAACAAAATTAAAGATATATTTTGATATATCTATGTTGATATTTCTGTAAATTGAAAAAAACCCAAGAAACAAAAACCACCCACTTTCCAGTCTGGCTCAGTGACTTCTGGAGATGGCTTGCATTATCTTAATGATGTAGTGGAAAATTATTCTTTCTTCGTTTTCTGTATTCTGTGTGTATGAATTTGTAATGGCTTCTTTTTCTTTTTTTTTGACCTTCGGATGTGACTGGAAATTTATTTTACATTTTTCCATCTCAGTGGACACCTACAATCCAGCTCCCTAATATATGCAAAGCTTCTACCAACTCAGCAGGCATTAATATGGCTCATGTGTTATAATTTTCTGATTGGTGCTTATTACCACAATTTTTTTCTTTTCTTGGTTCACATGGGTTTTTCCAATCCAGTCCAATTCACTGTTTTAAGAAGTGCTGAGTATCTTCTTCTCCCATGAAAATTCTTGGGAGAGAATCAAGATAACTGAGACTGCTCTTAGTTGATAGGGAGGCAGTATTGTTATAACTGTTTCTAATTATTGAGTTAAAGCAACAAAACCAGCTCCAGCACTCTTGAAACACAGTTTTTAATTTTAGAGACTGCTGTTCAGTCATAGAGTAGTTATTTAGTTACTTTGTGGGAACGTACTAGAAGTTACACTTGGTCTACAAGTCCTGATGCCGAAGAATATGACTACATGTATATATCCTGATGTAGAAGTCAAGAATAAGGGAGGAACAGATAGCTGACCAAGCTATTAAGAAATTAACAAGTAACCAGGCAATGAAAATACATTTATTGTGTTGCTTCCATAGTTTTTCTAAAGAATGAAGATAGAAATCTAGTCTTCAGGTTTACACTAGCCATTCTGGCCTGGTAGCGCAGCAGCTTGTCTGTGTAGGATTTAATTTGTCAAAACTTTTGTTATTGTTATTTTACTGCTGAAAAATAGATTTATCTTCTTACATTAGTTCTTACTTTAGTATGACATTGCAGCCTTTTACAGTATAGTATTTACTGGGCATATGTGATTTTAATTATTCCAATTCCATTCCAGATTTTACAGTGAAAATGACCAAGATACTCCTTTTTTCCCCCAAGATTTTGAAGTTGCAAAATACAGTGTCCTTGAAAAAGTAAGCCTTTCTGATATTGTGGGAGAATGCAGGAGGATCAGTAGATGAATAAAATGTTTATAGTTTTATATACATCAACAGTAACTCTTCTGTTATCATGTACAGCAATGCAAAGAGGAGTATTAAAAAGTACTTCAGTGCTTTCTATCTTTCATTGCAGCCTAATTGTACCCAAATAAAACTTTTCTATTACTGCTGTAGCATTCTTGCCAAAGAGATGCAGTAGAATAGTATGTTTGCTTCTGATAAGATGTATGTTATCATGGCTGTTATGCGTTTAATCTGATTGAAATTTTGAACTTTTTGTAGTTAAAATCTTTCAAAACACAAAAAAGATGCAAATATATAGCAGTCAATACAGTGAAGCCCTAAGAGGAGCTTCTGCTTGTTGCTGTGATACAAATAATGAATAATTCTGCTTCTTTTTTTCACCAGTCATAGTGGTGCTAAGTCAGGTGAAAAAAAAATAGGTCAAGGCGAAGTACTTGGTGCAATATCATGTGAATGAAACATACTTCAGTGATAAATTGAGAATTCAGCAGCTTTATTTCTCTTTCCATTTAGGTCAACTCCAAGGAAAGCAAAGATTTTGTAGTTGTTGAATTACAGTGTTCCCAAGAGCTTTGCGAGTTCCCATTTCGACTATATGCAAACTTCAGTACATCAGACGGAACAAAGGTATGAACCACTCATTGACATTACCTGTTTGTCTCTTTATGCACGTTGAACCTACCTCTTCTAGAGACCTTCAGATGCTTTTCATTTTTACTTGCAAGCTCATCCTTAGATATAGGCAATAGGAAGTCATTCTGTTAAGATTTATCATAAAAATTGTGATTTATAGTTGGCTCCTCTAGTCTGTGTGTTTGCTTACATGTTGCTCACAAGAGCTGTTTTGGGACTTGACAGCAGCACAGCATGGTCCTGGATGCACCTGCCTCGTGCTCACGTAGATTTTCCTGGCAATATCTAAACTTATAAGGACTTTACATGCTGAACTGCTATAGCGAGTAATATTCTGGACATACTATTAAGAGACAGAAAAGCTTGTCCTGAGGCCAGCCTAAATGTATGGATGCACTCTGGTACAGCAAGTACAGTCTGTGTCATTGTAACAACACTAGATTCCAGTTAAAGGAACTGCATCAGGGATGAATTTTGAATGGTTTGTTTGATAAAACAAGTTATTCCAGCACACACTTAGATAAACCTAACTTGTCCCTGTGGGGTGGTTTGTACATGGAGCCCTGTGCTTGTTCTTGGTGTCCATGAAGCCTCATGAAAGCTTTGCCATGCCAGAAGCCTATTAAATCATAACCCAGAACTTAAATGTGGATTGTCAGCTGTTAGAACAGTGTGTGGTAAAATTGATTCTTTACATCTTTATATGGTTTCTTTGACTAACTTTACTCTTTCAATTTACAGAATAATAAACAATTCGTAACTAATACTCCTGAAGAAATAAGAGAAAAGTACGAGACTTTTATTGCAGACTTGAAGAAACAGAATTTCCTGCTCAGAGAAACATTTCCACCAGAAGCAGAATATTTAGCTTCTACAAAATTGCAACAGGCTTGTACAACTTGCATGTTTGCACTTTTCTGTCCTTAATGATTTGCTTTAGTTTCCAATTTTCTGAAGGGGGTAAAAATTGTCTAGATTACAGTGATACAGCTGTAGGTTAAGGGAAACTGCTTATATGTAAACATTTTAAAATTACTGGGAATATTCACTCAATATTCCAATACTTAAATACATTAAAAGCAATTGTAGTCATATTCATTATAGAGTTTTCTTTTCCCTAAGTAAATGCATTATCAACTAATGTGGTACCTAAAAAGTGATGTACTAATATAGGCATAGACTATATCCAGCAATATTGAAAGGCCCACTTATGTCCTCTAGTGGTCTCAGAAGCTGTGTGGTTGATTCTGTGTAAGCAAGTACTGTAGAATGTCCAAACTTGTGTGAGATTTGTTTAATGGCATCAAGTTTAATGGCAGCTTCTGGTGTTGTAGAACAGTGAAAAAAAGCTCAAGTAAATGCTTTAACAATGTTCCTCAGAAGAACATGAGAAAATCTGTTTTCACAACTTTTTGATGTATGAATTGCACCAATTTGTATGGCTTCTCTCTTCTCCTGTAGCTTTGCTGCTCCAATTTTTTATTTTCACAGGAATAATATCTTTCCCAGCAGAGCTTTCTGAACTAGACGTGTAGTGTCATCTGTTTGAGATGTTATAAAACACTGGCCATTTTGAACCATCTGTTATTTTACCAGCTGTGCAAAAAAGGAAGTGGCTAGGGTCTGCAGACTATTATGTCCATGTACCTGCTAGTACAATGTACTGATAAAGATACCAAACAAATCAACTTCCATCTTCTCCAGGACCTTATGTCTCAGTTTTCAAGAGAGGTCATGGCCATCTGGCCTTCCATGCCACTTGAAAGAGTTTATAAAAGCAAACCTTCCTTTCAGTTCAGTGGGACTGAAGAAATTATACCAAGCATGAGTGTGCACTGTGTTGTTTATGGAAATAGGAAAGTTTAATTATCTGTGTAAGAATTTCACTGCCATGACTTGCATCTTTGTCTTTTCACTGAATTGTGTTTATTTTACTACAGTTACATCTAGAAGAAGCCATCCTTTCAAGTGCTATATGTCAGGAAGTTAGTGATTTTGTGGAACTGATCTGGGCAGAAGCTATTGGCCACCTGGATAGTTTACTACTTGAATCAGTAAACAACATAAGTCTAAATGATGTAAGTTAATTTTTGTTACTCTGTGAGGATGAATATGTAAATGTTGTTAGAATATTTTTTTTTTTCCCAGAAAACATGTATGTTGTGTTTCAGATAGAGATTGGTAATCGGACTTTTGATACTCCTGCACTTCAACAACTCCGGATTTTTGAAACACAGTAATTAAGTGAATTGCTGTTCAGTTATATTAGCGCTCCATTTTTCTCCCAAAGGCATTTGTGAGACAGAGACCAGTCTTGGATCAGTATTGAACTGCAGTAAGATATTGCTATGCAGCCTCTAATGTCAACATTTTACTAGATGTTGCCTGTGGTTAATGTAAATTAAAAAGCTTTTTGCCTTTTTCCTCCTCCTGCCTTGAAAAGGCAAAATAATATTCAGTATTTTGTGAAAAATTTCCAATTGACAAGGAATATACAGATAAATCTATGTCCTGTCTGTCTGGGCAAACTGTCTAAAATTAATCATTACTTTTATTTTATCTGTAAACTGCACTTTATAAATAGGACTTCTGCTCTGATTTATGTATTTTAGGTTGAACTAGGGCACACAGACGTTTAGTAAGAAATTTATTATCCTCTACTTTCTGTTATTTCATCAATGCATTAAAGCTGACGATATGAATCGACAAGATGTTAAGGGACATTATCATTCAACCTGATTCATATTCCATTTTCTTTCAGGGAGGTTATTTTACTGTCTCTTAGCTCTACTTGAGGTGCTTTGCAAGCAGCCCAGTACAAGGGCAGAATAACATCCAATTTTTAAATACTGTTTTTATATCCTAGCTGCAAGAAATTATTTCATGGATATTGCACTATCAGCAAAAGTTTTATTTCAGTGTGGAATTTAATGATTCATTTTCAGTATTTATTGCTTTGTGCTCTTTCTGCAATTTTGACATAGCTTTCAGATTAATGATCTCTTCCTTTAAAGGTAAGCAAAGCAGAAGGTATTTTACTCCAAGTAAAGAATGCACTGGATGAAGGAGCTGGCGAGGTGGCACTGCAAGAGATGATGATGGAATTTTATCGAGTTATACGTCACAAAACTGAAATAGACTATAAAGTTTCCAAAAAGCTGTTATCTAAAAAACAGGACCTGTGTCAGGTAACTTTTCCAGATTGCTTGTGAGTCCTGATCTGCACTGTGCTGCACCGGTTTTGAATATGCTCACTAGATAAATTGACAGGATGCTTTCCACAGCTAGTCACAGGCTGTCAGTTTTAAAAAAAATAATTAACTGGAATCTTAATGAATAGAGTAATGCTTATGGGGGGAATTCACTGTTTTGAACAAGACGACCAGTTGCTGTTCAGATGGTGAAGGGAGTTTCCATTGCAGTCATTGTTCTGGTGGCATCTTCAGCTGGATCAAATGAGAATCACAGAACTGTTATCAACCAGCTTATGCTAGCCACTACTCCTGCGTATATATAATAATTTTCTATTGATTATCTTAAACTATAGGTAAAATACATCTAAGCTATTTTAACTGGATGCAAAGACTGTTCTGTGTACCCTTTCCTGTATGTGCACTAACAGTTTCTAGAGACTATTTAAAATTAGCAGTCTGTGGACAGCTTGGTCTGCTTCTACTTTTGCAGCACAAAGTGCCTGGGGGATTTCCATGGGCTGCCTGGATTGTTAGTGCAAGAAATGAGTCAGCACATCTAAACAGGGGACATCTTTCAGTCGGTCTAAGCATAGCTGACCTGCCCAGGGGAATCTCCAAGCATCTGTCTCTCCCATAGCTCCCCGCGCAGCTCCTGCATTGCTTAGTCAGCTCCTTCATTTTTGGGCTGGCTGGGAGTTCAGTCTATCAGGAGTTCCGTTATTCTGCTGCCAGTCAGTATGTTGTCTCATCTTCGCAGGAACCAGCTGAGAAATCCTCGGGCTGCAGGGGCATTGCCAGCGAGGTGTGCTGAGCGTGTGTGCAGATCCAGCCCTGGCACCCAGCAGCAAGAGCGGGTGGACGGGGCTTGGGGTGAAAGCGAGCAAGGTTGGGACGGTTACACCACCGGCAGCAGCTCCAGTCCCATGGTATCCTAACAGGAAGAGCAGAGCAGGTGACAGTGACTGCTGGTGATAGTAGCCAGGGTCAGTCCGGATTGCCTCTTCATTATGGCTCGTCTGGCAGATCCAAAGTCATACCGGGAACTCGAGTCCACGGGATGTGGGTCAGGAGCAGGGAGGCTGGATGCGGGCTCAAAAGGAACATAGCTCATCTGAGAGACCAAGGGCAAGAGCCAAAGCTCAAAGGCATCTCTTAAGCAAAGGAAGGTCAGGAATCTGCTGAGTGTTCTCACAGCTCTCTTTCAAGGCTCCACAGCTGCACTGTCAAAGCCAGCCCTGAGCAGCCAGGCTTTCTGGAGAGGTGAGAGGCAGTCAGAGATCTGATGGCTTCATCACTCTTTTAGCTACAGAGCAAACTCAAATTTTCTCCTTGTGTTGCAATTATAATGTAAATTCCACGGATTCTTCCAGAGATACCTTTTTTTGGCAAAGAATATCCAGAAGTCAGTCTTCTGTAAGTTATAAAATATAAAGGGAGAGAGGTAAAGGGAAGGAGGCCCCTTACTGTTTTAAAAGAACAAATCTTAATAGCGCCTTTAACCTCGGAAATCTTTTGATAATTAAAGCCTTTTAAGATTTTTGGTATTAAAAAATTATTATGCCTCATAAAGCTTTCCCATGGCTTAGTGAAGTGTAGCATTACAATCTTTTCAAAGTTAGATGTCCTTCTTTCTCCTGGTAAGAGAAAATTACATGTGCACCTTGTGCTACAGCCCTAGCTGGATAGTGGCCAAAAACCCAAAAAGACAGATTCTAACAAGAATTGCCTAATGAGAAAAATCAAAATGGTAACCAAGCACTGGTTTGTGGAGCTGTTATGAGCAAGCTCCACCCAAAGCTTGGTTTGGAGTTGTACAGAAGCAGTTTATCACTATTTTTCATATACCTTGTTCTTCAGAATTGCTTTCATGGGATTCTACAACTGTTTGCTCTTGTTTCAGACTGTGTCTAACAAGTGGAAAAGTTCTTTTGAATATTCCATTTCATTGTTACATGCTGTAACTTTATATAATTCAGTCTGGTTTGCAAGTTTCCTTAATTAAAACCTAGCAAGTATTCACAAATTTCCATCTGTATTTTCTAGCTGATCAGAGACATGCTTAATATACGTGAAACGAATATCTCATGCCCAAACCCATCATCTTTGGCCAAATACCAGGCTCTGAGGTGCAAGATTGAAGCTGTTGACTCCAGGAGTTCTGAATTTCGCGATGTTGAACAGCTGGTGTTAAAAAACAATTACAGGTGAGTTTTTAATAGCTATGCAATGATTCCAGTAAAATTCAAAGTATAGTACACAAAATAACTCGAAAGAGAACTGAATCATCACATACTGTTACTGTGCAATGTTAATTGTGCTAATTGGATTGCAGAGCTGGCATACTTACCATAACTTATAAAGAACAAAATGGAGGTAAATATAAAAAAACCTGAAAATCATAATATTGTCAATTTTAGTGGGGTTTTTTTTCTGTTTTTTAATTGTGAAGAGCTGTCTATTTATACGATCTATTAAAATAAGATATATGGAGTCTAGACTTCTTTACTCTGTTTCTCAGTATTTGTTTCCAGGCATTTTATACAATAACTGAAAAGAAAACATAAAAATAAAATTTTGGGTTCTGCCAAGTAAAAGAAATAATTTTTTTCTGTGAATGAACTTGGTAGGGGCAGGAGAGAATACCTGGTCACCTTTTGATGATGTACAGAACTTGCCATCCCTTTCTAGTTAGCTTTCAGTTGTGTGAGAGAGACGTATTTCTGGGAATTTATTCTGCAGATCTGCCTGTAATTCTATTTAGTGTTTTTGACATACATTGGCTTCTAACTGGGCACCCTGTCTCTGTGGTTAATAAAATTTAATAATAGGTAAATATGGAGAAATTAAAGAGAAGATGGTTCCAGAAATGTGATAATCAATGGTTAGGTCATTAATACAGGGAAGAACTAAGTGGGCTTCAATGAGATATAAAGATATAGATATAGATATAGTCACTCCAAGCTTGTTTTTACTGAGTAAATATGCTCTTAAGCAGTTAAGGTCTAAGCCTATCTAGCAACTACAGGTTGCAAATATATGTTGCTCAAGTATATATTATATATATTGCAAATATATATTGCTCAAGCATGGAAGGAGCACGGGGCTTGGAACATGCAAACTTCTGTTTCACTTCAGGAGAGTTCAGTACCTGACTTTTACTTGACATTTTGTCTGAATTTTTGAGTCATTTAAAATTAATAGAACAATAGTTTATGTGACTCGGTTCCACCTTTTAGTGCTTTGTGACAGAAACAATTCAGTTTTGGGGAATTTGCTGTTACCTGAACTGAGGGGACTGCTCTTTGTAGCTAGCAGTTATCTATGTTAGGGCCTGTATACTAATTCATTAACTAATTATAGGGACAGAATTTTCCAGCAAAACTTTGACACTACTCTTATATAATAGATAAGCATAATGACATTGCAGGAATTGGAGCATATTTATTCCCTTTCAGTCTCTGCATTTGCGATCTTAGTTTTTAATCTAAAAACAATTTAGAAAAACTTCAACTGCAGTAGAAGAATGCTGAAGGATCAGAGTTCACATGCGGTTCTTAAAAAGAAACAAAAAACCCCAAACAAACAAACAAAACAAAACAAAACAAAACCCCACTTCATATAAGTTCATATAGCAGCTTTGTAAATTAGGACATAATATATCTCTAATCCTCAACAAAAGAAACCATGCTTCCTCAAGGTGACAAACTGTCACTCAGACTTGAGTAAAGTGTTCCGAATTACAAAAGCGGCCAGGTCCTATTTGCCAATATTATCTTAGTATTTAGGGACTCAAAACTTGACTGAAGCTCATTGAATCTTGCAAGCATGAAGGTTTGATTTCTAAACAGAGGTTTATGCTTTTACTTTGCAGGTACTACCTACTTTAGATATCAATCTGAAATTGTGATCCATTAAGTCCTCTTCTCAGTTACTTTGTAAATCCAGAGGTTCCTCACTGTGTGACAGTTCGGAATCCTAGAATCCTAAAATTACCTTCTTGGTATTTCATAGGGTATCACTGTCTTTATACCATTAAGCACCACAGTACTTAGTCCAGAGTCGGTCATTTGAGCATATTCTGAGTGTGTGTAGTGGGCAGCAGACTGCGGAGGGAAGGTGGTAGGCACACTGTTCTCCACTCAGATCTTTACACAATAGCTCAGTAGAGCATTCAGCTGGAAAGGATAAGAGTAAGAAGCAGTAAAGAGAGAATCTGAATCTTTTGGTTTGTGTAAACGCAACTAGGGAAGAACAAGAATCTTGGTGACAGCTCTGTCCTGTAACTATTGTACATAAAATTCATAAATCTTGCTGGAGGTGGGATTGCAACCCAAGTTTTCCTCCTCTCAAGTGTATTTCTTAATTGAGAGTTACTACCTCCAGGTAGCCTGAACTGCGATGCTGAGGTATTTATAGTTCAGCCTAGACAGTGAAGTCCCTAAGTATGCTCAGTAAAAGAGTTTTTAGTACAAGGTAGGTTTCCTGGCAATAATTTATATACTTATAGACTCAGAGCTGTATAGAGTTATCTGGGGTTTTCTATATCACATCTTCGAATTTAGATCCTAAAATGTCAAATAAGATCATTTCATATGACTTTCAGCATGAAGACACATTTTCAGTTTCTCCCTAAAAGTCTAAATAGGTCTTGAACTTAGTCATTAAGTCTTTAATATGACTGGTGATTGTTCTCTTAAGCTATTTTTTTCTTTAATAATTGCTACCCAAATTGGTAACAAAAAGTTGAATGTTACTTTGAGATTTAGAATAAGGCTTTATCTTTTAACAGTGTATTGATCTTAAATGCACTTTCTACGTCATGAGATCTCAAAGATAATTTCAAATTTCTTGCAGTAACTGTCCAGTGAGAATTTTACAAGTGTATAGGGTTGGCAGAGTAACTGAAACAGCAGAATTTCTGAGCAGTCTTGGAAACATTCGATCCTTATTCCATGCATCATCTGTGCGCAACTTCATGGGAATTCTTTCCAGGTAAAATTTTGTGACATTGAATCCTTTTTTGTGACATTGAACCAGGCTTAACTATATTCTTAAATGTATTTTCACTTTTTTTTTTATTAAGCTCTTTTGCATGATGTTTAACCTAATTTTTATTGACTATGAACATCCATATATTTCTGCAGATGTCTGGAAGGAAAATCAATCTTTTGTAGTGATAAATTTAATTACTTCCCAGCTAGATTAGACTTGAGATGTAGCAATTTGGATATGATGAGGAGGTGTGTGGTTTAAATCCATGTGAAATATGACAAAATGGAGAGTAATGGCTGTGTGGAAAATGTATTCGGTTTTAGGAAAGAGTTGTATTGACAATGTCCTTTCACTTCTATGCAATATTTCCCCATGACCACTTTAGTTGGCATATTTTTAGATTATGATCATTTCCTGGAATAACAGAATATCTAGTTCTATGACTGAATACCATGGATTCACTCAGGCGTGGTAATAATGCTAAAATACTATAACCTCTAGTAGCCTGACATATTTAAATCCCCATCATAGTATGTATGCATTGAATACCAGCCACTGAAAATTTAAGGATATTTCAAAAAACATATCTGATACATAAAGCCATCAGAATTCAAATACCTCAAAAGTCTTATTAGCATTCCGTTTTCCTTATACTGCAGATTTTAATTGTAGGTTACAAAACTGTTGAATTTATTTAAACATTTTGTCCTGTTACATTCTTTTCTGTAAACATTAATTGGTAGTAAATGAAATGTCTCAAACAGTCTAAAGATGGTATCTTTACACTTAATAGGTTTGCAAATCAAACACTGGAAATGTTTCCAATTATCCATTCCCCAGCATTCTGCCTTTAAAACTCATACTTTTTTTTTCTTAGATACAAAAATTTCATACAGTTTTGAATTAAATTGAACAGAAATTGAATACAGCAGAGTTGCTGTAGAACTACTCATCTAATAACCAAAAAATTATTTTGAATATTTGGTAATGAATCTAGAAAATGCATTGGGTTTCTGCCTAATGAAGAAAAGCTAACAGTCTTTATTGCTTATGTAATCAGTGTCTTGGTGATTAATATGACTTTGAGATTTATTTTTTTTATGAATAGACTTTATTTTCCTTGAGTTTCTATGGATGGTTTCTCTAAAGTGTATTTTGTTTTAATCCTCTGTGCTTCGTGACTGCACAATGTGTACTAGCCCACATGCTACATGCAAAAATATTTTGTACTTCATTCATTGTGTGACCTTCTTTTTCTCTAGAGGGCTGCTATTGCCGAAAGTGGTTGTTGAAGATCACGGCCTGGAGAGAACTGACATTGGGAATCTGGGCAGTGGCATTTACTTCAGCGATTCTGTTAGGTCTGAATAACAACCCTATCTCTTTATCCTTTGTGTATTCTTTTTACTTTTAAAATTAAGTAGATATAATTCTTAATATTTTTAAGGTAATTTAATGATAAAGTTTATTCCTGTCCATCTGTTCAGAAGTACTTGTGTATCCTTAAATTCCTATGATGTTTACATTTATATAAATTATAGTAAAATGTGTCTGATCTTTCTTTACATATAGTGCCAGTATTAAGTATTCTTCACCCAGTGAAATGGATGGGACCCGGCTCCTGGCAGTTTGTGACGTGGCACTTGGATCCTGCTTAGATCTGTATGAGCGAGATTATTCATTAAATAATGCACCATCAGGTTTTGACAGTGTGCATGGAGTCCGTAAAACAGGAGACATCTCTTCAGACTTTGAGGTACTGATCCTGCAGTATTGGGCACTTGAAAAGGCACCAAAATTTGGATTTATTATACCACTGATAGATAATAAAAATGTAACCTGCATTTCAGTTCAGACACTAAATCACTAAACAGTAGTGCATAAAATTACTTTTGTCTGTCTCACAGCCTGTAAAGTGCGTTTAAAAATTCTAAGCCTCTAAAGTGCTGTTTCTAAAGAATTCTTGCAAGAAAACACTACTTAAAAGAAAGATGTAAATACTACATTTTATTATAACTAAATCATTGTATAAATATCTGTTCTGTGATATTTAAATTGTTATTTGGGAGCAATATTCTACTTAGTATGGATAACAAATCACTGCCATGGAAGGTTCATTGTTTTGTAAATGAATCCAGCTGATCAAAATCCTTGTAGGTTGGTACTCTAAGGCAGGCATGAGAGCGGTAGTGGCACACCAACAGGTAACAGTTGCTCTCTACGTATCCACCAGGGTTTTTTTGCTTTTTCTGTTCTCAGTTATTTTGAGGAATAATTGTGCTTTATCATTCCTTATGTCAGAGGAGATATAAGGATTGTGGAGAATACAAATTAAGAAGACAAGAGATGCAAGTGGTAGTGATACAGAGAGATTAGGGGAGAGAAAATAAGACTGACAGATTTTTATCATATTTCAAGAAATGATGTGTCATTTAGGTACACTTCTTAATCAATTTGCATTGTTTTAGATATATCTACAGCTTTGTTTTTGTTGTAAAATACTTTTCTTTTTTTTTACCAGGATGATGAATTTGTTGTGTATGAGACCCGTCAGGTTAAAATTATATATGTCGTTAAGTTTTGCCTTGCTGAAGATCAAATAAAACAATTTCAGCCTGCAGTTGGGATGCAACTGGAGCAAGATAACAATGAGCCAGAGTCGCAATGTCATTTACAGCATGAGAGTAAGAAATGTTTTCTGTTTGTATATTGAGTTGCTTCCAGAGTTTCCTAAATGCCTATCAGAACCCTTTTTAGAGTACATGTATGAAGATAACATAATAAAAAATGATTGGTAGTTTTTTTGCGGATGTAACCAAATTAGTGATTACAGTGTGGCATCTGTGTAACATCTGTTTTGAACACATTTCCCATAGGCATTATTACCACCAGCAGTTGCAAGTCCTCCTGTGACAGTGTGTTTCAAGAGAAGCACAGGAAGCACTTTTGCATAAATCATCAGATGGTCTTTAAATAATTCATAGAATCATAGAATCAATTCAAATGCAAGGCTCTAAAAAAAGACCTTGTCAGACCTTCAAGAAGTATCATGAACTCATGATTGCTCAGACAGGCAGCCTACAGCTCGGCAATTCAACTCCAGTGTTCATAACAGAAACTGAGTGTTACTTGTGTGTTGTGAGTTGCATAAATAAACATGGGCCATTGATATAGGATTAGTTTCAGAATGCATATTTCAAAAAATATCTTTTTAATCTTTTTTAAACTCTTTGTTTAGGCTATGAATTACCAAATGCAAATCTTTCAAATTCTGTAAAATCTGGTCTTCAGGACAGATTGGGAAATTCTGTCCCTCTGGAAGGTATTTACATCAAAGCGAGGATAATAGACTTTGTAGCACAGGTAGAGTATGCGATTTATTGTCCTTTTCTGTAACTCAGCCCTGAAAAATTAATCCATTTGTTAAATAGTGTTTTAGACCATGCTATTTAGTGTTTAGTTAATTGCAAAAAAAAAAAAACAAAAAAGGGGAGGGGGGCAATTCAATCTCTAAATGAAAGTCCTGAAACTGAGTGGGAATAGTTTTTTTTTATTCTTAGAGACATATAGTCAAACAAATTCCAAAAGCTTAAAATCTCTTTGGACAGTGAAAGGCTTGGCTTTATTTTTAAGTCTGTTTTCTGCCTATGTGTAATCAAAGCCTTAAAAAAGAAAGCAAAAGCAGGGGAAAACAAGAGAGAAAATGGTTTGAAATATTTGTCTGCAAATGAGTCTGTGCTTAAGCTATTTGGACACTCAAAACTGTTGTCTGATGAGTTTGATTTCTTTCAACAACTATTCTTCTCATGAAAGATTTTTGGGGTTGTTTGGTTTGGTTTTGAGTTTGGTTTGATTTGGGTTTTGTCTGGTTTCTTAGGGAATGAAATGGCATCTGTTCTATGACCCAGTCCATCAAAGCAGAAAACAGTCTATAAGGCTGAGGTACAGAGCATAAACCAGAAATTATCAGATGCCAAGTGGCAATAAGAGTGGCAGAAAAGGGGAAATAGGAATTGCTAGAGTTTTGTTATGACACATGGGAAGTAAACAGAAGAGCAGATGTGAGAAGAAAGTCAGATGCAATCTGCCACCTCAGAGACAGAAATTCTGTCATTAGAAGATGGATACTATACCTATAGAAGGAAAAGTAGGCTTTTCCAAACATCCCTTTTAGTACATTGTACAAATAGACCAATTTTTTTTGTGGAGGTTTATTTTTCCTTCTTATTTAGTCCTTACTGGCTTGAAACAATTATTGCAGTGGTGACTTCTGTAGGCAATAGCTTGACAGCTCCAGCCCTGCCAGTATATTAGATAACTTCTAGAAGGTCATGGTCTACCTTTTTCTGGAGGAGATTTAATTAATGATTTAGAGATTTAAAGTTCTACAGCTCCTTGTATGTTTCTGGAGATACTTACTTGTCAAGCACTGACGAATGCTATACCTTCATTTCTAAGGTACAAATGGAGGTTCCAGTGGTGGCATACCTATTGATGTTTTATGGTGCAAAGCAGTTGTACTGCTATACTTAAAGTATTGATGTTTTAATCACATTTTAACATTACAGTTACACAAAAAATATTCATTTCAGGTAGTAATGTTTCAGACCTACACCAATCGAAACAGTAAACCGATTGAAGCTAAATATGTCTTTCCTTTGGATGATAAAGCTGCTGTTTGTGGATTTGAAGCTTTTATCAATGGAAAACACGTCATTGGAGAGGTAAAATGTTATTGCACTTTGCCTTTGATGCAGTTTCTTCAATCTGAAGATCCTTTGTTGTTACCACTTGCCTGGATTTCAAGGTAGTCGTGTCATTTAGGAGACTATTGGTTAAGTTTTCTGTCTATAGAGATGAAATTACTTATTTTGGAACAATTTTTCATAGGTTAAAGAAAAGAAACAAGCACATAGGGAATATCGGAAAGCTATCAGTCAGGGTGATGGAGCTTATCTAATGGACCAAGATGCACCGGTATGTTGAATATTGTGGTTTAATACCTACTTGGAAATTTTGCAGTTGTCCAATTATAGATTTGGTGATGAATCATCTCTTTGTTGGGAAACTAATTTTTACTATTTGGACCTTATTTGGACCATATGTTTGATCATTTTTAAAAACAACTATTGTTTCTTTAAATATGTACTATGGCTTACATAAAACAGCTATGTCTCTCTCAGGTGTTTTCCTTTTCCTTTTTTTTAACTTTTTTTTTTAAAACTTTTTTTTTTTTTTAAAGATTAATTTACTTAATTACTATTGATCAGTTTTTTGCCAGAAATTAAGAAATTATTGAAAGCTTGACAGTTCATATCATAGTCCTATTTTTCCTTAATAGTTTCTGTGTTAACATTTGGTTTCAGTTTTAATTAAATTATTGTTTTGGAAAACATAGGCTTTAATGATGTCATTAAAGCTAGTTTGTGGGTTGTGTTGTTGTTGGTTTTTTAGGATGTTTTTGTAATAAGTGTTGGAAACTTACCTCCAAGTTCTACAGTTGTGATCAAAATCACCTATATCACTGAATTGAGTTTTCAGCATGGTTGCATCACCTTTCATCTGCCTGCTTCTGTGTCACCATGGCAACAGGACAAAGCATTAAATGAAAAGACACAGGTTTGTTAAAATACAATCTTAAAACAGCATCTTCTTGTTTTGAAGCAAAAGTCCTCTGCTTGGGGGATTGTAATTACACAAAAGGCTTCAGTAAGTTTATTTTCATTTCTTCTCTTTTGTGAGAAGGTAATTGGTTATGTCTGTTCTTGTCATAGAGCAACGTGAACACAAACATAGGAATGCAGTGCTTGGTAGCCTCTATCTATTTCTGAGGATGTATTTGCTCCTGCAGGGCTTAGAAAGTTGACTTGAGTTGGCACATGTTAGATCTTGTGTTTTGAGTCACCTGCTGTTTCTGCGCTGCTGTTCCTGCTTTGGCTTGCAAAGACATTGTATTATCTCCAGCTGAGCATCTGCTGAACGCTCTGCTATTATCCTTCTCTGCTTCAGGGTAGGATGAACCCTATCCTGAAGTTTGCCCGCATTTCTTTGCATGCCCTTGATGGCTCCTGAATTCTCCAGGTGGGAGGGGAAGTCAGTTCTGTGTTTAAACACTAGCAAAGAGCCAGAAATGGTCCTTGTAGTCCTAGTCCTGTGAGATCATATAGCTGTATCGTATGTCTGACTGTTCAACAATCATGCGTTTGAACCTGTATTATACTGAGTTCTGAAGTTCACTCTGTCTTTGGGAGAGAAACATCATGCATTTGTCTTAATTTTAGCTGCTATGATGCTCAGATGACAAATCTATACAATTAAATGAAGAGGGTTCTATGCAATCCTAACTTAGTGATAAAATAAGAGAAAGGAGCTCCAGGGTGATAAGTGTCATGAATGACATACAAATATTTCATAACTGGTGTGGGTAAACATTTTTTTTCTTTATAGGATACAATAAAAAAGGTTTGTGTTAGAAGAGTAAGACCACAGAAAAGGTAAGTTACTTTCATTAATATTATCTGCTTTATTTTATCAATAACTTACATGATTAATTTAAAACATCAAATATATTGTTTTTCAATTTATATGGAATATTTGATCGTAAGATACATTATCAAGAAACTAGTTCAATTTCACCTTTCACTCTAATCTGTTGTTATCCTTAGATGGATAATATCATAGTGGAATAACTTTTAATTATCACACTCTTTTTCTTCACTAAAAGAAACTTCCTTTTGTTTCAGAAACATTTCTGTTACTAAGGATTACATATAAATTCTTAAGTCACAAAACTTAATGAGACCATGACCTTCATTTTATTCAACATCACTGCACTTAATATTTTACCCTTCTTTGCATTTGCATTTTAAATAAAAAACATTACAATTATCTGAAACTGTGATGTTGCTGGTAAAGTAAGACTTCTTGGAAACTGAGTATTATAATTTTATTCCTAGTAACATTTCTGCATATGGCTGTTCTCAACCTGAATAATAAGCAATGCGGGTAGTAATAGCAGTAAATATGTTAAAACTTAATGCTCTTCATATTTCTGTATTAAAAACCATGAAAAGTGCTTTTTATGGGCATGTCGTAGTCTCTTCTCTTTCTGTCAGCAAAGCTGGCACAAACCCACATCTTTTATAATTTTCTGAAGTTATATTTAATCTTGAATAGTGTTTCCTGTTACTAACTTGCTTTTATTCAGTACAGTTACTACTGATTAGTAAAAATATTGTATAGATCAGCTAAAGATTTGATTGCTTTGTCTGCCATATATGAGGAAATATGAATAAAAACTGGGAAGCACTTAAGAATAGTTGTTGTTTGAGAATGGAGATCAGGAATCTCTATCTCACTCTTTCCACCTTCAGGTTCTAGAGGGAGCAGCACAAAGACATCCAAGTTAGCTGCAAACTTATTAATGTTATATCAATAACATAATATTCTGGCTGCAGGCTGGTTCTCTCTGCAGATACTTTGGGGCTGTCCATATGTATTGCACCCACAGTCATCTTAAGGATGATGGAGATATGGCTGTAAATAGAAAATAGAAAATAATTGCCCATATGATATGCAAAAGATGATACATTAAGAATTATTGAGGTTAGGACTCAGAATAGTCAAGAATATTGAAATGGGTCCATGTAACAAAAATGCTGTAAAACTGAAAAATGCAAGGCTACACACAGATGAAATGATTGCAGCCCTACGCATCTACATCTTGGGAGATTATATCCTGGAATGCAGCGACTACCAATAACCCAGGGTTTGTTACTCACCCAGTAAGTCAACAACCTGGAATGAACAACCACTGTGAGCATTATGGCAGAAATGGTGAATACAGCCCCAAAATATACAAAATGTGAAGTAGTGAAGAGATCATTTTACTTTGTCAAGCAAGACTGACTGAAATTGGCAAAATGCCAATCTGAAGACCTTAATAAAATAAAAAGCAAACCAAAACATAAAAAACACAAAACCCAACAAAAATGAGAAAAAAACCAACAGCCTCTAGGCCACAGACATTGACCTCTGCACAATGAGAGGTGACTCCATGACATTGTAAGATATCTTGTGTCTTTTATGTATCCTGTATTATATGATTGCACCTATCAAATAATGTCATTACAGAAATAAATTAAGAAGCAAATACTAGAAATTACAGCTGAAAAAAAGACATGCAGTTTTAGCAGTGAGATTTGGAACAGTCAGCCAGGGCAAACAATGAACTTGCCTTCTCTGAAATCCAGTTTGGCTGTCTGTTATGAAGCTTTCCTTTAGAAAATAGAACATTAGGTTAAATGAAGAGATAATTGGCTAAAATGTTAAGTAATGTATTATAGAGGAGATCATGTCAAATGGCCTCTTGATCCCTTCTAACCTTTTAAACTATGAAGAACCATCATGAATCAGCATGGGTATTCTTTGGATATCCTGGGGACAGAAACTTGCCTAACTAGTTCAGTGTTCTCCGCTTTCATCCAAAGAGTTAAGAAAGACAGGAAATGTAGCTCCTTCTCATGGGGATGTCATGGTAGGCAGATCAAACATCATCTTCCCTGGAGTGCAATTCCAGTTTCTTTTTCTTTTCTCTTTATTTAGTGGATTTTCCGTGGATATGTCTATTGAGATGCCATCTAGTATTGAACGCATACGCAGTTGGACACATCAACTTAAAATAAAGGTAAATTAATTTCACTGTAACTATGACTCTGCCTTGGCAGTTCTGCTGTGTATTTAGAAAGGAACTTTTATCCTAGAAAACACTTGTGCCAGATCCATCTGGCTTTGTGCACTGCTCATTCTGCAAACAGCTTAGTCCTCTGTTTCCCTCGGATGAAAATTTCTGTTGTGCTTGAAGCCTTTCTGTTTTGGTACTCTCCTTATTTAAAAATACATCCAGGAAAAAGAATGATCTCATAAAGAATGTAATATGTAAATAGAAGCTGTACCTTGTAAAAATTCTATAAACCTTTCAGCAAAAAAATTTGAGACTACTCTTGTTAAATCTGCTGTCATCATTCCCTGTTCCCATAAAGTAAATTATGTTCATGGTATTGCTATTAAATAAATACTTAAATGCATATTTTTCTCCTCTTCTAGAAAACAGACTGCAAGGCTGTAATTAAGACTGTGGAGAACAGCTCTTTGGACGTTAGTGGCTTTGTTCTAGATATCTGGATTTCTCAGGTCTACCTCCCTCGAATGTGGGTAGAGAAGCATCCCAGCAAAATGAGTGAGGTACTGAATAGCTTGTACTGTTCATGAGGTAATACTGAATATGCTTAAACATAATAAATAGGAACAGTTTAGTTTTGATGTGTAAAAGACGAAGAAAAATTTCACAGCATGGACGGTGGTCAATTTGATCTGTTTTATTAAGCTGAGTATTCTCCAGAAATTAGTTTTCAGTTGCATAGAATCTTGTTGCTTTTGTTTTATCCTCTGCCTTGTAAGAGAGTAACTGTGTTTCAACACAGTGTCCAATCATTTGTGTTAAAACACTTTGTGCTGTTGTTTGTATTTCATAAAAATGTCACTACAGTTTTTCATAGGGATGTTGCATTTGCAGCACTGGAAGTGAACAAATAAGTCATGGCTGAGGCTGGAACTAAGTAGCTTCAGACTCAAGCAATCACAATACTGATTAAAAATAAGTAAAATTTTAAACCATTAAATTTGTAGGGCTGTATTTACATCTTACGCACAAACATTTATAGAATCTGTCAGTGTTTTATTTTAAGGCATCTGGCCTTCCTAGAAGATCTTACATTCTGTTGTAGTTACTACTGCTGCAGTGATTATCCTCAAAGTTGTATGAAACTTTTCTTTTTCACTTAAAAGTGAAAAAGACATAGTTTGCACTTCTAGCGCTCTGGGATCACCCAGAAACAGAATCCAGCTGTGGCTGTGTCACAGAAGAGCTCATTGTCAGCCCTGGAAAACATTAATAAAAGGTTAGATAAGAAAGGAAGGATCAGTTCAACCTCTTTTACCTTCACCCACAGTAACTCCTTGCCTGAGAAATACATTTAAAACTTAAAATATGTGATTTCAGGTTATTAGAAGCTGTTTCATTCTCCCACAGTTTTTGTGAGAGTTACATTTTTGGTTATATTCAGGTCCTTTTTATATTGTTTTTTCTTAAATAAGGTAAAATGCTGCAGAGGTGAAGTGTAAAGTATTTGTGTTACCAATCTGTCAGTACAATGGTGGAATTGGTTAAAAGAAGTAAAATGACAAATAAGATTGTTTTCTTTCTGACACTGATGTCTTCTATTTTTCTTCCTTTTGATCAGAGTTGTTTAGCTTAAATGTATTAGTTTAGGGATTTCTTTCTGATCACTGCAATAATACTGCTATTCCCCTAAGGAAAGACCAAAAGGTAGAGATTCCTATTTGTGTTTCCATTGGAAACACTTTCACTCCTTCAAGCGTTTCATTGTTCTGCTTTTCAAAGCCTTTGTTTTTTATAGCATCTCTGTTCGCAGCAAGGACAGTATGCACTTCTGGTTTATATATTTTTTTTAAATTCTAGTACTTCTCACAAACTGATGGTGGTGGCAGTGATAATTGTAAAAAATTATATCTGTGATTATTTTTTTTTTTTAACTTTTAGAAGAGAACCCAATGCTGTTTGCAGAAGAGTGAACCAGGTGAACATGAAACCACAAAATTCCTTTTTCAGTTTTTCATGTGGTACCTGGGATATAGATAAAGGACAGGGAAGTTGCCCTTTTCAGGCATTAAGAGTAAATGACATATATTTGTTAAAACTTTGAAATACGGCTATATTCTGCTCTCATTCCAAAATAAGAAAAATGAAGATATTTGGGTACACTTCTAATGAAATGGTATTTCTCCACTGTGCTGATGACTTTGTTTCTCCCTCTGTAGGCTTGCATGCTTGTATTCCAACCAGAGTTTGAAACAGCACTTGAAGAAGAGCACCTGTGCAGTGAATTTATTATATTATTAGATTGCTCAAATTCTATGGCAGGTCCAGCTCTACACCAAGCAAAGCAGATTGCTTTACGTGTTTTGGAACTACTTGGTTACAGACAAAGAGTGAATGTAGTCAAATTTGGCACAAGTGAGTTTCTTTATTTCCTTTTTACCTGTGAGGCACCTTTTGCCTTCTTGTCATGGCTTAATTTTATGCACATCATTATTATCCAACCAGCATAATACATTGAATATAATAGGCCAGGAATGTGTAGCAGTATGGAGTACTGCTACAGTATGGAATGCTGCTACTCTGATATTCCAGTCCTAAAATTTATACTTGTGGTTCCATATTGTTGCTACATGCTTCATATTTTAATGCTCTGAATATCAATCTTTATTCACAGATTTCACAGAATTTTCTTCTTTTTCAATGGATATCATAAAAGATGTGGAATCACTGAAGAATTTTATTACAGTAAGTAAATCAGTTTGGTTGTATTGTAAAGAATACTTCTTTGTATAGGATGCTTATCATTGCAAAACTCTGTTAGGCAACTTTTCCTCTTTTTTATTTTTCTTTAGGCCAGCTTCTAAGATTTTTCAGTATCTTAGCCTATTTGAACTCTGTTTTCCCTAGTAACAAGCCCAGCCACATCTGAATATTAATTCCAGTTTGGTTTTAAGTGATTGCTTAAGTGGAGCTGAGTAGCTATCGACTTTTCAGTTAGGAGACTTTTCAGTGTTCCCCCCTAAATTTATCTTTTGGAGTCTTATACCTCTCATTTTGTGCTCACAGCAAAAAGAGAGGAAACTATTTACTTCCTTCTGGAAATCTATAATTTGCAAGCAAAGGTACCACTTTACTTACACAGTCCATTCACTGAAGGGACTTTGAGTGAAAAGGAAAATGCTTTTGGCACCAAAAGATCAGAGGTAGACTATTCAGGACAGTAGGTTTTGGTTAATACCATATTTTGTCAGTGCCAGATGCAGGTTTCTCAGCTGTAACTAAAGCTCCTTGATGATACCATAGTGCTTAAGACACTAATATAATGGATGTCTAGAAAATGGGACGGTAAGATGCAAATGGTGATCAATGCAGAGTAACACAAAGAGGAAAACAACACTAACTAAACCTGTACAATTTTTTATATTTGGAAACCAGGAGTCATGTATAATGAAGTAAAGATTAAATTATACATTATATATTATTTTAGGAAAAAATAAATTAAATTCAAACTAAAATTGTAATATCTTACTTTTCAGTCTGCTACTGCAACATTGGGAAACACTGATTTATGGAAGACCTTACGTTACTTAAGTCTGCTGTTTCCTTCTCAAGGACACCGGAACATTCTTCTCATATCAGATGGGCACATTCAGAATGAGAGTGTGACCTTCCAGATTGTGAAAGACAATGTCCAACATACAAGGTTATTTACATGTGGCGTTGGGTAAGTACAAAGTTAGTTAGCTAGCAATTGCATTGTTTAAAATCACTGATAATTTATTTGAAGTGAGAGGTTAATAAGCTGAGAACTGTCTGATGCCTGATTGTGCTGTCTTAAATATATATGTATGTTTAGATTAAATGCAGAAATGTTTGTCTGCTTTTTAATAATGGAATGGAAAATCTGTAAGGATTTTCGAAGGTGAGATGCCTACAATAACATTAATTCTGTGTCCAGGTCTTACCTATTCATGTCTTTGTTCATTAAAATAACTATACTCTTTAAGAATATAATTGGAAAATACAAGAGTTAACATTTTGACACGTTGCATTTTACGTTTTGGTATAGTCTCATTTTAATAGTTTACTCTGGTTCATACTCTTGTGTAGACAAATGGAGTGTTTTTCTTGAAGGCTGAATTAATATGTCTGTTTTATCTGTGATAATTCCATGCAAGTAAGTGAAAAAATATTTTAAAATAGTGCAAGGTTTGTACTTTACAGTTGTACAAGGCAGCAAAATCTATAAAAGGACTTTTAAAGGAGCAGTAAACCTTAAACCCAAGATGTTACATGTTCTTAGCATAGATACAATTGTACTATTTAATTTTGCCTTGGGTTTTGGTGAGGATTCACTAGGTCACTAAGACAGTGGTATGCTCCTGTTGAGGAATGATCTACTTTCTGTCCCACAAAGATGCAGGACATATTGTGCTGTTTCTCTCCCAAAAGAATTCTCATCTGCTTAATTGTTCTCCTTTAATCCTGTATAAAGCTCTCATTTGTGCTTATACCTATGAAATACCTTCACAGTAGTCAGACGGTGAGCAGAGCCTGCAGTTCTGTCAGGCTAATAAGCGATACCATATTGGTTATATCCATGTTGTTCAGACAGTAACATTCCCTTGCTGACGCTGGACTTAGCTGTAAGATAGCTATGTCCATGCTAAATAGCTCTACTGAGATTGAGATTAATTAGTTCTATATCAGGATCGTTTTGATGCAGTCTTATTGGTGTTTGAATCTAAATTAATTTCTCTGCACGGCTCTGCACTGTGACACGTAAAAACTTGTGTTCCTTGTAATCTCCTCAAATGTTGTTAGGAAATTTCTAATAGAGCAGCACATTCATTGGCTCCATTGCTTTCAGTTGGTCTGTCCCATGAAAAGGGGATAGAATTTGAAAAATTCAGATTTAGAAAGCTTGCAGTACTAATTAAAAAAAAATATTAAGAAATAGTATCAGATGAACAATTGAATTCAATAATTACATAAAGAAATTTTTTGTTAGTTCCACAGCAAATCGACACATGCTGAGATCTTTGTCTCAATATGGTGCTGGTGCATTTGAATACTTTGACCTGAAATCAAAGTGTAACTGGGAGACAAAGGTACGTTTATGAATCTTGACCGTATTCACTCTGTCATCATTGTCTGCTATATCAGTATCTGCTACTGCGTAGCTTCAGTATCTCAAAATGGAAATTACTACTTTTCATAGGATCCCATGGCTTTGCTATTTCAGTAAGATAGTTCAAGAAAAATTTGATAGAAGGTAGAAGAATAAATGCTTGCTAAGCCTTCTTTTATTTTAAATATAAATTGATACTAAGTGAGAAAGAGAAGTTTTCCATTTGAGTATTACAAAGGTGCCTTATTTTCAGCAGGAGCACGTGTGCTATAGGAAGGGATATGTGACCTGTAGAAACCCCCTCAGTTCTTTGATCAGGGAGGGAATTTGTCACTGTAGTTGCCTTACCTTCTCATTCAGATTGGTCACTGAATGTGTAAAAGAAAACAAGAAAGCCATGACTTGTTTTATTTTTTTTCTATTATTTTTGAGAGAGCTCCTGTACTTTTCTTGCTAAGTGCAGTAACACCAACTTGGAAAAAGTTTAAAAAAATGTCAAGCTATATAAATAATTGTCCCTGAATGGAAAAACATGGATTTCCTTCTGTCAGAGGCCACAGTCCATCTCTGTTGTCCTTGCTATAGTGATATATCTTGTAGCGATTGTAGTCTGTAACTTTTGACTGTTGGCGCATCTAGAAGTTTCAGGCAATCTAGGACCCAATATGCAGTGCTTTTCAGTTTCCCTTGATAGTTACGTGTCTACAGCACTATCCTATGCATTGAGTCTGGTCCCTCCTGGAACAGTGACAGTAGAGAAGGTGCTGCAGCAAGGCTGGCATCTGGCACGTTTTTGCCCAGGGGAATGGATGAAAGCTTAAATTTCTCCTCTTGCTATTCTGGCTGTCATTTGAGTGCAGAACTATCCAGAGCAGGCCATGGAGATGTACAGAACTGTTTGCGTATCTCAGAGTTCACATGTAGGAGATGGTGCTAAGTTTAGCAGGCTGTATTCCCTAGCCTGTTTGGCAATGCTGATGGATAAAAACTTCATTCTCAAATTTCAGCTTTTACTTAAAAGAAGTCTCATTATTCCAGAAGCCAGTAAAATAATGTCTGAGTGATTCTCCTTAGTACGTCCAAACATTAGACTCATTTTTATCAGTGGCTTGTTTTAGTTGTTTTAAAAAAAAGAAAAATAAATTAATTCCATTCACATGGGAAAGATGTTATTTTCAATTGAGAGATTATGTTTTCTTTTGAAAGCCTGCTAACAAACAGAGCTAATTTCTTTTGCTTCTTTGTACAGATACAGAGCCAGGTTTCTAGAATACTGTCTCCAGGATGCAGTTCAGTTTCTGTTAAATGGCAACAGTTTAATATAGGTGCACCAGAGCCAATGCAGGCTCCTGCTCAAATACAGTCTTTATTTAACAATGAGAGACTTCTTGTCTATGGATTCATCCCTCACTGTACTCAGGTAAAGACTGGAATGCACATGCACTACTGAATAGAAATTCATATGTAAAACAATCTCAAAGGAAACCTTACATTGTATTATATATTCTTTCTGCAGCATGCACTTAGCTTCTTTTTCATTGCTAAATATAATTAAGTTACTTTTTAATTGTCATTATTAGTCTTCCCTTTAAGAAGTAGAGAGTTACCTAATTTAATATTCCTATCAGTGTGCTTTGGTAAATGCAGGATTTCTTTACTTGTCCCTGACTGTCTCCTTGTTGTAAGGGGAAATGTTTATAAACCTAGACATGCAAAGACTTAAGGATTTGAGTTATATTTGGGAAAAAAAAGAGCATGCATGTGTGCTGATAACATATCTTGAGAGAGAAGGAAACTATTACTTTTTTTTTTCCTTTCAGGCCACCTTAAGAGCCATAATAAATGATCAAGAACTACAGACTGTGGTGTCAACTACTGAACTACAGAAGACGACAGGAACAGTGAGTTTGGCCAACATTATACATGCCATAGTGAGACAAGCTGCTTTAAACAACTACATGCTGCTTCATGCTCTTTTGAAGGAATTGAAACCCCTGTTTTCAGCAGCTCTTGCACTTACACTTTGGCTTCTGATGTTTTAAAACAGACCTTCAGTTTTCAGATTTTTAAATGGAAACTGTTTTACATAGAATTTGTCACCTTTCTCTGTGCTTTCTAACATAAAACTGAAGCTTCTCAGAATAGGAAGTGCTGCTTCTTATTTTGGCAGCCTGTTTGGTCTCTAGCTTTATATTTGGTTTGGCTATTCTTCAGGTTACTTCTGTGAAGAAGCTGCTACAGCGTTCTCTTTCATGTTGTAAATTGTTGCTATGTGGAACATCTCATCATTAGTCTGTCATCTCTTAGAAATGTATGGAAAATGAGATAGTAGAGTGTTACTGGCCTTTTCTCTGCTTCACTAACAATCAACTAAGGAGTCTTTATGCAGAGGAAAGCACAGCACCCATTTTGAAAAGGAAAACAAGCTAAAAAGAACCATTTATTAAATCTAACAGGTGTCTACACTTAAAAAAAAATCAAAAGAATAGTCAATCTGCAGTAATAATTCTGATATGACTGTCACTCCTTCCCCGTTAAGGGAAGCTGATTTGTTTTCAAATGGAAATGATACTGTTCCCTATTTAGTGTAATCTGCTTTGAAATCTACTATTATGGGTTGATTTCCATGGACGTGTTGGTTGTGTTCATTTCTGTAAGGGCAGTTGGTTTCCAGGGATGTGCCCCCTACAGGCAAGTAAAACTGGCAAGCAGAAGCAGTGTGTTTGCTTGCCATAATGAATTTTGGCTTTTAGAAAAATACCTTTACTGAAAATTTAGGTGCAGTTAAAAAAAGAAAAGTTTTGAAAGTGTAAACTGAAATGGCTAAATGATAAAAAACAAGGTCAAAATTGGAAAAAAATTGTTAATTCTTGAGAATTCCTACCTGTTTCTTTTGCCAATCTACCTTAGCTCAAACAATAACTACTCGCTTAAGAGATTTTCTTCAGAAATGGCTCTCTCTGATATCTCTCATATTCCCCCAAAAATGAGCCGGTGGAAATGTTTTGGCAATTGGAACTGGAATACAGCTGGACTTTACCACGTTGCCTCCACAAAGCTCACTCTCTTTGTTAACCTTAACAGACTGAAGAGACAAAAATTGTTTTTCTTTTCTATGAAAGACTGGTTTAATTCAAAAAAGTAATTTCTGGTTAGTACAGTTCAGTATTTCCCTTTTCTGTGCACAGCCCCTTGGGTCAAAAATTACACGATTATGGTAAACCTAATGATTTTTTTAAAGTTGAACACTTTAGACTCACTTTTCCCCCAAATTCTGTGTTTTTATGGACAGGATTAATTTGCCTAACTTAAACTTTATAGATATTTTTGGTTAAATTTTTGGTTAAATTGGTATAGATATATAAAACCTATATAGATATTTTGGCAAGGCAGTTGCCAGGCTCTGTGTACAGCCACTGGAGAAAAATGCATACGTCCAGAAGGGGCATTCTTCCTACCCGTTTTAGTTAGCCATTTCAAGTTAGGATTAATTGCCTGGTGAAGTTTTTGTTTGTTTACATGCCTGCTTTTCTTTTTTCACCCTTGACTCTAGAGAGAATGTGCACAACAAGTGAAGATCTGGGTATTTTTGAATTTGCTGAAATTAAGTGAAATAAAAATGTACCATAGGAGCAGGTTGTTCCTGCTTTTCAAATGGAAAATTAGCTTGACCCTTCCTGAGAGAATGGAATTCTGTGTAAATACAGAAGCTAATTGCCTGAAGCTGGACTTCATAAATGAAAGGAAGAATTAAAAAAAAAAAAGCTACTGCTCTTATCATCAGTTTATTTTCTTTCTAGGTTCTGCACAAACTTGCAGCAAGAGCTTTCATTAACGACTATGAAGATGGGATTCTTCATGAGAATGAAACAGAACATGAGGTTTGATAACCTGAAATAAAAAGTACACGTTTCAAAGGCTAAATATCAAACATTTCAGTGGGATAGAGAAGATACTCTTGCTTTGTTAAATATAACTAGAAGGTTTCAATTCTAACACCATTTTAAGGTTGAAGTCACCATACAGTAATGTTGTGGTTTAACCCCAACTAGTGATTAGAACCATATAGCCGCTTGCTCCACCTCCCCGAGTTTTGACAGGGGAGAGAATCAGAAAAGTGAGAAAACTCATGAGTTGAGATAAAGAGAATTTGATAAGTTAAACCAAAAGCCTCACATGCAAGCAAAGCAATGCAAGGAATTCGTTCACCACTTCCCATGGGCAGCAGGTGTTCAGCTGTGTCCAGGAAAGTAGGGCTCCGACCTGAGTAATGGTTGCTCAGGAAGAGAAACTCTGAATGTCCTCCGATTCCTCCTTCTTCCCCCAGCTGTATATAGTGAGCGTGATGTCTCATGGTATGGAATATCACTTTGGTCAGTTGGGGTCAGCTGTCCCGGCTGTGTCTCCTCCCAGCCTGCTCACTGTGCCCCTTCTTGTGCCCCCCAGCCTGCTCGCTGGTGGAGCGGTGTGAGGAGCAGAAAAGGCCTTGAGAGCTGAGCAACAACCGAAAACACCAGTGTGCCATCAAAACTATTTCTCATCCCAAATCCAAAACATAGCACTACACCAGCTGCTAAAAAAAAAGAAAAGTTAATTCCATCCCAGCTGGAACCAGGACAAGTTATATCCTCCCAGATAAGGTTTTGAAAACTTCTAGGACAGTCTTGTCTTCTTCCCCAGTGTAAGAATGTCCTCTATTGGCATAATGTGTGCATATTTTTTCCTAATCTATACTCTTGTCATTGTAAGCTGTTGGTGATTCTTCTTGTTCTGTGACATACAACATTTTAGTTTTGTGTAGATCAATGCATATCGGTCCAGTGAAGGTCTGTAGCTTTTGTATAGAATATGGGGGAAGATAATGATCTGCATTTTACAGATAAACAGACTTAATGATCTGTTAAAAAAATGGCTTTTAGGTACTTAAAAACTTACCGTATTGCCACCTTGGCTTATTTGAGACTTCAGACTAATTCTTATTATAAAATACAGCTGCTTCTTACACTAGCAGAAGGATAGAACCTAAAGAAGTCTAACTAGAGGAAATGCATGTCCTTGCCCAAAGTTGAGTGAGGGAGTAGAAAAAGTTAGAAAGGAGTAGACAGTTAGGCAGGCCAATATATTCACATGAGCTCTTCCTTTTACATGTCCCTATTTAGAATGCGTAAGTGTGTTTATAGGTATGTGTTCAGTTTTGACATCAATGTATCTTTTAGCTGATTGTGGTTTTTCTACCTGTTCCTTTTGTTAATGCTTAACAATATAGATGAAGAAACAAACCCTGAAAAACATGATTATTCAGCTCAGCTTGGAGAACTCAATTATAAGCCAGTTTACAAGCTTCGTTGCGGTTGAGAAAAGGGTATGTTTTCTATATGGTATCTTGTTTCCATTTGCTTCTCTATCAAAAGTCTCTAAATTCTGTAACTTTGTACATATCAAAGCCAATCTTCCTTTTACTGAACAATGACTATTCTCTTCCAGTAGAGCTAAAACTATTATTTTGACATTATTTTGATTTCTTCTGCATTATAGCAAGTTGTTTTCCTTTTCTCTCTCTTATCTTGCTTGTTCCTACTTTACAATCAAAGTTTGTCAATCTATGTGTTCCTGTTGTGATTTGATACAAGGGCTACAATTCCAGGTAGTGCTGTGGGAGCCAGACAGGTCAAAGGACAAGGCCAGATGAAGAGTACTCTTCAACCCTTGGTACATAAGCCACAGAACCCTTTCTCATAAAGAGTAAGGATGCCAAACTGTAGCAAATGGGCCACTCTAGCCATGGATTGCTGAAGTAATGGATTTTGTATTGGCAAAAGTTGTTCTAGGGATGTCTCAGGTGGGAGTCACAGGGAAAGCAAAGCTTGAAAAATCTCCCTTTAATATTGCAGTAAACTATGGAACTTTTTCATTTGTTTTCAGTATTAGAACAGTGGTAGGAGGAACAAAAGCTTTGCAGCAAATGGAAAGTAATACATATAAACAACAACCTTGACATTCAAGGGTCAGGAAGAAGAGTTTTTGAACGGAAAGCTGTATCATGATAAGCAAGATGATATCAGTTGGATTAAGTATTATGGGGAGCACAGAGACTGGAAATTCATCTGACCAAATACATGTGTGTACATTTAGCAATAAATCAGTCACATTTGCCTTCCTCTCATAGTAATGGAAATAAATAGATTTTTCTAGAGCTTGATTCATCTCATCCTAAAGTTAAATACCTAAAGCAGTTCAGATTAATTTTCTCAAGTTGTCTGTTTCCAAGAACTGATTATAGGGGTTACTTGTAGTCACTATTTCAGATTCAAGGATCACTTCCTCCAGGCTCAAGAGCAGACTATCCCAATGAAAGTAAGCCAGGCAAAAAAGCCAGGAGGCCAGGCGTGAACACAGATGAACAAGGAACTCCTGGAAAAATTCTAACATAGAAAGGAAGTATACTGACAGTGGAAGCAGGGCAGATAACCTGGAAGAAATACATAGCACATATCTGAGCATGCAGAGACATCATTAGGAAAGCCAAAGTCCACATGATTCTCTTTCACTTCAAACTAGGACAGATGTTAATAGAAATAAAAGTAGGCCTGAATGAAGAAATCAGTGGAAATGTTGGATAAAACAAGGATACCTTCTGTTTTTACCATTTTGTCTTGATGTCTATGTTATTATGAAAGAACCAATATCAGTAGCATATGTACATTATAAGAATTGGATTTTTCTGGAACTGCTGCTTTCCTGAGTAACAACTTCAACATTTGCAATTAAAAATCAAAAGACAGACATGCGTTCCAAAAAACATCTCCAAAAATCAACTATGAAATGCAACACTGTGAAGTTATTAGCTATTCCATGGTCAAGGACTACTTTTCAAAATAAGATAACTCAACTGAGTCAATTTAAATATCTCTATAACCCACCTGAATATTCCATCTGGTACGTAACAGAAACAATATTCAGAAGAAAAAATGTGTTACAGATTAGCAAGGATCAGCTGTGTGATTTAATGCACTAGTTGCTTACGAAGGGTGTTCAACAGATTATTATCTGACATTCTGATTTTTCTATATCTGGTATTGCAATTCTGCAAAAGATTCAGTTTACACGTGTCAATATGATGTCTCCCAAGAAACAGACTTCTAGAAGGTTATGTTTTAATTATGTCTGTAAATATAATAGTTTTAATCTCATTTCTAGTCTAGGATGACTTTTTTGTCCCACTGGAACAAAAGATTGCAGACATCTTAAGGCAAAAACACCTGCACCACACAATGCAGTACCATGCAGAAATATCCAAACTAGCCCATTCAGCTTGTCACTGTATTATGCTACCTAATTTGTCTTCTTAATATGATTTTGCACAATGAAAAGTAATTTAAGCACATCTATAATAATGCTTAAGTTTGCTTTGTGTTAAAGAGTAGCAATAGGATTCTGAGAAAAAGAACTGCTAAGACTTGGATTTTATTTCAATTACAGGGATTTGAACAAATTACACATACAAATATATACTGTCCACCTTTATATTTCATGTGAATCTAATTACTGGCAATATGTTGTCCCTTAATATAGTAAAAAATGTGAAGTTACATTTTCTGGTTTTTTTTTTTATATACTGAGTTTTTTAATGTACTGCATTGTCTGCTTATTCCCTGTTTTCAACACCTTTAGAACTCCCAAAGAAAAACACACTGTCTCTATAATGCCAGAGAATTTTCAGGTTCATAACTGTGATGCATTTTAATTTAGGATGCTAATGAAACTTGTTCTGCTGATGCTCCAAACATCCTGGAAATTATAGCTCAAGAAGATGTAGATTTTTTACCTTACATGGACTGGGACCAAAAGACAATGGAATCTGACTCCTTAATTGGAGGCCTTATCTATGCTTCAGTAAGTACATTTATTTTATGGGTTTTTTTGCTAACATTTTTGGTATATTATCCAGTTGTGGTGCTGGATTGTTTGTGTAAACATCTAGTAATTGTTCATGAATTGTTCAACTTTTAATTACTTTGAATATAATTAATGCTACACAAGTGCTGTGTGGAATTTTACTATACGCATGAAAATTTGGAGGAACATGTCCCACAAAATAAAGTACACTTAAAAATATCATGAGTGCAGCAGAAGTTTTGAGAGACAATATGATAATACAGACTTTTTCTCCCTTCCAGAAGAAACTAACACATTAGAGAGTTCTCTCATAAGAATATGCTAGTGTACGTGAAGTCTTAAATGCAACCCTGAGAAACACAGGGGGGAAGGAGGAGTTTCAAGGAAAATCAAGGTGTTGATCCTTAACTAAGTCTCCACTAGCAGAGAGGTACAGCCAAAGCGGAGAGATCGTTGGGAATGGGGATAAGCATGACTGGAAGAAGAGAACATATTGCTAGCGTGCAGTGGGACGATCTCTGGGATGAGGGAGGAGCAATGACAGAAACTTGAACTAGGGAAATTGGATATTTGCTAGTTATGGTAGCTCTCTCTTGACTTTAGAAACTACAAGAGATACCTGCATCAGTTAAGTCAGCAGGTATAATACTGTCAGCCCGTAAAATCTTAACAGGTTAAAGCTTTGCATCTCCAAATTGTGTAGGGGATTCAAGAAAATTACTATCTGTCTATTAAATTATGTCATGCATGACCATGATGCGCACTTAATACAGCTTGGGAGCATCATCTCAGCCTGTAGTCTGTAATATATTAAGATTGTCAGCTATTGACAACAGTATCTGGGTGTGTGTTCTGTAACTTAGGTCAGCTCCTATAAAGCCGTTTTCCTGATCCTTTGGCCCAAGAATTCCTAGAAAGAAGAGCACCAAACATCTGAGTTGGTGTATGGTGGCAGTATAGCCTTGGCTCTCTAGCTTGCATGCAGCAGCTACTGGACCTCAAGTGGTACATGTGCCAGAACTGTAGCACAGGCAGGATCCACACTTCTCTTTGTGTAGATCTGTCTATTCTGTATGTACAACAGTGCTGTACAGTGGAACTTCCTTGGCTTATAATCATCATCATATGAATAATTTTTATCTTAAGAATGCTCATATTTTGTCACAGTCAAATTTTCCTCTGAATTTGCCCAGTGTAGAGTAGAATAGGGTAAGAAATTTTTAGTTTAACTGATATATTACTTTCATTTTGAACATATGAATGACAGTATGATACTGCACACAATATAAGAAGAAATACTGTTTTGATTAAAAAGATAGAGGTATCTTGCTAATTCTGGAGTTATTTTGTTTCCTTGCAATTTCATTAAACAGGCATGTTTCACACAAGTAGACAACGTTAATTCAGCTGTTTGCCTAAGTGAGAAAGATGAACCTGAAAGCTTGCAATTGCAATCAGAAGTTCCTGTTAGTCAAAAGAGCATGTCACCAAAAAACGTGGCGCAGGACTCTGTAATTGTTGCTGAACTTGAAAGTAATATTTGCAGTCTCCAATCAAATTTCAGTTTTGATAGAGAGACCACAATGAAGAGAACATCGTCGGGAACAATGTCGCCTTCATCACAAGAGCTTCATCAGCTCCGAGTCGCTAAACTTTCCACGTCATTTGGTTTTAAACCTAAGCCAGGAAGAGGAATTGATCTGACTCAACAAAAATCATTTCGGTCACCTGCACTTAAAAAACCAGATGTTTGTCTAGATTTTTCTCAACCTGCTTCTATTCCTCCTCCTCCTCCCATTCCTGGTGGTACTCCAATATCGGCACTTAAAAATTGTCTAGATTTTTCTCGACCTGCTCCTCCTCCTCCTCCTCCTCCTCCTCCTCTTCTTCCCATTCTCGGTGCTCCTGCAATATTGGCACTTAAAAAATCAGATGTTTGTCTAGATTTTTCTCAACCTGCTCCTCCTCCTCCTCCCATTCCCGGTGGTACTCCAATATCAGTGAAAGGCATGAAACAAACTGATTCTTATGGTGCTGCGCTGATGCAGGGAGTATTTGGCTCAGCTTGTGCTGCTCCGCAGCAGGGTTTTGGATTTGGTTCAGCTATCCCTTCTGTTATTCCAATGCAGAGTTCTTCATTTGGTTCAGCTCCCCCATGTGCTGCTCCGATGCAGGATTCTGTATTGGGTTCAGCTCCCCCATGTGCTGCTCCGATGCAGGATTCTGTATTGGGTTCAGCTCCCCCATGTGCTGCTCCAAAGTCGAGTTCTCCGCTTGGCTCAGCTACCCCTGCACGCACAAATTCTGGAAAGACTGATGTTAAAAAACGAGTTGCTCTCAAAGTTCCTGTTACTCAAGCTAATACAGAAGAATCATTGCACCAGAGGAGGCGCTGTAGGAAAAAGGCAGTATGTCCACCTGACAATATGGCTCTTGAAGAAGGATTCACTGAGGAATTTAAGGCTGTGGTAAGTTTTCCATCAGTAGTCATTTATATATAGAGTGCTACACATGTCACTTTGAAATCCAAGCTGAATTCAGCTAATGAAAGCTACCTTAAATATTTGCATTTCAAGGTTCACGGATGTAGAGCCAAAAAAAAAACATGGTATGGCCGCATGACACTGCTTTCCAATTCAAGAAATGTGACCCTGAAATGCAGAAAGCATGCTTCTTGTTTGGTTGGGTTTTGGTTTTTCTTTTTCAAAATGATAAATCTTATGCTCTGAATTCTGCCACTTGTTCCTTACTACTCTAATAGGTGACTTTTAAATGGTATTACTTTGTATCATGAGTAGTAGCTATATGGGTAATGGTGGTACAATAAGATTCTTAACGGACATTACTCTGTTCAGGAACAATTTGCTGTTTTATGCCAACACAAAAGATTCAGCAAAACCTTCCGTTCAGTTCAGTAAATAGGAATGAAGTTCTTGAGTTCCAAAATGGAGGGCAGTACCCATCCTGTATTCACATATTACGTAAAAATAAGATATGAGTAGAAGGAAAAATTATCTTCTGCCTTGCCCTGAGATAAACATTTTAGAAATTATTTTGTTTTCTTTGCTTTATAAACCGACTTTATAAAGAGCAAGATGATATCAAAGTCATGCTATTTTTTGTCCCTTTCATGGGTAATCCATCATGCTTAAGAAACAGTACAGAATCAGAGCCAACAAGTGGTGATAATATCTCCAGAGTCAAATCTTACTCTGGATTTGGCCAGTGTAAGGTAGAACAGGGTAAGAAATTTTTATTTTAAACAATACATTTTTATTTTCTTATTGAACATAGAAATGACAGTATAGTGATAATGTGTTTAACACAAGACACAGTCTTGATTAAAAAGAAAAAAAATGTCTGACTAACTCTACAAGGAATTATTTCATGCTTTGTAATTTTGCTAAACAGGAACTTTCTCCAGCTGTAGCTTATGTTTGTGCAAATGCTTTCCTAAGTGGGAGAGAATGAACCTTTTTCAACCAGAAAAAAAAAAGAGGTTTCTTTTTACAAAGAGGAGTGGTTTTTAAACTTTTAAATGGAATTACTTGGTATCATGATGTAGTAGCTGCATGGGTAACTGCGGTAAGATTCCTAGTGAGAATTATTCTGTCCAGGAACACTCAAGGTGCTTTAAGACGACAGAGAAAGACAAGATTCAACAGAGAAATGAGTTGACTTCTGTAAACTGGAAAGAAATTTTTGTGCTCCAAAATCAGGTACAGCACCCATAATCTATTTGTGCATTATTTAAAAATAAAATATAAGTAGAAGGAGAAAATATTTTTACTTTAGTCGTGTCCTGAGATAAAATGTTTTAAAACAGATTTTACAAGTGTATGATGACATAAGTCTTGCTATGTTTCATTGCTTTCATGGGTAACTCGGCAGTGGATTTGTAAGGAACCAGTATAAAATCAGGGCCAAGAGGTAGTAATACACCTCCAGAACCTGTTTGCAGCTTGTGGACTTTCTAGGACAAGTATAAAAACATATAGGGGAAGCTAAGTGGAAGAAGTGGATGCAAATAATGCACATTATGCAAAAAAATAAAAAGCAGTTGGGTTTTAGAGGATTGGACTGAGAGATACTGCAACAGGAACTTCCCCTGGATAGACAGATCGATTGCTGGGGAAGCTAAATGAAACGGTACTGTCCAAGAATCCTGCAGGCAGGAGTTTAGCTTTGTTGTTTTGGTATGTCCCTTGTGGTGGGAGAAGTCCCTGTTCCACATAACCCATTGCCAGTTCAGTAAGCTTACCAGCTTAAGGGGTGAAGTCATGATCAACAATGAGATATTGTGGGTCACAACAGTCAGTATCTGTTAGTAATTAACAAAAGCAGGTTTTTAGGAGTATTACATGACCCAAGGGAAGAAGCCACCGTGGGATGCCCTCAGTGGAGACTTCTGTCTTATGTGGATTTCAGTTTTTGTGCTTATGTAAGCTTTTAAAAAAACATTTGAAGTAATTCCCCTCTGTCTATTTTGTTCTTACCAAGTACATTTTCAATGTCCCAAATCTTTGGCTTATCCATATCTTTGTTTATCCCATAGGATGGCTCTTGGAATCTCAGTCTACAGTTGGGAAAAATCTTGAAATTTGATGCTGATGATTTAATTAACAATTTCCTTATTAAAAAAGGCATTCAGTCACTTGGTAAATACTTTCTGTCATTAAAAAGCAGTACATTGTATTATATTTCCTATCTGTGTGTGTTATTACTCTATATGTTTGGTGGAACTCTCAATAAGATATGCTCAAAATTTAAATGGATCTCTTAAGTCAAAGTTTTCAAAAGTGCCTGATTTTAATAATACAGTTTCTTCTCAGCTTCTCTCACAACACAGTGTCCTGATTGCTAAGGACATCTCCTGGAGAAATACGTGGAGGATGTGAGAGATATTTGGAGTAGCAACAGAGGTTCTTTTAGCTAAATTATTGTATGTACTGTATTAATATCTACTAAAAATAAGGGAAGAAAAGTCTCTCCTAGGAGGGAGAGAGAGATCCTTCTGCTGTTCACATTTCAAATAATATGAATAATATTTATATAGTTCTTCCCTCCTCCCCCCACTGTCTTCTGCAGCATTCAGTACACACTCTGCCTGTACACACCTTGCTGTTTGATTCTGTCAATAGGTGCTTTTTGCTGGCAGCAGACCAGAAAACTTGGCCGGGGAGGGGGGAGGCAATTCCTACTTTCTAAATTATTAGATGGCACAATGCTTTATCAAAGGACAGAAATCTTAAAAGTTTCCCATTATTGCATGTATTAAAATCAAAGTAGATTAGAACCCAAGCAAACACAAACTGCAACAATTCCAACAAAGCATTACCAAGTTTAAGTTTGAAAGTCAAGAAATCATTTAAATAGTTGATACCACTTCCCTTTTCTTCTTCTTTAGGCCCAAATGGAAAAGAAAAGCTACTGCAGTTGATCGCTACTCTTCTTGTGCTACAGTTCATACGCTGCAGAAAGGAATTTAAAGGGATAGTTTTCAGAACTCTGATGAAACTGGATGATTCATCTAATTCAAGGTGTGCTTTTAAATAAAATCTTGTAATTTAATGTAGCAGTATAAATGTCAACATATGGAAGATAAATTTCATTATGGAGAGTCAATGACTATACTACAGGATATGGCTGTAGAAAAGGGAATGGAAGGTATTAATCATATTGGTGTCATGTGGTTTCTTTTAAGAGGATGGATGGAGGAAGGAATACTTTGCAAAATGTGATACAATATATGAAAATACGATATATCCCATGATATGGAATATCCCTTTGGTCAGTTGGGGTCAGCTGTCCAGACTCTGTCTCTTCCCAGCGTCTTGTGCCCCCCCAGCCTACTCGCTGGTGGGACGGTGTGAGGAGCAGAAAAGGCCTTGAGTGCTGAGCAACACCACAAGATCACGGAATTGTAGGATTTGGAAGGGATCATCAGAGATCATCTAGTCCAACCCACTCTGCCAAAGCAGGTTCACCCTGAGCAGGTTGCACAAGAACACATCCAGGAGGGTTTTGAGTATCTCCAGAAACAGTCAGGAGAGTCCTAGAAATCCTCGTCCCTCTTTTGAAACTCCTCGACAGAGGGGAAAATTGGTTGTATACTTTTAGGGACTGTAGGCAGAAATACAAATAGAATTGCCTTGACTTGCTGGATGAAAGCAATTCTAAAGTGTGAATGTAAAAAGGAGTCCAATTTGCCTTTATGCAATGCATAGTACTTCACCACAGTGATTGGAATAGTGCAAATAAATGCAAGTAATGATTAAGGGTCTAAATGCTTCCCATGGGGAAGATTCTAAAAAGATAGGGCAGCTCAGATGATGATGTTTTCTGCATCAGATGATATTTTATACAGGCTGGATCATCGTACTATAGAAAATTTTCTCTTTCAAATGATTATCCTTAGAAGAAATCATTTTCTTCTTGCTTCTATGGTGGATTTGCAAGATTTTATTATAATAAAACTTTATTTCTACACACAGTGGTGTTCATTGGGCTTGTGAGTCGATCAAGAAAGCAGTTGAGTGGGTAAGAAGAACTGAAAGGCAATTTCCGTCTATTTGCTATCGACTTGAACTTGGGAAAGACTGGGATTCTGCCACCAAGAAGATACTGGGTATCAAGTTTATCTAACATCAATTCTCCTTCTACTGAAAATATTTAATCACATAATTCTTTAAGATAATAGCAGAGTTAGCTTTCTTTGCAGTTTTACCTAAAATGTTTAAATTGAGAAAATTTGTTCTTATATTATTACTGAATAATAATTCTCATAGTCACAGACAAAAGTATGGAAATGAGTCTTACAGTTATTCAGTCTTGATTTTACATATATGTAGTATTTTCCTTGTAACTGTTAAAAATACCTTAATGTTTCAATTTTTTACAGTAGTCTCTTCGGTTCATTGCACGTTATAAGAAGTCCTTTTATAATATCTTTCTTTTGATTTCTCCTAAAATCTTATGTACTTCTTTAATGGCACAATAAAGAAAGCATAATGTAGTAATTTAGTTAAATATGGCAGGAGATGTTTGGACAGATACAAGAATGTGATAAACAAAGAACTAATAAATATCTTCATAGCATATCGGTGTTTTCCATTGGATGGTTTTGTATGGTGTGCCTTCAAATGCAAATGGCAGAAGAGTTATTCTTCTCCTGCACTGCTTTTCTTATCGGTCATAGGTCAATTTCATAGAATCGTAAGAGTCATAGAATGGTTCAGGTTGGAAGGGACCTTAAAGATCATTGAGTTCCAACCCCCCTGCCATGGGCAGGGACGCCTCCACTAGAGCAGGTTGCTCAAAGCCCCATCCAGCCTGGCCTTGAACACTTCCAGGGACGGGGCATCTACAGCCTCCCTGGGCAACCTGTTCCAGTGTCTCACCACCCTCATAGTAAAGAATTTCTTCCAAAGATCTAATCTAAACCTCCCCTCTTTCAATTTAAAACCGTTACCCCTCATCCTATCACTGCACTCCCTGATAGAGTCCCTCCCCATCTTTCCTGGAGGCCCCCTTCAGGTACCAGAAGGCCATTATAAGGTCTCCCTTTTTGTATTTTTATGTATTTGTGAATACATAGGTCAGTTTTGTTAGGAGGAATGAGTTCTCTCTTTTCTATCTGCTGTTACTTTGTATTCTGATTTTATTCTGATGAAAAACTAACTGCTTAGTTTTATTTTATACTGGACCAAACACCAAAGCATAATAACAAAACCAGACTAAAAGTTATTAATTTAATGGGCTTTTCACAGGTGTTTGGGTGAACACATAACCTCTGCACAGAATCACACTTTGCAATCTGAGGAAATGTAATTAGAGACTTAGTACAATTGCTTGCACTGGGGTGGGATCGAGTGTGTACAGAACATACTCTACACTTGTTTGTCCAACCATTGAAAATATTCAGAAGCAGGAGATTCCACAGCCACCACAGGTGATGTGCTGCACTGCCCAGGCAAACAGAGAATGCTCCCGAGCAGTAATACCAAAGTGTTGTAAGAGGTTACTAAGGAAAACCGTGGAATCTTTCATAGTAGTTTTCTGGACAATTTAAGCAAACATCTGCCAAGAATGGAGTATATACACTTGGTCCTGTAGAGGAGGTTGCCAAGAGGGATATCTTGAGGTCCTTCTGTTTCTAAGGTGCTCTGAATCCTTGTTTTCACATGTGTAAGATACTGTTCTTTTTAGTAAACACTATAAAGATTTGTACGACACCTATTTGAGAACTAGGATGTGGGTTTCTTTAAGAGCTAGAAAAACTCTTTAATGTGGACAATGATAAACTCATTTCTAAATCTGCTCTTAAATCTTTGAATGGTCAATTGCTGCATTACTAGAGTTACTTTTGAAAGAGCTGACAAAATCATAAATAAAAGAAATATAATTTTTTTCTTCCTTCACTGCAGTTAATTATTCAAATAGTTTGGTGTTTTCACTGTTGCAACAATACATCCCATATGGGTATGTACAAAAAGTATACGCTCACTGTAAAGCCCGAGTCTCATTTCAGTTTCATTTCTGAGATACAGCATATGAACACTCTGGCTCTAGCAAGGGGAGTTGAATAAGCAAATAGAGTGTGGTTTATTTGCTTTTTCTTACAAGACTGTCTTTTTTTTTTTCCCTCCTGCATGTTACATTAAAAAAAAAAAGGCAAAAAACCAAAAAAGCTGTGCTGTTATTTTCATAAAATCATAGAATGGTTTGGGTTGGAAGGGACCTTAAAGATCATCGAGTTCCAACCCCCCTGCCATGGGCAGGGAC
>JAOXNO010000001.1:191904194-191918101 GCA_028565335.1 Limnodromus scolopaceus | reverse complement strand
AAAGCCCCATCCAGCCTGGCCTTGAACACCTCCAGGGCTGGGGCATCCACGACTTCCCTGGGCAACCTGTTCCAGTGCCTCACCACCCTCACTGTGAAAAATTTCTTTCTGGTGTCTAATCTAAATCTCCCCTCTTCCAATTTAAAACCATTACCCTTCGTTCTATCACTACATGACCTTGTAAAGCATCCCTTCCCCAGCTCTCCTGTAGGCCCCCTTCAGGTACTGAAAGACTGTTAGAAGGTCTCCCCGGAGCCTTCTCTTCTCCAGGCTGAACAAGCTCAGCTCTCTCAGCATTTTAACATGGAAAATACTCTGAAAATTAAAAGTTTTTTCTTCTCCTAGAGAGAACCCCCACTCCCTAGCAGGACCTTGTCACGAGGTGCCCATCTACGTGTTTCTTGTGCGTTTCCCTAAAAGTTCATCCGGCTGAGGGCAAGGAACACCTTTGGATCAGACACTCCGCATACACTCGTCCTTTTAATTCGCACAAGCCAGGCCCCCCCCCGGCCACCGCTCCTCCCGCCAGACGGGGCAGCAGCGCCAACCTGCCCTCCAGCGCCACCGGGAACCCCCTCCCTTCTCCGGAGCGCGGCTGTGCGCCCGGGCAGCGGGACTTGACGCGGTGCCCTGGTCAGGCCTCGAAGGCAGGGGGCCCCGGGCGACCCCTCGCTGACAGGACCGGGGTTTCCCGCCGCCCGGCTCTGCGGCTGGCCCGGCGCCAGAGGACATCCCACCCCGCGGCTGCCCCAGCGGGATCCCGCCGCCGCCGAGAGCAGGGAGGCCTCTGGGCTGGGGGCCCCGCCCCTGCGCGTCATGGGCTGGCGGGGCGCTGATTGGCTGGGGCCGCTGCCCCGCTCCCTCCTGGCCCGGCGGTGGATGTCGCAGCCGCTTTTCATCGTTGTCGTTTGAAATTCGGCCCAAAATGGCGGCGGCGGCCGGGAGCGGGGCTGAGGTGGCGGCGGCCAGGCTGGAGGGGGCGGAGGAAGAGGAGGAGACGGCGGCCGCGGCGGAGGAGGATGAGGAGGACGGGGATGGGGAGGAAGACGGCAGTGGGGCTGGGAAGGCGGCGGGAGCGGCGGCGGCAGCAGCCGGCGGCGGGGAGGCCAGCGGCGGCGGCGAGAGCGAGGAGGAGGAGGACGTGTTCGAGGTGGAGAAGATCCTTGACGTGAAGACCGAGGGGGTGAGTGCGCGGCGGGGCCTCCCTAGCGGGGCGGTGGCGGCGGGTCCCTCAGGGAGGCCGCGGCGGTGGGGCTGGCGGGCGGCCCGGCCGCTCCCTGAGGGGGCCCGGCGGCTGCCGGGGGGTCGGGTTTCGGCCGCTGCCCGAGGAGGTGGCCGGGGCCGTGCGCTGGCAGCGGGGTGGGCCTGGGTCCTCTCCCCTGGCTTTCCCCGCGGGCGGGCAGCGCCGGCTGCCCGGGCAGGGAGATTTTCCTGGACCTACCACGCAAAAATAGTAGTTCCGTTATAATTGTAACCTAAAGCGCCTTGTGCGTAATTTTGCAAGGAAGCTTTTTGTATCTTACAGCTTTGGCTAAAGGGGCTAAACCTGTGATATCTGTACTGTTTCGTCTGTTTGTTGGTTCGCATTGTTAAAACTACTCTTTGCTCTTCTGGCTGAGCTGCAGTAGTGTTTTGATGTGAAGTGAGTGCAGAAATGGGCAAGATTGAATATAATTGAGAGCTTGGAGGCGGGTTTCCAGGTATGTTTAGTGAGACTGTTTACTGGCTTATAAAACATATGAATACCTCTTAAAATAAGAGAGATTTCTTCCAATTAAAATAACTAGCTGTAGTGGTCTCTGCTTCATTTATACAGAAATATTGTACCTTCTCTTTCTTTGAAAGCAGCCTAGACTGACTGAAGTTATTTTAAAATTTCCTAAACCTCAAATAAAAAAATGTTTAACAGCTGTTTTTTTAAATTATTTTGTGTCTGAAAATTCTTTATTTTAACTATTTCATGGTTGTTATTTTAGGTTTCAGTCAGGTATGTGATAGTATACAATTCTGTCTGTTTAGTGTAAAACATCCAGATTTTTAAACCTTTAGGTTGGGAACCTTCAAATCAAGAATTTTGTGGATATTTGTGATGCTGTCATGATTAGGTTGCATCTTGGCCGAAATATCTTGATGGCTTACAAATGTTATACTTTCGAGGTAATACAGTATTTACAGCTTTGCCTGTATCAAGTGTTAGTCAAAATAATCAATCGGGTTGAAAGCAAGAGGACTGCTTTTTTCCTTTTTTCTCCCTCTCCTGGCGGTGGAACCTAAAATCTGTGCTTGTAGGGGCAGAGGGGGGCGAGTCATACCATTCCACACGCTTCTAAAGAGTAGCAGAATACATCAAGTACTGGCTCTTAAAAATGTCATTTGCATGTGCTGGTATAAAGGTGTGTTGCATCCCCTCTTTCGATCCTCCTCCTCCAAGCAGTCTGTTTTGCAGCAGGTTCTCTGCTGTGTGCACTTGACATTTCCAGGCTGGGTCAGTGTAAAAAAGCTTTACTTTCTGCATGTGCCTTGCCCAGTAGACATTGGTTGTAGCTGTGTAGCATGGGCTCCAACCGCATCAGCTCACCTTTCTGTTGCTCGTCAGGAGGGGCTGTGCTCTGGTGCTTCACAAAGACAGGGCGAGACAGATACTGACACCCAGTTGCAGCTTCTGAAACGGCTGGAAAAACCTGTGTGTTCCATCAGTGGACTATTATTTTATGCGGTCTGCTTTAGACTAGTGGTTCCCAGCTTGCAGATTCCCAAGTCTGATACGAAATCCAGGCAGATACAGGGAGTCAGCCACTGTCCGGCGCAGCGTATGTCCAGTTGGTGTGTTCCCGGGTCACAGCTGCAGAAGCAGCAGAGCTGGAGAAGCTCCTGTCATTCGCAATCCTGGTGTTGCTGGAGTTGGTAATAGTGGTAGGATGAGGGACAGCACTCCTGAGGTGGGATTGGGCTGGGGTGTGAGACCTGCTGATAAGTGAAACATTAAGGTGTCCTACTTAAGAGAACAAGCAATAAAAGGTTTTAACTCTTTCCTCTGAGTATATCTAGAAAGCCTTTCATACTGCACTACAGTTATACTGAAACAACATGGTCGTGACATTCCCCAGGGGGACCTTAACTGCTCTTTAATGCCATGGTGATACTGCTTTTCAATAGGAGTTGGTTCTAGCCGTCACTAGTTCTTGTGGAAGCTACAGCAGTGTAAAAATGCTTGAAAGTGTTCTATTCTCTGTACGTGATACAGAGGACAGAACTAACAATGTTGAGTAAAATAATGTTAACAGGTGAGTTTGTGTCTGTGTACACACACACATACATACACTGTCTGTGTAGGCTGTGTATGTATCTTTAGTATGATGATCAGTCTCCTGTCTTCACTTGAGCTACATTTTTGTGTCACTCTCCATGTACTGGATGTAGAGCCGTTAAACAGCCAAATACTCTTACATTTGCATTAGACTTTATTTTATCCAGCTTTCTGAATTAATTAAAAAAGGACTTCTAACTCATTTTATACTTGAATTACAAGGCCGTAACAGTGACTCCACAGGAAACTGAAGTCCTGCCTCTGAAGTGGCAGAGCCCTGTAGCAGCAGACACAGGTGAGAACCCGCTGGCTGGGAAGCAGATGTGCGGGAAAAGAGCTGGGAGTGCCTGCGGACGTGAACACAAGTCAGCAGTCCTTGCAGCAAAGAAGACACACACCTGAGATCACGGCCAGCAGATGGAGGGAGGTGCTTCATCTTGGCACTGCTGAGATGCACCCAGAGTATTGTGTCAAGTTCTGAGCTCCGTGGACAGAAGAGACGTGGACATGTGGAGTGGAGGGTTATGAAAACAGTTCAGGGAGCTGGAGCACAGGAGGCTGAGAGAGCTGGGTTTGCTCTGCCAAAAGAAGAGAAGAATCAGGGCTGATCGTAAGGGTGTCTGTATCTGCTGAATGGGAGGATGTAGAGAGGACAGTCAGATCCTTCTCAGAGGTGCACAGTGAAAGGGTGAGACAGTGGACACAAGCTGGGACACAGGGAAATGAATAGATACGCTTGACCGGGCAGGTTTCTGAGCAGCCTGATATAGTTCGTCCTGCTTTGAGCAGGGCATTGAGGTCGCTTATAACCTCAGTTATTCTGTGACTGTAATAAGAAAGTCACTAGTTGTTTATTTCATGAGTACGTCCACTAGAAGAAAGAAAGACAAGTGAGCATGATTTTGAAAACTAGTTCCTAAATCAAGAGTGTATGGTTAAGCTAAATTGTAAGAGGAGAAGTATTACGCTAATGTATCTGATTATAGGCTATTTATGTCTGTGAAGCAAAATACAGAAGACTGCAAGTCGAGTTGATTGCTAGAGTTTAATGGCATGTACGTATGCTTGGTCAAAGGTTAATGGTGCTCAGGCGAAAACATAAATTTATGGATATAAATAGATTCAATAGTAAGTGTCAAATGACAGTTCTTTGAAGCTTTCCTTCTCCGGGCTTGGTTATCAGTGTAGTATCTTTCAAAGCATTATCAATCTATTTTCGATAGAAAGAGATACTGTTATTTTTCCTCTCCAAAGGTGCTTTCGGTAGTACCCTTGCTAGCACTTTTTGAGGGGTTGGTAGTTGTTTTGTTTTTTAGAAAAGGAGTTCAAGAATGGCTATGTTGCCACAAATTCATTATTAGCTTTTTTTTAAATGGACAATGGATTTTCTTAAGTATGGTGCTAGCTTTTGTCGTACATCTGCGTGAAGAGGTTTAGTCAATAAAGGTGACCGCATTGATTTTATTGGACATGTCTCTGCTTCTCAGTTACGCTTGGTGCAGGAGGCCCCGAGTTGCCACTTGTCTGGCTTTATCAGCACCATGCCGAGTCCAAGCTAATAAGCCTGGCCTCTCAGCAAGAAAAGGAGTCCCATCTTGAAAAGTTTTCAGACTTCTTGAAGACTTTAGAAGCTTTCAGACTACTTAATTTACTTAGGAGAAAGGCAAGAGATAATTTGGTGGAACGCTTTTTTTTTTAATGGTAAAAAACTTCCTAATCTAGTGAGAAAACAAGATGGAGCCTAAAAGGTGCGATTTCATCCTACGGTGAAGTTAAATGCTGTTGAAACAATCGGTCTAGGACTTTCATATGTGATCTTTTACCAAAATTTTTGTAGCTAACTCCACTGAGATGCACACACTCAGATTTTGTCTGGGTTTAACTTTATCTCATTGGTGGGTTTGGTTTTTTTTCCTAGTTGTTGATATTTCAGTTTATCAAAAGTGGCATCGATTACTAAGCTAACATAAGTTACAAATTCCACTATAAAACTAAGTGAATGTTGTTAATGCATTATAAATCTTGAGGTTTTGTATCAACTTCTGCAGCAAAAAGAAGCAATTCAACCTTGAAATTTTTATAGCAGAAATACTAGAACTTAGAAAAAAAAGTCTCGTAACTGTCAGATCTATTTTAGTAAGATGACCGTAAATTTATTATCTGTACATTTTAGCTGTGTTTCTGAGCAAATTTTAAATATTACAAATATTTTGGATAAAACCACTCTAACTACTGAATCATTTTACAACCCTACTTAGTTCAGTATGTGTTGTAGATGGAAATTATTCTGGGAATTCTTATGTCAACATTGTGTTGAATTCCTGTTACGTTAATTTCTATATACACAAAGTGATACATCCACTGAGATCCCCAAGAATTGAGCAGATGATGCAATAGTATGCTGTGTTGTATTAAATGTTGGGGTTTTTTTTTACAGGGTAAAATTCTCTACAAAGTACGGTGGAAAGGATATACCTCTGATGATGATACCTGGGAACCAGAAGTTCATTTGGAAGACTGCAAAGAAGTGCTGCTTGAATTCAGAAAAAAAATTGTGGACAATAAGCCTAAACCTGTTAAAAAAGACATACAGGTGTGTTTCATCTTTTAGTGTCTTCTGCTGGAGACGTATTCCCTATCTAGGTCCTGCTAACGGGAGGAGGGAGAAGGGAAGACATTTGGGATATGGAATTAAGAAGACTTAAGGAATCTCTTCGATCTATAAGTGTTTTGTTTCATGGGAAACTGAATATTGTTGCTGCTCTCTGGTTAGGGTTGGTGGGGGTTTTTTTATCAATTGACAAGTTTGCTTGTAGACTCTGAATACTTCTAAACCTTATTTCACTTTTTAATGGGACTTTTTAAATGATATATGGTCATTTTAGTTTGTTTTTGACAACATAAACGACCCCCTTTCCCTACTCACATGCATAGTGTCTTGCCCATGAAGCTGGGTGCTGCTCAATTCACTCTTCTGTGTTGTGTAGCAAGATTAGCGAGTTTTGGTTATGTGAACCATTATACTTGCTAGGATAGGAATACAGAAAAACTATTTGCCAGAAAGCAGTGTGTGGCTTTTTCTTTTCTTTCTTTTTTTTTAACTGCTCAGTCAGTTTGAAAACAAAGCCTGAGAGTCTTTTTTTGAAAACTGATACCCTACTTCTGGGAAACCTGGAGGTAAATTTTACAAAATCAGGTTAATTCTTTTTGATGTAAAATAGCTCAGATTTTGTCCTGTTCTGGAATCTGATTGTTGGACCTCTGATATGTTTCTTTGACTTGTTTATGTATTGATGCTCATCCAAGCAGGTAGAAATGTAATTTAGGTGAGCTAGAATTGTATTTACAAATTTTACGATTTGGCAATGAAGAATGATGTTTGCAGTGACAAAAAGGTTGAAGTGCCTAAAAATTTACTTTTCCCAAGCACAACCACTACCAGTTTTGTATAGTTTACGCCAAAGTGACACACATTAATGGAGAAAGAAATCTTTTCTTTTTTTCCTTATCTTTTAGAAACTGTCTCTAAATGATGATGTATTTGAAGCAGAATCTGACAGTGACTGGCAAAGTGAAACAAAAGATGATGTTTCACCAAAGAAAAAAAAAAAGAAATCAAAAGATGGAGGGGATAGAAGTCCAGATGATCTGAAGAAGAAAAAGTCCAAGTCTTCAAAACTCAAAGAAAAACCCAGAACAGAATGTGATAATTCCTCAGATACTTTTGTTTCAGATTCAAAACCAAAAAAAAGGACTTCAGAATCCAAGGAGGATTCAAAGGACCCAAAGAAGCAAAGGAAGGAAGATACTAAAGAAATCAAGAAAAAGAAGGGAGAAGTTAAAGATTCAAAAATAAAATCTAAAGAAGATTCTAAAGAAAATAAAAAATCACGGAAGGAGAAGCATGGAGATGTTCAGTTTGACTCAGAATCAAGTACTCTAGATGATGTATTTTCTCAAGGAACTGATAATGAAAATTCAGACTTAAATTCTGAAAATAAAGATGAGAAGCAAAAGGTAGTAAGTGGAGAAGAGAGATTGGAACAAGAAATTGCTGAAAAAGATTCCATTGCCGATAGGCATCTTGATGGATCAGCAAGTAATGAAGATGATAGTATTGATGTCAAGGTTAAAAGAAAGAAGAAAAAAATTCAGAAAGCTGAAGATTATAAAGAGGAAGGTAGAAAAGTGGAAACTCAAGATACCTATTTAGAGAAGAAAAGCATGCACAAAAAGCAAAAAGGTCAAGAAAAAGTAAAAATGGTACCAGGGGAGTTGGAAAAAGTGTCACCTGCTCCTTCACCAGTGCAGAAGGGTTTGAAATTGAGTGCTGATGAAAGAGGATGCAAGTCCACTGATTCAGCTGGGGAGGTAAGCAATGTTAAGGCATTGGGGTGGGGGCTTGGGGTTATATCAAACCTTTAAGGTACAGATATCTCAGAAGGCTTCTGTTCTTGATGGCAAAGAGGAAAACATAAATTGGAGAGTTTAATGAGCTGAATTCTGCTAAAGAAAGCCCATTGCATAATGTAGAGGAAAAACAGGAAAAATTCTGGATTCTGAACACTATAATGAAAGAAACGCTTTAGGGGAGAAGGGTGTCTTTAAATGTGAAAGTACGAATTTCTCCTGTTTGTTATGTATTCTTACTTAGAATGAAATTTACTGTTCCTCCAAAGCATGCTGTCGCTTTTAGCTTTGTTCTCCCCACCTTCAACAGTTGTCACAGTTTGACTTTTTTCTACTTGTCTAGTAAGACAGTGAGTCTTGAGCAACTGTCCATCCAACTTGGCACAATGAAGTGCACTTTTGAGCTAAAACACAGAAAAGCAGGATGGTAGGGGTAAAAGAAAAAAAATGGAAAAAAAAAACCCACCAGTATTTCTCAAATGTTTCTGAGAATATAATTTTTTTCAGCTGCTTCAGACTGTTCTAATACAGTTTGCAGTTTGTAAAACTTGGGCTGCTTGGAGAAACCCCTTTCTGATTTATAACAAAATTGCAGCCAAAACACCTCGATACCTACTGGATTATATCCCACTTCTTCTGAGGCCGTAATTCTGTGGTGATGAGTTTCTTCTGTAAGTTCAGCTGTGGTCCTCTGCTTAAGATTGTTGTATGTATGGAATAGACCACCTTAAACATAAGGAAGTTCATTTTGGGATAGAGAATTATGTGCCATAATTTCAGAGTAGGGCTACAAAAAATAGTGTTTTTGCAGGAGCTTAGTGGTGAAAGCTTTTGTAAACAAAGTTAGGCAATTACTATGAGACATAGTTAAATAAATTTTTGAAACTGGGCTAACTGAAATGGTATGTCCCTTTAGTAATCAAGTATTTTTTCGTAGTTCAAGGCTATAGCATTCATGAGAGAGACACATCAGTGGTGATAATTAGATAAATCTTTGGAATTCTCTCTTATTTACGAGTAGCGTAAAAATCCTGTCACCCCAAACATGAAGAAATGAACAGTTTGCTTATAGCTCTGCAGCCAGCGCTCTCAGTAAGTTGTCTGTGTGCCTTTCTCATGGTTGTGTTCCATGGAAGGGCACCCTCCAAGGTACCAAGGAAACAAAGAATGCATTCTGCTTTTTTTTAAGTCTAGGAGGTTTAAACGATGTTTTCTGTGACTGGTTAGTTATTCTCCAGAGTTAGCTGTGGACTTACATGGGTGGGTTTGGTGGAGAGTTCTGGGGGTTTTTTGGCTTCGCTAAACTGTTGGCCCAAGCGGATTATTCTTTTCAAATATAATCACTGCATATGTTTCAGCTACCTGTCTTTCCTTGTGTAGCTCTGAATACAGAACACTGTCATGACAATTTATAGTACAGTATTCTCTGTTTGGAGTCAGTTTGCACACTGAGCCATTCTTTCCATTCTGTTTACCTCCAAAAATAAATGTGCAGTGTACGTTGTGCATCTGATCAGCATTGGAAATCTGGAATAGAATTCAGGATTACTGATTTTAACAGCCTCTCTGTGTAGCAAATATCTGGGAATCCCTTTAGTAAGTGATGGGCCTCCTTCTAAATACTGAGCATCTGCCAGGATCAACAGCTGTCTGTGCTACTGGTTAATCACGTCAGTGATCAAAAGCTGAGGTTTTGTGCGGGAGAGAGGATGAGAAAAACAGATTAAATGTCTGTCTCGGCTCTGCTAACACATTATGATGCACCAAAATCATCTATTTTAATTAACGTTTTTCCTATGTCAAAGAGATGGTAGCATTTAATGATAAATTCAGTCTGTACTTCTTGTGGGGACTTCTTCTAGGGCAGTTTTTCAGAAAGCCAGTGCTGTTCCATGTACCAGGTTGATGTCAGAGGCTGATACAAAACCATGCCAAGGAGCCTTGTCCCACCTACTCTGCAGCTTGGAATTTGCTGGCTAAGTGGAGAGCAAGGATGAGAGGGTTACAGGAGGAGAAAGGCAACCTTTGGTGGAAGCAGCTGAATTCTGTTTTGGCAAATTTGATTATATATGTATATCTGCCATAAATTTCTTCTGTGATATTGGGTATTGCCATGCTCCATCTTCTGTGGGGATATGGTGGGTTTGGGTGGGTTTTTCTGAGTGTTTTTCACAAATGTCTGTTGCTGTAACGTTCTGTATATGTACATTGGAAAACTTGGAACCTATATACAAAAGTCAAGTTTTCTCAGTTAAGGTTCAGGTCAGTGCTGTCAGAACTGCTTTAAATATGGTGCTTCAAATACTTTGAAATAATTACATTTTATCCAGGTTCCATATTTGGAACAAATGAAAAGTTTTGGTATATCTGCACCTCAGTCTGAATTGAAGTTGTTACAGTTTGGAAATAACACCTCTTCTCTTACAGAAGAAGCCATCACAGACTTAACTCCTGCCTCACCTGTTTAATTCTTTTCTTAGGAATGTCCACGTCTGTTACATACAGGTTTCAGTAGTATTAATTTTAAATATATTTTCTTGTTGGAGTGTTGAAAGAACTTTATTTCCTATTTTTTCTTCACCACTTTAATTCGATCTTTGTTCTCAATATCAGGAGAAAGAAGTAACGAAAACTGAAACAAAAGAAAAATCTCAAAAAAAAGAATTTGAAAAAGAAGAAAAGAGTGGGAAAGAACAAAAGGGCCTAAAAAGTAAGTGCTAACTCCTTAAAAGAGAGAAGGGAAAGACCCTTCAGGACGTTCTCCTCTTATTTCTACAGGAGCGGGTATTGTATAGTTTTGTACCACGTACCAGAAACAAGAATTTCTGGTTTTATTTTAGGAAGCAAAAGTCTACTGTTTAATGGCTTTGTTAATATAAGCTTCATGAGAGTCATCTACTTGCATGTATGAAGTGTGGAAGTGTATGGAAACTAACATTTTTGTAGACAAGTCGAGATTTTGCCCTTTCTCATTTAATATTGTGAGCTATTCTTCTGTGGCATGTAACAATAATCTTATTTTAGAGGAATTTATCCAACTATTGGCTATTTCCAGAATTGTTCTGATGATATTATGAATACAAACTTTATATGTTTAGAAAAACTAGTAGAGGTACCCGCCAGAGAAACTTCTTGCCTCTTGCTTTAGCCACAATGATGAGTTACCTTGTACAACCCTTAAAATATCAGCAGAATTGGATGATTTGATACGCGAAGGAAAATGTCTACATCGTGTTTCTATTCTTAGTAGTGTAATGGAGTATTAATGTTAGCACTCTTGATCTCAGTAAAATTCTGGATGGTTTTGTTCAGGATAAATTCTCTCGCTAGTCTGATGAGGATGAACTGAGGAAAACCAGGTTAATTCCACCTTTAATAGTCATGAATGGTTACAGGAGAAGCTATGAAGCTTCAAATAGCTGTTGCTATTTGAAAGTAGCAAAGATGCTGACAATGCTTAAGAAAAGTAGTAACAAACAGAATTATTACTTTTTTTTTCCTTATCCAGCATTTGTCCTCCACATGTTCATCACAGATATTGAACCATACTTTCAAAGTAGTAATTTATGCATAATTCTAAACTACATTTCTTAAAAAGAACATGGTACCGTGTTGAAAGCAGTCAGAACTTGGACTTGTTCAGGGTAGCTGGAGGTTAGCTCTCCCAAGTTTTTCGCTTCTGTTGCTAAGGTTGCTGCTATGTTTCAGCAATTATTAACTTGCAGAAAGAGAACAGACCTTTTCTAAATGGACTCTGGTCACTCACTTAAACTTTGTTAAGTAATAGTCTTTAGTGGCTCAAGTAGCCACTCGGTAACTGTCTTAATATTCTAGGCTTTAAGGACATCAAAAGCACATTTGACTTGTTTAATGTAGCTTCAGAAGAAAAAAGTGAATATTCTCAGGATAACTGCAAAAGGGAAGAATCTTTGCTAGAATATAAGTTCATAGAAGAGAAAATCAAAAGACAGTGAAGTGTATGGGGAAAGGAAGAATATAAGAGATGGAACAAAGATGTGGACTTACACTGCTGCAGAAGTTGATGGAGGAGGAGAGGATGTGTGTCAAGTGGAGAGCTCCGATGAGCAGTAGAAACAAACGCAGGGGAAAGTTGAGCACTGGCAGTTAATATTTTCCCCATTCCTGCTTGCATCTTTTAGTGCTCCAGTTCTTGTCTCCCCAGGAGGCTGAAATGAGGTTTTCTTTGGAAACTCACTGGTAACTTTTAAGTGTGTTTCCAGTATGGTTCTGCTCTTACAGTGATGGAGTGTTCACCATCTAGTATCACTTCAGCCTAATTTATTACAACAAATAAGTAGTTTTCAGGTAAAAGCGTTTGGTGTCCATTTGTAACATAGCATTCATTGTTTGGAACTGTTCCATGCTGACTTCCAGAGTCTATTTGAATGAAAAGTAGTAGTATGTTAAGCTGCTGATCATTGAAGCAATGGCCAGCAATGAATGGTTTGGAAGTTTATGAAGTTGCTTATTACTTATTTTTTCTTCTTCCATAAAATCAAATACGTGATAGATGGCAAGCAGCAAGTCTTGAGTTTAGGTATGGACATGCAGTTGGAATGGCTCACACTAGAAGATTTTGAGAAGCATCTTGATGGAGAAGATGAGAATCACATGTTAACAGAACCAGTATCAAGTAGTGAGTAGTTGCTGGGAGGAGTGGGCATTTCTTAGCTGACGTTTCAAAGTGAGATATCCTATTGACTCTATTGAATTTATTTTCTAGCTCTCCTGAGGGATGCTGTTAAAAGTGGAGATTATATGACAGTAAAGATGGCACTTTCTTCAAACGAGGAATATAATCTGGATCAAGAGGTAATTTTTCTGCAGTAGAAGTATTGGAGGGCGTGGGAGGGAAGAATACAAATTTGTATTTGAAAAGTTTTCCCCTCTTCCTAGTAGCAGATTTCTGTCTCACTTGGGAAAAAAAGCACAAGGTGAGAAAAGGGAGTACGGAACTTGAGGCTTCAATATTTGGTACTCTCTTCTTCCAAATTAAAAATGAAGTTTGATAGAAGCATCCCAGTAGCTGGATATGCAGCAGGTTTGCCTCCTGGATTTAACTGAATGTTTAATGTGCAACCTTACATGGTGTAAGGAATGATGACATCCATCAGGTCAAATGGCTAAGCTATGTAAAGCATCTATACATTTTTAAAAATTAAAATTTAATGTTCTGTTTGACATGCTGGGACTGTTTTACTCCCTGAATAATTATTTTTCTGCTGGTTCTTCATCAGCTGTGTTCTTCCTGTTTTTTCTTTCAAGGATCTGTTTTCCTGTTAAGTAGTACTAAAGTTCCATTTTTGAGGATTAAAATCTCTGATACGAGTATTTTCATTGGTGATCTTGTGTAGTTGCATTATGTAGCATTTTGGGAATGATGTGTTGTGCTAAGACTTAATGCCAAATGAATGACTGAGGTGATCATGTAATCTTTGAATTGTAGCGTCTGGTGGGAAATGCAAGGAGTGAGGAGCCTGGCCACTCCCAGAGCTCTCTTCATACTTGTACTCTGATAAAATCCAAAAGCACCACTGCGGTCACAGCTGTCTTGAGCCATTGTGTTTTTTCTTCAGTGGCTGCTGATTTCTTTTTCCGCTGTCTTGCTGTCTTCCCCTCCCTCAAGATACCTTGCTGCCTTTCTTCCTGGCTTATTCTGTTTTTTCTCCTTCTTGTTCTGGTCCTCAGAATGTTATGGGTTTTGCAGATTAGGGAGCTCAGAGTGTGAGGCCTGTGGACAAGAGAAGTGGGAGGTGATAGTTTCCCAGTATCTGGCAGCCGTGTCTGTGTGAATTATCCTGTCAGGGAGGGGAATCTTTGAGAAACCTGCTGACACACTTGCAATTTTTGTCTGGCAGCTTTATCTTAAAGTATTTGATTTCTTAATTTATTTATTTTTTTTTAATGGCAATGATTCTTGTTGCAGGACTCAAGTGGAATGACCCTAGTAATGCTTGCAGCTGCTGGTGGGCACGATGACCTTCTCAGAGTCTTAATCAGGAAAGGAGCTAAAGTTAATGGTAGACAGAAGAATGGAACAACTGCATTGATACATGCTGCTGAAAAGGTTTGCTTGGTTATTGTTGTATTTGTGGTTTCACTGAATTTCACTGAATTTTTAGAGTTGGAAGGGACCATAGAGATCATCTAGTCCAACTCCCCTGCCGAA
>JAOXNO010000001.1:191882824-191904094 GCA_028565335.1 Limnodromus scolopaceus | reverse complement strand
GCTCCATCATCCTTCAAACCACCCTTTAGATACTTATAGGCATTGATAAGGTCTCCCCTCAGCCTTCTCTTCTCCAGTCTAAAGGTTCTTGGTTCTTTTACTTGTGTTTAAAAGTGGTCGATCATTTTTTTTTTTTTTTCCCCCTTGGGTGATGCTTAAAAAGCAGTTAGCAGGATATAGCAGGGTGACCTTAACTGCTCCATTTCAGCAGCTGTGGTTACACTAGCGTAAATAAATTCTGATCACAAACCCTACCCTGAATAGAGAATATCAATAGGACTACCTAGAGGGAAAGTGGAGACAAAGGGTATCTCTGAATTTCTGTCGTGGGGACTGAAGTTCTTGTGTTAAAATTGCTTGTTTTGATCTCAGATTACACAGGATCCGAATTTGGAGACTTTGAGAGCAAATCACTGATTAAGCAGGGTTTCCTTTTTGAGAGTTGGAAGATGGAGAAAGTGGCAAGCTCTGCTCAAACTATGACAGCTCGGCTATTGAGATAGAGGGTGTTTCATGGGTGTGCTCTTCAAGTTGGTTCATGTGTTTTCCTGTGTACAGTAGATACAAGGCCAAAAGGGAACTTGATTCCGGTTTGATTAATGCAAACATACTTTGTTCTTCCTGTGGTGCTCACTATTGCAAGGTTTAGAAAAAAAGTAATAATTGTAAGTACTTGTGGCTATCTGCTTGCCTGAGTCTGAATTGCTCTTTGCTAGCCATGGGAAAGAACAATGTTAATTGTGTTATGCCTCATGCTTTGGGTTTTACTGTTGGATTTTAAATAAATGTCACTATATATTCTGAAACAAATCCTGAATATTTTCTACTTATTTGTCTTGTGGTTTGTTTTTTTGTTTTTTCAGAATTTTCTAACAACAGTAGCTATTCTTTTGGAAGCTGGGGCATATGTGAACATGCAGCAGAGCAGCGGGGAAACTGCTTTAATGAAGGTAAATTCAATGTTTGTCCTGGCACAGTTTAATAGTAAATACTTTTGGCAAACTAATAAAACGTAAAAGCGTATTTGTAGAATTGATTTAGGGAAGATGTACTATATTTGAAATACAAATACTACTCTTAGCTCTTTTAGGTGATGTTTTAATCAATTTTTTTTTTTAATGTACTGTTATATCTAAACAGTAAATGCAGGTGCTGTCAGCACACAGTGCTAAATGTAGCTCAGCATCCTCTTCCATTGTTTTGCTCAAAGAAATGCACATGTGGTCTTAAATACAAGAGAGAATCTGGTTGTCAGCAGGAAGAGGAAAATTCCAGAAAGGAGAATCTTTCACTTGCGTATAGCTGTGATTGATTTTTGTTGTTTCATTGCAGGACAGAAATAAAGTAACTGGTTTGCAGTCTCATTCTGGAGACTGCCTGTTCTGCACCTTTACTCCCCCCATCACAAAGGAATTTTTTTTTTGTTGTGGTTGTTGTAATGGAAAATTCTAAGACCCTTAAAACAGCCTTTGATCCTCTTAATATTTTTTATTTAATCAAATAGTTTCATCAAAGTTCCCCTTCCTGATAAATGTACTGTATTTGTATGTGGGCTGTTAAAGGGAGTTTGTTTGCAGAAGAGGTTATAAAAGCTTTTCTTTCCTAGACAACGGGGTATTGTTTCTCTTCTGTCCTCTGCAAGGCTTAACAAGTGTGGGGAACCCACATCTTCTGTAAGGAAAATGGTAACACACTTGTGGTTTCCTCAGCCGCTTCAGTCCAAAATCCCTTCATAATTTGGCTGTCTCTGAACTGCAGTTTTGACCTTCATTGTTTTTAAAGGTTTTATTAGTATTTGATGCACAGCTGTACATATTTTCTAATTGGCAGCCTACAGCGACTTATTCTGGATATTTGTTTTGCTGTCCAGATACAAAGAATAGCATCTTCATTTCCAGTAACTTTCTGGAACAAGTTTAGCTGTGTGTGAATAGGGGTATAAATGTGCTTATCAGGTCACTATTATTTAACTGTAGGAGTTGGATCATATCTTTTAAAAGCTGGGGTGGGGTGGGAGGGGGGGAATTCTTGGCACTTAATTATTTTCTCTGAGGTGATGTGTGATTTTTGTGGGATTTTGTTGGGGGTTGCAGGTGGGTTTATTTATTTATGGAAGATTATGGATTGAAAACACAGATGAAAGTTCAGAGCTGAAACAAATTTCAGAAGTTAACTTCTGAAAGGCCTCATGAAGATAGAAATGTCTGTCTCTTGTGCCTTTCCCTAATTTGTCTTGAGTGTTTTAAAAGCAAGCGACCAGGAGCATGTGTTTGCATTCTTCAGTAAAGCTTTTGTCAGGCTTTCCTGTACTTTTGTCAAGTTTTTGGTTGACATGCTCTGAAATTCTTGCTGTAAGTAACATTGAACAGCTGTGGACACTTCGGCAGTTGGTGACAGTTCCTTTAGTCATTCTGAATATTTCTGCAGAAACCCATTTGTTCAGGTAAACAATCACAAGAAGGTTTACAGTTACTGAACTCCAGCAGGTTAGATGTTTTCACAGAACTTTGGGGGTTTGTTTTATCTATTTTTTTAATTTTTTCTCCCTAATTAAGTCCACTTGGTAATCCTGAGTGTTGCTGCTTCTGTGGGACCAGGTGTGTAGTGTTGCCTGGGTAAAGATAAAATATTTATGGAGCATGATCCTGAGTTTCAAGTTGTGCCAGCGTTTGCAGAGCAAATACCTAAGCTTGTTTTCCGAATTTTTTTTTATTTTAATGAAGTTCTGCACTTCTGCTTACTTCAATGTTATGCTCTCTTCTAACGGGGAATTTGTTGTTTCCATCTTCTCACTTTCTCACAGGCTTGTAAAAGAGGGAATTCTGATATAGTGCGGCTTATGATTGAAAGCGGAGCAGACTGTAACATTTTGTCAAAGCACCAGAACAGCGCGCTGCATTTTGCCAAACAATGCAATAACGTACTGGTGTATGAGCAGCTCAAGAGTCATTTGGAAACGTGAGTAAACTGTACTTTGAAGTTTGTTCTGGTGAAGTTTGCAATTCCAGGCATGTCATAATTTTGGTTTAAATCAAGGGGGAGAGGGGGAAGATTTTAGGAAAGAAAACAGATCTAATTTGGGCAGAAAGTTAATAAATCATGTGAAATGAAAATGATGTGAAGTAACAGAATTAGCAGATACTTGCTTAAACACTGAGTAGAAAGGTGAAAAGGATGAAAAGGGAATTACTAGAAGTGAAAGATTCCTTAAACTAGAAATACAGCAGCTGGGAAAACTGAAGTGTGTAAGCACTGGACAGTTGAATGTAAACTCTTATTAATGCATGCCAAATAAAGCAGTTTACTAAAAAGCATTAAAAACATCAGAAACAACCAAAAGAACACCAAAGAAAAACACCATGAAAAGTCAGTGCAGATAGTTAGGGTGTTGTTGGACCCTTTAATGTCAGCTGTGAGCTGAGGGTGCTGGGGTAAAGCTTTCATGCCAGTAAGTGATGGAAATTAAGATCTTCATCATGCAACAGAATGACTGAAGTGCTGTGTATGTGGTATGTGAAGCATTCCTGTCATAAGGTCATGTAAAAATACACTGAGCTGATGAATATGGATGCTAAATGGAGACAAGATAAACATAAAGAGAAGGAGCAATCTCTTTAAATATCAATTTGGAGGAATACTGATAGTTAACGTGTCAGGGCAGAAAATTGTAACCAGCAATCTCTGAACTTGGAGAAGACTCACGGAGAACCTCAGAGCTTCTGCAGCAGGTGAGCTTCTGCCAGGAATGTGCAGTTAGTGCTGGAAGAACACTGACTCAGCACAAGTTCCTTTTATTGATTTATGATGATGTTTTCCTAACGATTTATCTATAAAATAAGATACAGACTATCAAGTAGTTTGTAGTCCAAGATCGTTCTCTTTTAGTGTTTAAAAAGCCCTGCCTGTGTCCTGTTTCTGATCTCTTGAGGTTCCCATCAGCAAATGTCCTAAATCTATCTGGACAGAAGTTGCCTTATGATGGTCACTGGTATGTGCTATAGTACTACCAATATTCTTATTCTATTTTAAATAGTTACTAGTGCTTTTTCTTTAGAGCCTTATTAAATTCTAAATTTAAGTATACTAAAAAGTCTGAAAAGTGTCTTTTAGACTAAGAAGTCTAATAAGTAAGATCTATAAGCAATCACTTCCACGTGATCATTGCAGTGGTGGGCATAACGGAGGTTAGGAAGTGCCTCTGTAAGGCAGAACTCTGTGGAACATCTGCAAAGCAAAATGTCCGGTAAAAAATGTTTTAGTGCAAACCGGTAAAATACAGATAAATACATTTCCAGGGCAAGGTTGTATTTGCCTATGAATTCTAAAGTAACTCAGTTACAAAACTGCAGAATCACAGCAACATGGAATGGTTGAGGTTGGAAGGGACCTCTGGAGGTTCATCTTGTCAAACCCCCCTGCTCAGGCAGGGCCACCTAGAGCTGGTTGTCTAGGACCCTGTCCAGATGGCTTTTGAATATCTCCAGTGATGGAGACTCTGCAACCTCCCTGAGCAACCTGTGCCAGTGCTCGGTCACCCTCGCACTAAAAACATGTTTCCTGATGTTCAGAGGGAACCTCCTGTATTTCAGTTTGTGCCTATGGCTCCTTGCCTGGTCACCAGGCACCACTAAAAAGAGCCTGGCTCATCCTTTTTCCCCCTCACTTCAGGTGTTTATTGATCTGTTGGTAAGATCCCACTGAGCCTTCTCTTCCGAACAGCCCCAGCTCTCTCAGCCTTTCTTTGCATGTCAGATGCTCCAGTCCCTTCATCATCTTTGTGGCCCTTCATTGGGCTCTCTCCAATATGCCCATGTCTCTCTTGTAGTGAGGAGCCTGGAACTGGGTGTAGTATTCCAGATGTGGTCTCACCAGTGATGAGTAGAGGAGAATCCTCTCCCTTGGCCTAGTGTAGCTGAGCGTTGTCTGCCTTTGCAGCGAGGGCACGTTCCTGGCTGATGTTGACCCTGGTGTCCACGTGGTCCTTTTCTGCCAAACTGCTTTCCAGCTGGGTGGCCACCAGCATGTACTGGTGTGTGAGGCTGCTCCTCCCCAGGTGCCGGACTTTGCACTTCTTTTGAACTTCATGACATTCCTGTTGGCCCATTTCTCCAGCCTGTCAAGATCCCTCTGGATGGCAGCACAACCCTCTGGTGTGTCAGCCACTCCTCCCAGTTTTGTATCCTCTGCAAACTTGCTGAGGGTACAGTCTGCCCCATCGTCCAGGCCATTAGTGAAGATGTTGAAGTATTGACCCCGGGAGTACACCAGTAGTGACTGGCTTCCAGCTAGAATTTGTGCTACTACTGATTTTTGCTGAACTAATGGGTTCTGATCCAGTTTCATACCGGGAGGACGGTATTGTCATGCCAGTATTTGTAATGCACTGTGAAGCTTGCCCGAGGTACTGCAGATCACGGCATGGAGTGTCTGTCCCGAGCAGATAGAAGCTATAAGGAATCTTTTCTTCTTGGAGCAGGCTAAATGGAAAACAAACAAAAAAAAGGTGCTAACAGCATAAAAACTAATAATAATTTTTCAAACATGGGAAGCTTGTTAAAGTCAGCAGGGGCAGTTGAAGTGGGTAAATAGAGTATGCTGATTCTCCCCGAGGGAAGGAAATCGTGACTTGTGAGTGACAGTTTTGAAGGCAGCAGCAGATGCAGATAAGTGATCTGGTACCCGCTGTTCAGTGCTTTGAAACTTTGTCGCCCATTCACTATTTGATGCCTTTTCCAGTTCGTTTCCTGATTAAAACCTGTCACCCTCAGTTTTAGCTAATCTGAATAATGACTTTTGGATGATATTGAACATGTAATTTTGCCAGTGAAGTGGCAGTTGAAATGAAATATTGATAAACGCAAAGTGATGTCCGTGGGGTATCCATGTGGTAACGTGAGTCACACAGGGAGCGACACAGCTCCTCCCAACTGAGGAACCTTCTGGACTCGTTACCTGAAAGTAATTTCCTCAGTGCTTTTTGTCAGTGAGAAAGGAAGATGATCTAGTTGTAGTGGATCTGAATATAAAATATAAATCCATGGTATCCAAATGCCTTAATTAGCATGTGCCATTCCAGTTGCCTTACTCCAAAAACAGGGGAAGCAAAAAGGAAAAGTAAAGATGATTGGAGATACAGAGTAGCTTCTGTGAGGACAGGCCCAGGGCAGTGACACACATCACCTTGGGACAGATGAAAAGGTCAAAATTTAAAATAAAATGGGAAAACAACAGCAGCAAATAGGCCAAAGAGGCAGGTTCTGCAGGCCATCCTGTTGAATGATTTAGCGATAGGTTTGAAATGGAGTAATATTTTTGCACAGAAAAACTGAATTATGGATCTCCTTGCTGCAGAATGCTGTGGTCACAACTGTATGGGATTTTAGAAGGGATGAAGTAGATGTAAGGAGGGATGTGATTTGGCTGCAGTCTCTAGTTTTGGATGCCTCTAAATCGGATTGCTGGAAACTAGGACAGAAAAACCCCAACTGTTCAATTTCCTGTATTTAATATGGCTTTGTGTAGCATCTGGAAACTGGGCTAGATGGGCTTTTGGGCTTGCTCTGGTACGGCAGTTCTTGTGGTGTCTTTCCTGTCAAAGGCTTCAGTTTTAGGTTCTGTGGGTGGTGGTCTGGGCTGGTGGGGAGGGGAGCATGCCCTGAATAATCGCTGGAAAAGCCATAAAGCTGAGAGTCGGGACCTTTGCCTTGCAAAAGGTTTTAAAGCTCATTTGTGCCGAAAGAGCTTTGTGAAGAGGATTCTTAGTAACCTGCTGGTAAAGGTGCCAAACGCTGCTGGGGAGTGTGGTCTGGCTTTGAAGGCTGCACTACCTGCTTGAATTAAAACACCACCACTCCCAACCCAAAAAACAAACAAAAGACCCCAACTTGGCTATTTAGTGGTAGCGTAGCTACTTTTTCACTGCATTATTAGTAGAGTTTAACTGGGACCTGCATTTTTCTTGCAGTATTGCCAGTAAAATTATACAGTGACTTATTTGTTCATTTTTACATTGTACTTGCGGTGAGATTGGTGAACCGGGGACATCTTTCTACATAAAGAGCCTTCAAAATACGTGGCTAGTTGGAATGATTTTTAATCTGCTGCAGTGCATTTGTCTGAGCTTTTTATTATTGTGGACCCGATAGAAGAATTTCACAAACAGATCACTGGTAAAATGTCTTATTAAGAAAGTATTGGGACTTGGGGTTCATCTGTGTGTTAATGAGGTGATGAAGGCATTCACTCCTGACAATCAGCAATCCAGAAAGGTAATCTGGGATCCTTTTTTGCGTCAGCCCTCATGAAGTCTATCTGATAAAGTAATTTTACTTTATGTACAGGCCTCACTTGTTTGGTCTTCTAGGCTCTCAAGAGTAGCAGAAGACACCATCAGGGATTATTTTGAAGCTCGTCTTGTTTTGCTGGAGCCAGTCTTTCCAATCGCGTGTCATCGTCTCTGTGAGGGGCCAGACTTCTCTACAGAGTTTAACTATAAACCCCCACAAAATGTGCCAGAAGGTAAGGGGAGGGTTGTGGTGGTGGTGAGTTTGTTTGGGGTTTGGTCTTCTTGGGGGGAGGGGTGAGGAGAAGGGAAGGTAGAACAGTGTGTTAAGAAACTGTCTCGTAAGTATGTCTTGAAGTATTGGTTATGCAAAATTATTTTTGTATGACTTACTATATTGCAGTACATCACGTTAAGGATGCTCCAGTTAGGGTGTATAGGGAGAATAAACCTTATGAGGAGCTGCTGAGGGAGCTGGGGTTGTTCAGCCTGGAGAAAAGGAGGTTGAGGGGAGACCTTATCGCTCTCTTACAACTACCTGAAAGGAGGGTGTAGAGAGGTGGGGGTCGGTCTCTTCTCCCAAGCCACAGGTGACAGGACAAGGGGAAATGGCCTCAAGTTGCGCCAGGGGAGGTTCAGGTTGGATATTAGGAAAAATTTTTACACTGAAAGGGCATTGGAATGGGCTGCCCAGGGAAGTGGTTGAGGCACCATCCCTGGAGGTATTTAAGAGGCGGGTTGACATGGTGCTGAGGGACATGGTTTGGTGATGGGTTTTTTTTTTATCAGTTAGGTTGACGGTTGGACTAAATGATCTTAAAGGTCGCTTCCAACCTAGACAATTCTATGATTCTGTGAAAGTGGTTTTGTCTGCCTGTTTTTCTGGTTGTTAAGAGCTGTAATAAGTCTTCTAGTTCTTGATCATTGGTATCCTTTAGAGACTTAAGAAGCCTCATATAAGTTTATGTATTAAAATGAGGCATTTGTGGGTATTGAAGATCGTTGCTTATTGAATTTCAGTGCAGTTCACAAAGATCTATAACTGACGTTGCTCGGTTGTCCCTACCAAGAGAACAGACAACCCAAACCACATTAAATTCCATAAACCTCTTTAGGCAAACTTAAAACCCCAGAGCTGAACCGCACTGAGGGTCACTGTGTCCAATTTGCTGCCCTCTCCAACAGCCACATCACACTCTTGCTGCTGCCAAAAGACCTCAATTTAGCGACCAAGTCAGTTGTGTTCTGTGCTGGGATCCACTGGCTTGCGAGACTGGATTTGTGTATGTTGCTTTGATACTGCATTGGTGTTTAAGATATAGTATATAATATTTATGTTTGTACCTAACTGTCTTCAAATATTCAGTGTATGTGGTTGTTCTGAATAATGCATCTCATTTCAAATCCATGTGACTGAATTGCCTTCCCTTTCAGGATCTGGAATTCTTCTCTTTGTTTTCCATGCGAATTTCTTTGGTAAAGAAGTCGTTGCTCGGCTCTGTGGACCATGCAGTGTACAAGCTGTGGTTTTAAACGATAAATTCCAGCTCCCTGTATTTTTGGTAAATCTTTTCCTATAACTGATTGACTGTAAAACTGCTTTATGAAGTCTTTATGGAGCAGCCTGGGAAATCTTAGTGCCTTAATTTGGATTTTGAGCATTGTGATGAAGCTTTTTTTTTTTTTCATGCTAGGGTTGTTTATTTTTAAAATTAAACTTAATTCTTCTTTTTATATGGAGAGAACTACAAACCCTGCATATACCAGACTCCCTAAAAACTTATGCCTTAAAAGACATAGTGCTGGACAGCCTACTTCTAGGTGGCCCTGCATGAGCAGCCGATGGTGCCTGGTTGGACTGGATGACCTCCAGAGGTCCCTTCCAACCTCAGCCCTCTGGGACTTCTTGGTTTGAGCAGGCAGGTGGGAATTCTGAATTTAAAGCTGTTTCACTTCTTAGATTCTCCTGGCCTCTCAAATTTTTGACCCAAGTAAGTTCTTAAATATAACTAACTTTGCATTGTTTTATTAACCTACCTCATATTTCTAATTATTAATTTATATTTTTTATTATATTTTTAATGTATTAAATGCATCGCTATGCATGCTTTTTTAAGTTTCTGTTCTGCTCTGTGGCAGCACCAAAGGTTCTTTGCAGAATATGCAACTCTCTTTCAAAAAATACATAGTTAAAATGTTGTGTTCCGTTAGTCCACTTACAGAGCACTTTCAGCCGTATCCTGCCATTAACTCTGTCCATTTTGGTTTTACTTCTAGGACAGTCACTTTATTTATTCCTTCAGCCCCACTGCAGGCCTTAACAAGCTTTTTATACGATTGGCAGAAGCTCCTACCGCCAAGGTACAGAGTACTCTCAAAACTAAATGTGTATATTAATTTTTTGTACAATTATTCCATAGGCTAAATGCTTCCTACTTTTATGTTGCAAACGTAAAACTAAGGACTTCTACTGTCTCCTCATCCCAGTTCCCATCAGTTACAGCTCCGTCCTGTGACATTGCCAGAACTCAGGAACGCTGCTGAGGGTCTTAGTTCTGTCGTAATTTAATGTTTTTATCCTGCAGTCAGAACAATTCATGCACCTGGATAAAGGAACGTTACAGCTAAACGTTTTCCCCATCTATATTGTGAATTGAATGACTAACAGATATGTGGAGTGTCAGCTATTTTTTGCATACAGATGTTTTTGCTTGTGTGTTCAGGAGAACTTGGGAGTGTTTACTAGGATGTACAGTCTGCTCTTCAGCAGGCTGTGTAGGCTGCTGTATTTCCCAGGTGGTTTGGGCACCAGTCCCACGACATGTTGCAAGACGAGTAGCAGATCCTGTTCTGGTGGCATGTACTTTTATCCTTGGAAGATGCACCAGTAAACTTTCCAGATCTTCAGATTAAAACTTATATTATTGAATGTTTTATTTTAAGGGGGAAAAATTGAACTCAAAATGAAAGTGTGTGTGTGCCTGGTTCAGACTTGGGACTAACTTGTTCAAGCACCAGCCCCTGCACTCGTAGGCTGCCTGAGTCCTTTCACAGGCCACTCCTGTTTCAGTAGGGTTCCCATGGACTGATTTTATTAAACACACATCATTGTCAATTCCTTTTGTTTTGTTTTCTTTCTTAGACACTAGCGATTGTATGACCTTTCTCATGCTTTATTAGAAGAAGTGTTTAACACAGTAGTTAAACATGAACGAGCTTTATATGAAGCCTTTGTGTGCTTTTCCAGGTGAAGCTGCTAATAGGTGCGTACCGAGTGCAGCTGCAGTGACCCCCCAGCCGGGAGCGTGTTGAGTGGACCGACACGCTTTTGGAGGCACATCCGGTTCCTCTGGTCAGAGACTGACAAAGCAGTTTGGAACTTTTTGGCACCACGCTCTTAGGACTGAAGTTCCCGTCTCGCTGTCCCTCGCTGGCAGTCACGTAGGAGGGTGTGTGTCCGAGCGCAGTTCCGTGTGCTGCGCTGGTGGGACAGGGTTGTCAGCTTTTTTTTTACTTTGTACAGATATAGATGTAAGTATTTGTGCCAATATATAGAATTCTGGTTTTCTTTACCTTGTGGAGTCCAGACTGCGTATTTCGGCTTTTCCACAATGTGGAATGGTGCATATAAGAACTATTTAAGGTAACTACGTGAAATGTCTTTTTTAATAGAAAGATCTTTTCATTTTGTAAACTAATTTTTTCTACTTACTCTAACTGTAATGTTTCTATGTAAAATGCAGAACTGTCATATTCTTGGAGCCTTGGGCAGAAGTTACACGTTGAAGTCACTGCATTAGATTTAACTTTGAATTGCTGAGGGCTGTGCTTGAAACTTTTCCTGCCGTTGTCTCCCAGTGAGAAAGCGGTTCTGGGGAGGGTGACTCCCTCTGAGGGACGCGGTCGGGCTGCAGGTATGAACAAAGAAAGATGTCTGAATTGGCTCAGCTCACACGGGGTGGCAGGCAGCGTTGTAAAACTGCCTCTGTGTTGGAGGAGCAATTGGTAGTTTTACAGACATCTCAACTTTTGAGTTCGTAGTCAAGTGACGTAGGAAAACAAACGTGAGCTGAGAACAGCAAACCAGGAAAGTTGTAACTGCCGTGAAGGTGCTGGCAATGCTTTTCCTAGGCAAGAAGCTACAGAGGATTTCAGATGGTCTCAACCCGACAGATGAGAACACGTACTGCCCTTCAGTGCAGAAACTCAGTTCCTCAGTGCAAAGAGCTGCTATCTTATTATTATTATTATTTTATTTAAATGACCCATTTTATCAGGTGACAGCAGTTCTGTAATGGTCCTGGGCTATAAGATACAAATGTAATACTTCTGCATGAAGTATAGAATATTTTTCTTTGTAAATTAACCATCATCTTGAAAAGTAAAAAAAAAAAAAAAAAAAAGGAAAAAAGAAAAAAATATCCAGATTGTGCCTTTGCTGTTCTGGTTGCCACATGTAGTTTACACGCCACTATGTGCCTGTCCTATTAGCAAAACTATTGTGGATAAATCCTTAATGTATTTGAGTGCTCACCATCAAAATGGTGCAGATGTAGAAAGTATCCTTTTAAGAACTGTGACTTTTTAATATAATAGTTCAATTAACCAGTTTTTAATTTGTGGTTCTTGAAAGTTTAAAACTTTCATATTTAAGAGATGCCAAATGAGTAAGTAACAAAGCACACTGTTTCAATGTTGTGGAATGTCACATTAAGCTCTATTAAGCTAGAACAGCAACACGACATACAGCTACTCCTTTCCCCTTCGATTTAGAATAGTTGTCTGTCTTTTTGTAACCAGTATTGATGGGATGTGAACAAGTCTGGGTTTTGAACAGACTTGGTACCTCCACCTCTCGGAAATACACCAGATACCTCATTTTTGCAAAGTGTGAACACTCGAAATGCATGAAAAGCACTGGCTGAGAATCAGGAACTTGGGACTTGGTGTAGCTGCATTTCTTTTAGTCACTGTGCGAAACAGCGGAGTGACGGTTTTCATGTAGGTGGCAACCCCTCCCTCAGCTACTCCTGTGTTGTGCCCTCGAGGGTATCGTTTGGGTGTGTGAAGCTCTGTACAGCACGTACAGTGGGAAATGTTTGAGCTCTTCAAGGTGGGGGGACAAAATGTTTGTGAACAAATATCCATATAATAGAGACACTTTCTGGAAACTGTTGTACAGTCTAACCTCCAAATGTCTGTTAATGCTCCAAGAGTTGACATAGCAGGTAGTTTGTCAAAGGCTGTTGATTTGGGGAGGTTGTTTTGGTTTTTTTTCCTTAAAGCATTTGGGAGAGAGGGAGGAGTTTTGCAGGACATGGGGATAAAATTTGGGTTCATGATGCATTTGAGGGATGGATTTTGCAATCATCATTCTCTTTTTAGTTGGTGATAGAAATTCAAAATCCCTACTGAGGATGCATAAAAGACATGATGTTTGAAGCTGGTTTTTGTCTGATTTTATTATATGGGTTTTATCCAATTGCTAAAAGGTTTTGGTGGACAAAGGATGAAATAGCTTCAATAAAAAAACCCACTTCTTTAGGCACCATGGAGAAATACCTTTGAAGTACTTGCTCGGTTTCTTCTTGCTGCTCCCTGTCAGCAAAGCTGAGCAGCTGCAGTTCCCATGAACAGCAATGGCAATAAATAAAATGGCTTAGATTCATTCTTTTTCACTGCCACATCATCAGTACTCGTGTTCCTGGTTTCTTGCACAGATTCTGAAGGTCAGTGGGTGATGCAGCTGACTTTATCACAGGTCCTCTGTGCTTTCTGCACACATTTTTCAAAGAAAGAGAAGATGTGTTTTCATCAGTCTGGATGGAAGAAAGCTGTTTATGGAAGAGACAGAGAGAGTGCAGCTGCCAGTTCAGCCAGCTCAGGTTGCTCAGGGTGCCTGAGGGCCATCCTGAAATGATCCTGCCTGTACCTGCTCCAGTTCCGTTCCCACCCTTTGCCTTCCCATGCAGAACTGGAAAACAGCCCATGTAAAATCTTTTTCTTTTAGGTCAGTCTTTTGCAGCAGCCCCAGCAGGATGGGAGCTGAGACCACATTGCCATAGGAAAGCATCATGCAGGGTGCTTAGTTTTGCTGGAGTTGCCCTCTGTAACGGAGTCTGTATTGGAGAATGCAAGAGAACTGTAACAGCTGCCTTTTTCTAAGCACTGCACCCCCATTGCTGAATCCTGACGCTTTAAAATTCCTCAGCTTTTCAGTGTCCCACATAAACGGGAAACTTGTCTTAAAATGTTTGAGTGAAAGGCAAAAACAAGGGCTAGAAAAAAATACTCAAGGCAGACAAAAGACAGCCCGGCTGACAAATTTGAGCAGGACTGAGGCAGCAGTAAAAAATAAGGTTAAAAAAGGGGTCTCTTAAAAAAGCAAAATCTGAAACACCTCAAGTATAGCAGCCAGAAGGAAGGGCCCAGGCAGAAGATCATTCCTTTTCATTTCAAGTCAACTGTTTCTCCACAGCAAAGTCCCCTGTTGTGCAGGATGGCTACAACTGATTTTTTTCCAAGAATTTCTGTAATACTTCCTAAGTGGTTTGAACTGTCACCACTCTGTGGTTAGTTACTGTAAGAGGCTCAGCTCCTCTCCTGTGTGTGCCGCTCCTAAAAGAAAAAAAGCTCTGCTTTTAAGACAACTGCAACCACGTGTTTGGGAACTGAAGACATTGTCACCACAGCCAGGGCGACCCCTGCCTCCTCCAAAACCAGATTCATCACAACTGTTTGGGCATGTTACAGCAGCACAGATGTTTTCAGCCAGAGCTGGAGGACAGGACTACCCGTTTGGTCACATCTTGACCCTGTGTCACAAACCCTCACTGACAAGAAGTCTTGTTCCCTGGAGCTGTTACTTGCACAGACTTTCAATAGCCAAGTGTAGAGATTGTGAATTTGGGGAAGAAAAGCCCAGTTAGGCCTGTTACAGCAATTGCACATTACACTGACCACAGTCATCCCTATCCCAGGGGAAAAACTCTTCCTGCCAGCCGGAGCCCCAGCCCACAAAGGCTGTGCTTCCATGCATAGTTAGGGTTTTTTTTAAAAAAAGGTATTACGGGGCTGGTTGTGACATCCTGTCTGGAAAAGTCTGCATGGGAGATGTGGGGGCATTTGAAGTTTCCCTTGCTTTCCTGGATCTGTCAGCTCTGCTTGTCTTAACATTCAACGGTTCGTATTTCTGTCAGCAGAAGGATGAGGGTCCCTAAACCCACCCCACCCCAGCCTGGCTGCCCTGCACTCACCCTTCCCGACACAGGAGGGGTACCAGGAACTCCCAGTGGCTGCACGGTGTGTAAGTACAGCATGAAGTACAGCAAGCCAGTACTGATTCGTGCGATTGTTATTAGTGGTATGATGCAACACTTACATACACTGAAAATTATACAGGACTTCATCATTACTGCGCACCTCAGAGATGGGCCTGGCTCTGTTTTTTCTACTTTCTTCCATTTCCTAGCCCCCAACCTCCTGTTTTCCAGACTGAACAAACCCCACTGTCTCTCCCCACCGCCCCTATGCTCTAACCTGATCATCTCAGTGGCCTCCTTTGGACTTGTTCCTGCATGTATCTTGTCCAGACTGGTCACAGCGCTCCAGCTGCAGTCTCGGAAGCGCAGAACAGAGAGAAGAGATTGCTTTCCCTGCGCCGGCTCAGCTGTGCTCTTCTAATGGAGCCTTCATCTTCACTTGTCCCTCAGGGCTCCCAGATCAGCCTCTGCAAAGCTGCTTTGCAAGCAAGTCTATGCCCAGACTGCACAACTGCATCAGGTTATTCCATACCCACTGCTGGACTTTATATTTGCCTTTTTTGAACTCGGTGAGGTTCCTGCCAGGCCCTTGATTCGTGTTCGCTGCCTTGTTGAGTTCAGGAAATAGAAAATAAACATCCTATTATTCACTGACTAATTTTAAAACAGCTTCATAATAGAAACCCTGAAAAAATGGTGATATATTATAGTGCAATTATCACATCAAAATTCATTTTTCATTATTCATTTCACTCTTCTTTGGTCTTTTTATTGGGCTACTTAACTGCATGGACAATGAAATCTTACTGCAGCTTTAATCTCCCCATTGGCTAACGTTTCCTTCCAGTCCTTTCCAGCTGTTGCTGGCTCACACAGTTTTCTCTAGGTAGCTAACACTTCTGTATTTTTAAAACTCTACTGCAACATAAACACAATCATTTTTTTTTAAATATAAAATTCATCAATTTCCTATCTTTTGTCACATATTTTAGTGCTTGAAAATATTTTCTTACTAATTTCATTTAACTCTGAAGGTGTTTTTTTTTTTTTTTTAGTTCAAACACAATCGTTAAACAAAGCAGCAGTCTTTTAATCTATCATTTACTCTGATTCCTGTTGTAGCACATGAACTTTCATCCTTTTATCCACACCATTTCCCAGCATCAGTATCAGAGATCCGGAAAGCAAATCTGCTTCGGGTACAGTCTAGATCAGAAGGGAGTCAAGGCCTCAGTTGCAGATCAGAGTTGGCCAACATCAGCTGTACTGTGAGCATCTCAGCTCTGTGGAACACCAGGCAGGTACCACCTTCTCTGCCGGACGGAGGCTGAAGAGCGTAACATCACAAAAGCTGTAACTTGTCCCCTCCTACAGGAAAAGGCATCTTGAATGTCACAAGCCGACATTGCATCCAGGTTCTTCTGATGGGTCCTTTTCCCATCGGGGTGCTGGTGGGGGACACACCACGTCCGTGCTGGTCCCTCTTCCCCATCATCACTTCAAGCGTCCCTGTTCCCTCAGGTCCCGCAGGGCAGGCCTGTCTACAAAGCAGACAGAATACAGCTGAAGCGAGAGTGATGAGCTCATCCCTCTCCACAGATTTAGTTACTGTTTTACTGGATAACAGCGTTATTCTTGTGCCCCAAGGGCACAGAGCAACAAAGAAAAAAAGAACAGTGGTTGAGCACAAAAGGAATGCAAAGAGACTGATAAGTGAGCACAAAGGAAACGGAGCACATCACAAAATTCACAACCACTGTTAAGTGCCCTGATGAGTGACAGTACGATTGTATTCTTACCCCTGATGGTCTTTGCAATTCCAGCTTGAAGAACAGCACTTTGCACATGATGAGGGCGTAACAGAAAGCCATCTTCAGTTCTGAGGGTGTAGAGCCACCAGGGGGTTTCTTTAACACCTAATGCAATGGAGAACATTTTCAGGAACAGATAGGATTCAGGGATTCAGGTGAGGAGTTACAAGAGACACTTAAGTGGTAACTTCCTTGAAAACATACTTCTGTTATCAAAGTCCAGCAAACAAGAACTCAAACAGCAAACGATGGAGCAATGCATTAGCAAATATAGTTGGATAAAGAGCTGGGAAATGCTAATGCTTTCCCAGATAGCCCTTCCAAGAGGTTCCTTGGAATTCTCTACTACTTTTCAAGAGCCCCAGCAGCAGCAGCCTGACGGAAGCTTTTGACTTGGCTACAGATGAAATGGGAGCCCAGTGCATTTCCTGGTGTAACACAACTGTGTGCAAATTTATTTGCGCGTTGCCAAAGGGAACGCAGTGACACAGGGAGGCCGGACCTCAGCTCTCAGCTCTGCGAAACACTGCTCAGCAGCAAGGTAAGGAAGATCAAACTGAGCAGGTGTAACTTCTTTTACCTGACTGATGTGACTTGCTTTCCCAGAGTCTTTTGTAATTTTCTCTGTTTGCTATTGCACACTCTGCCCCAAATACAATGCAACCCACTCACATTTTTATCTGATCTTCCCTCAATCTTTAACACCATTTTATTAGGCCATTAGGCTGTGTCAGTCAGGTTCACACACACACACAAAGGAATAATGGGGAAAGAGAAAGAAATGATTTTATCAGTCCACTGAGACAAGGAGCCATTATTTAGCCAGTCAAAGAACCACTTGTATCTCCAAGGAACCTTGGCCACCAGCTCTTCCTTTCACAGGAAGGAAACTGTACGTTGATGACAGAAAAACTCTGAGACACCTGGGAAAGCTGCCAAACACGGAGGCTCCCAAATGGCTCTTCCGCACTCTGATACGTAAGGACAAGCGAGAAGGCTGAATCCCCAACAGCTACATGGTCAGGACAGAATGTCAGCTGGATAGAAAAGTCTCTTTTTAGTCAAACTTTGAAAAAATTAAGTGGTTTTTTTCTGTTACTACTTCTTCTCTGATAGTTTTTAACCATATTGTCATTTTTAGATTTTGTGAGTAAATGCCTGTAGCTTGTCTATTTCTGTAACCTGTTGTATCTTACACATTATTGTGTGATTATTTTTATATCACAATTTTATTGCAATTTTACTGTAACTAGAAAACAATGGGGAACTCCTTAGTAAAGGGCAATGCAAAACCAGGAAACAAGGTGTGCCATCAGTTTTCCCACCTCCTCAGCCCCTTTCTTCAGTACGGAACAGGTGACAGGGTCCAGGTCAGGGAACACTTAGACTGAACACACCTGATGGGAAGCAGCCACGAGTGCCGGGGGAGCTGGCTGCTGGTGCTGCGAGGCTGCTCTCCATTGGTAAAAAGGCCTGGCAAACGGGAGAGGGGCACGAGGACTGGAGGAAAGCAAATGTCACCCCAATCTTCAGGAAGGAAGACCGAGGGAACTACAGGCCCTGGGAAGGTGATGGACCAACTACTGGAAATCATCTCCAGATCAAGAAGGACAAGAAGGTAACTGGGAGTAGTCAACATGGATTTACAAAGGGGTCATTTGCAAATCCTTAAGGATCCTAAACTTGACAGCCTTCTGTGATGAGGTGGCCAGTTCAGTGGATATGGGGAGAGCAGTGGTTATTGCCTACCTTGACTTCAGGAAGGCTTTTGACACTGTCTGCCACAGTATCTCCATTGACAAGCAGAAAAACTACAGGCTCAATAAGCAGACAGTGAGATGGACTGAAAACAGGCTGAACAGCTGGGCCCAGAAGGTTGTGATCAATGGCACAAAGTCCAGCTGGAGGCCAGAAAGTAGCCGAGTACCCTCAGAATCAGTACTGAGGCCAGTCCTTTCCAGTATCTTCATTTATGACCTGGTTGATAGGACATACTTGTACATCCTCAGCAAGTCTGCAGGTGGTACAAAGCTGAGGAGAGTGGCTGATAAGCCAGAGGGTCATGCTGCCGTCCCAGAGGGACCTTGACAGGCTGGAGAAATGGGCCCACGGGATCTCATGAAGTTCAACAGAGGGAAATGCCAAATCTTGCACCTGGGGAGGAATAATCCCAGGCACCAGGACAGGCTGGAAGCCAACTCTCTGGAAAGCAGCTGTGCCGGTAAGGACCTGGGGGCCCTCGCGAACACCAAGTCCAAGAGCAAAGAACGTGACCTGGCCACAAAGAAGGCCAATAGCATCCTACGCTGCATTAGAAAGAGAGTTGACAGCATATGGAGATGATCCTTCCCCTCTCCTCAGCACTGGTGAGATCTGGACCGGGACATCTTTTACATGTCATTAATAAATAGCTCAAAATATCTTGTTCTTTATGTATGTAGGTCTCTATTTACGGTTAACACAGCTACAGAGACAGCTCTGAGTACCTTTACCAGGCCAAACAAACAGCGGAGAACTAACCCAAATTCCTCTTTTTCTTTATCAGTAGAACTTACACATCTTGGTGAAATTCCATCAGTATTTAAAATTATTTTTACTTTGTAAAAGCAACTGATATTTTGAAATTTCAAAGCTATCAGAACTACCACACCAAGCTGCATAAATCTCCCTTTAAAACCTTCAGATCCATCAGTCCCAGAGAGATGCCTCCAACACCCAGAGTAGATGACGCTACGTACTTGTGTGTACGCAAACAGAATTCGACTGCAGGTTTTACGGAGTACATGGACACAGCTATCCAGACCAAAACCTACTGGCTAATCCCGATGACTGTTAAGAACTGCAACCTACAATCTTGATCTTACAAACTTGATTCTGAGTGCAATGTATCACTAACATCCCGTAGCTCAGACACGGCATCACAGTAATGTGGCACCATGGTTTTTGGACGCAAGACAAATTATGGCCAGCCAGATTTTGAGCTGCCTGCAAGACTTCAAGTCTTTTAAAAACACATTAATATATGACAAGAATTATGCAAGGAATTAAATTGTCTGAAGGCAAGTATTAGTTTGAAGTGTAGAAGCAGAATTACATCAAATCGCAAATGTGAACAAGAAGAGGGCCCCTAATTTCCGTAATTGCTGAATAAAGCCAAATAGTCTAATACATACCTTGTACTAAAACTTGGTTTAGGATTCCCTGTTGTATGCATAAGATCACAGAAGGATTCTGCACAAGCCAGTCTTCATCTGCATTTTAAGATTTTAATAGTAACCTAAAAAACCAAAAAGACAGTAAATAACACTTCAAACAAACTAGAAAATACAGTAACTTCTCTTTTCAAATTCCCATAAGTATAAAATGGAGGAATAAACCATAATAAAACTTCACATTACCATAAAAAAATCCGTTTATTCTCTACCCATTCTTACCAGTTAAATTGTTACCACACAGATTTCTCACAAGATTTTAAATTTGATTTTACTACCTCAGCAGTTAAAAAACAGCTGTTTCAAGAACATTAACAAGTTCCTACATTTTCATACTTCTACTTGGAGTAGATTAAGTGCAGTTCTGCTCTGAAGATCCCCAAGTCATTTCTCTTTGGAGGGCTTTTAAAACACACATAACACACACAATACTGTCATCTTCTGGGCCTGCTAATGCACGAGGCCAAAGTGACATTTTATCCTTCTCATAATATTGCCACTAAAATAATTAGGATCCCTGCACACAACACAGAGTTATTAATGAAACTTGAAAACTATCGGCTCCCACTGCAGTTGTACTGAGGGTATAGAAGCACAAATACAGTCTCCTCCCCATTCCACAACCCACCGTGGTACAGATGTTCAACAGACACTTAAAAGGGGCCAAGCTATATATGAAAATAATACAACTGAACTAAAATGTTGTCCTACTTTATAGTAATATCTCAGAACTGCAGACAAGTCTCATTAAAATATATTTTAATATTAAAAGTATTAGAAATTGATGCAAAAGTTTAAGACTTGTAATTTTAAAACTTTGCAATAGATCTGCTTGCATTTGCAGTAAGTGCAGTTGGAAGAACAAAGAGCGAATCAGAGCACAATTTTATTCCTATTACATTTGTTAATTCATAATTAAAACTATTTTAATTATATTCAAAAAGGCCTAAATAATAATTGAAAGCGTTAATAAGGGTATTCATCTTGAAGTCTGTTTTCTTCCAGAGTCCTCATGCAAAATAATTACCTAAAGTGTTTAAAAATCAACAGCTCCCTGCCCCAGCCACTCGGGCTTCAAAACAGCTCTCGTCCACGTGGGCACATTCCCTCCCTCCCCACACCCAATTAAAATCACCTCTTCACTAATACCTCTGCTTTAAAATAACACGTGAGTGCTGCAACGCTTGATAGGTTTAACATAATCCGTTACTGGGGCTGGGGAAGCAGACACAGAAACGTGCTGCAGAGCCCAGGAGCCCCATAGAAGTGTCTGTAGAGAGGCAGGCTGCCTGGAAAGCCCCCAAAGACAGCAGCGCAAGGGGATGAAGAACTCTGTATGCTTTCAGATAAAGACTTCCTAAAACAATTTACCAACATCTTGGGGTCCTGTTTGATGATAAGAAAACTTAGCATGCCCTGCAAAGTATTTCTTACAGAAAAAATTAGTTTGGAAAGCCACACACAGGTTGCACCTTCCAGACTAGCTTCGCTTCAGGAACAGCCCCAAAAAGCAACTCAGAAGTGACGTACATGCAAATTACAACACAACCACAAACACTTACAATAAAGGTAGCTTTTGCTTTCCCAGATACAGCTGAAAAAAGGCTGAGACTAGCAGCTCAGAATAAATATGATTTCAAAATTGGCACAATTTAACGTCTGAGTCCTATTAAAAGTGCTGTTAATTCATCATTTCTCCCATT